>CM060440.1:83741370-84068870 GCA_030545235.1 Helianthus tuberosus
CGGTTAGCGTTCAAATAGTTTGAGTAGTGTGATAGTTGTAGTTTGAATATTCGTAACGTATGTAACACCCAAAAGTGCTTAAAGCAAAAAGGGGTCGAGTATACTCACAGCGATTGACGGATTTAAGGGAGCGCTTAGCGAGTACGGTTAGCCTGAATAGATTTGATAGTATAACGATAAGTGAAATGTAAAATGGGAAACAAGTGTTGGAGTGTCGGACAGCTGGTCGATCGGACGACTGACCGTTCGGTTGCCAGTCTGCTCGGACGGCTGTCCGGTCGGTCGGTAGGCCGATCCGATGACTGTTCGAGTGGATTGTTTCTTCCTTTGAAAAAGATGTGTTTGTGTATGATGGTTTGACTTTTGAATTTTTCGTTGTAGCATTAGAAAACATTGAAGTACCTTTACCTTTCAGGTCGGTCGATCGGACGGCTGTTCGATCGGCCGGTAACTCGATCGGTTAGGCTTTCGAATGAATTGCAATGTTTAGTCTTTGGGTCGGACAGGTGTTCGGTCGGACAGGTGTTCGATCGGACAGGTCAACAAGTCAAGACTTTGATGATGTATGGTGCAGTGGATCGAACAGTTGATCGATCGAATAACACAACCGCTGATCGATCGGACAACAGGGTGTCACCTGATCGGACGGCTGTTCGATCGGGTGGCACTTCTAGTGCATTGAACATGTTGAAAAATCAATTAAGTATTGAAGCACAGTATCTCATGATCCGAAGAGTAATCCAATCGGACGGTAGTTCGATCGAACAACAGTTTGTTCAATACTAGTCCTTAAAATAATTTAGTTGTGTGGGACCATGTGTTAGCCGATCGGCTGGCTGGTTGATCGGCTGGCTATCCGATCGGCTGGCTGTCCTTTCGGACAGCAGTCCGATCGGTCAGCGTCCTGACCTGATCAGCCCTTTCGTCTAACACTTGGTAGTTCTGCTTGTTTGTCGTTTTATCGAGGTATTTTGACAGCGAGTAAAACCATAGATGCCTCGTCCTTACTTGGTTCCCCGGTTCGGACAGGAATCACCCAAATCCGGTCGGTGGTCTGTTCGGAACGAAGTTTAATCATTTAACTCGAAGTCGGTTAACCTTGTGGATAGAATCCGGATCTTGAGCCATACAACCACCGAAATGATTTGTAAACCGACTCAGGCTCTGTTTCTACCGGTTTGAAGTTATTGAGTGACAAAGAGTTGAAGGAAAGTTGGAAAATCCATCTTTCAATCCTTGTCACCGTGTAAACGTTTAGATCTATGAAAGATCCTTGTTTGTTTATGTGGAAATCGGCTAGATCCAAGCTATTCTTGGTGGATTGAGGCCAAAACATGAAGTTCTTCAAGAACCCATGATGACATCATCCTAAAACACTTGAATCTTGATGATTTCATGGTTAAAAGTTAAGATTTGAAAGATAGAAAGGTGTAGGAGTGTGTATAGATCAAGAAAGTACAAGATTTAGGATGAAATCTTACCGGAATCGAGAGAAATCTGCAAAAAGGTGAGCTGAGCGTGCTGGTCGAACAGAGGTTTCCAAAAGTGGAAAAGGATGACAATGACAAGGGTATTTATAGGATGACAAAAGAGGAAAGTGTTGGCCAATCGGCCAGGCAGCTCGATCGGACAGCCTGTCCGATCGGACAGCTGTCCGTTCGGCTGGCTGTTCGATCGGCTGGGAGCCTGATCGATCAGTCACACCTTTCGAGTGTTTCGCGCGACGATTTTTGATATTTCGATTCCGATTGCGAGCGGTTCGATTCGATAGGGTTTCCTAGTCAAATTACTTTCAGTCCCAAATACTCATATCTCGCATATTCTATTTTCCACCATTTATCATAATTCGTTCACGATTCGAGTTCGATTGCACTTCGAGTTAGATTTCGAGTTTCAATTGAGTTCGCTTGAATATCTCAACACAACATAAATAAACATGCATAGGTAACACGTAAGGCACACACACACGTATAATAACAAGTAAAAGTACGTAGCTCGAGTTGCGATTTGATTTTGATTCGATTATCATAGCTTAACTATTGATTTGTTAACTTTATCGCATTGTTACTTCCTATCATTCACAGTCGTGGGTCGATTGAATAACGATTAACACACATCGATTATTATCATTAACAACACTAACTCCACATAATACGTATTAAACAAAGAAATTCCTGCAAGTCACGTTGCGCGAAATCGGTCGTTGACTTAGACCTTGACTTTGACTTTGACTTGTGAAAACACGGGGTGTTACAGTAGGAGAAAGGCTAATGCCAGAATATGCTATAATTGTGGAGAGGCTGGTCACATCAAACCGAACTGTCCGAAACTAGCTCTAGCCACGACCAACAAGGCTAAGACAACTGAAGCTCTTAAGAACTGTCCGTATGTGATTGCCAGTACGTTCCTAGTTAATAACATATTTTCCAAAGTATTGTTTGACTCTGGTTCAAACCAAAGTTTTATCAATAGTTCTTTCTACAAATTTCTTGACCAACCCTTAGCCAAACTTCAACAAGATTTTCTGGTAGAGACGGCAAACGGAGAATCCGTTAAGATAAGTGAAATCCTGCAGGGAGCAAGAATAGAAATCCTAAACTATCATTTCTTTGCTAACCTTTACCCAAT
Source organism: Helianthus tuberosus (assembly GCA_030545235.1). NCBI lineage: Eukaryota > Viridiplantae > Streptophyta > Magnoliopsida > Asterales > Asteraceae > Helianthus > Helianthus tuberosus. Next base: position 83,743,999 of record CM060440.1, read on the forward strand.
GAATCTGGCTGGTTTCGATGTCATATTAGGAATGGATTGGTTGGTAGCCAATCATGCTGGTATTTTATGATCAAAAGTCAGTACAATTAAGTACCCCAAGTGGTGAAAAGATCACAATAAAAGGAGATAAGCCAACCAGATCAACAAAATTCATCTCTGTGATGAAAGTTGCAAGTTATGAAAGGAAAGGAGGAGTAGTATATATGATTTTCGTAATCGTTAATACTAAAGTAAAAGAATTAAAAGATATTCCTGTAATATCTAAATTCTCATACATTTTTCCAGAAGAGTTACCTTGATTACCGCCTCATATAGAAGTTGAATTTAGAATTCACCTAATACCAGGGACGACACCGATTGCCAAAGCACCATATCGATTAGCACCAACGGAAATGCAAGAACTGAAGAAACAATTGGACGAACTTCTTGAAAAAGGTTTTATACAACCAAGCTCGTCACCGTGGGGAGCACCGGTGTTGTTTGTCAAAAAGAAAGACGGACCAATGCGTATGTGCATTGATTATTGAGAATTAAAAAAGGTTACGATTAAGAATCGGTACCCACTACCGAGAATCGAGGATCTGTTCGATCAACTTCAAGGAGCTCTATTCTTTTCTAAGATCGACTTACGCTCAGGATATCATCAACTGAAAGTATAGGAAGAGGACATTCCTAAAACTGCTTTCAAAACGAGATATGGTCATTATGAATTTACCGTCATGCCATTTGGTTTAACCAATTCCCCAGCCGCATTTATGGACATGATGAACAGGATATGTAAACCATACCTGGATAAATTCATAATTGTTTTTATAGATGATATTCTAATTTACTCTAAGAGTAAAGAGAAACATGCAGCGCATCTGCATACACTCCTTACATTATTGAGAAAAGAGAAGCTTTATGCTAAATTCTCAAAATATGAATTTTGGTTATAAGAAGTGCAATTCCTTGGACATCTGGTTAATCATGAAGGAATTCATGTGGATCCCACAAAGATCGAGGCGATTACTAAGTGGAAAGTCCCTGAATCACCAACGGAAGTACGAAGTTTTCTTGGACTGGCAGGATATTGTAGACGGTTTATTCGAGATTTTTCTAGAATAGCCATTCCATTGACCAAACTGGCCTGCAAATCAGTTAAGTTTGAATGGGGACCAAAACATGAAGAAGCTTTCAGGATTCATAAGCAAAGATTAACCAACGCACCCATACTCGCATTACAAGAAGGAACTTAGGACTTTATAGACTATTGTGATGCGTCTAAGTTAGGATATGGATGTGTGTTGATGCAACGTCAAAAGGTTATAGCTTATGCCTCTAGACAACTTAAAAAACATGAAGAGAATTACACAATCCATGATCTAGAATTAGGAGCCATAGTTTTTGCCCTTAAGATTTGGAGACACTATTTATATGGAAAAAATTTGTTTTCTTCACCGATCATAAGAGTTTAAGATATATTTTTGGGCAAAAAGTATTAAATATGAGACAGAGACGCTGGATGGAAATTCTTAGCGATTATGATTGTGATATCCAATATCATGCTGGGAAAGTTAATGTAGTAGCTGATGCTTTTAGTTGAAAGCATCAAGAAAAGCCGAAACGAGTACGTTCTCTCAGATTAAATCTACAAGTAGATTTAAATGAGCAAATTAGAGAAGCACAAGAATCGGCAATCAAGGACGATGCGGAAAAATTAAAAGGAATGATTAAGGAATTAGAACAAGGAACCGATGGAATTTGGAAGTTCCATAAGAAAAGGATGTGGTTACCTGAACAAGGAAACCTACGCCCCAGAATTCTAGAAGAAGCTTATAAGTCTAAGTATACGATACATCCCGAGAGTGATAAGATGTATCAAGATCTAAGGAAAAATTTCTGGTGGATAGGAATGAAAAAGGATATAGCAAATTATGTTGCTAAATGTCTAACTTGTTCACAAGTTAAAGCTGAGAATCAGAAACCCTCAGGATTATTGCAATAGCTAGAGATGCCAATATGGAAATGAGAATTGATAACAACGGACTTTGTTACTAAATTACCCAAGACAAGAAAAGGAAATGATACAATCTGGGCGATTGTAGACAGATTAACCAAATCTACTCATTTCTTACCCATGAAGGAAACTTTCAGTATGGAACAGTTGGCCAAGCTATATGTAAATGAAATAGTTTCATTACATGGAATTCCTTTATCTATCGTATCCGATAGAGATAGCCGTTTTACTTCTCATTTATGGACAAGTTTCCAAAAAGCAATGGGAACCAGGTTAAATCTAAGCACAACTTATCATCCACAGATGGACGGAAAAAGCGAAAGGACAATCCAGACGATGGAAGATATGCTTAGAGCTTGTGTAATTCATTTCGGAGGAAATCGGGATGACCATTTACCATTAATAGAATTTTCCTATAATAACAGCTATCATACTAGCATTAATGCTGCATTATTTGAAGCACTTTATGGACGAAAGTGCAGAACTCCAGTCTGTTTGGCAGAAATTGGAGAAAAGAAATTATCTGGACCAGAAATAGTGCAAGAAACAACAAATAAGATAATTCAAGTTAAGGAAAGACTAAAAGCAGCACGAGATCGTTAAAAGAGTTATGCAGATAACAGAAGAAAACCTTTAGAATTTCAAGTAGGAGATAAAGTATTATTAATGGTGTCCCCATGGAAAGGAGTAGTCAGATTCGTTAAAAGAGGAAAGCTAAGCCCCATGTATGTTGGACCTTTTGAGATTATTAGAAGAATAGGACCAGAAGCCTATCAGCTACAACTGCCCGAGGAAATGGCAGGAATACATGATGTGTTTCATGTATGTAATCTCAAAAAGTGCTTAGCAGATGAATCATTAGTGATACCTCTTAAGGATATAGAGGTAAATGAGAAACTTAAGTTTATCGAGAAACCCGTTCAGATTGAAAATAGAAAGATCAAGAATCTCAAACCCAAGGGACTAGTTCTGGTCAAAGTGAAATGGGATTCCAAGAGAGGACCAGTATATACTTGGGAACTCGAGTCAGAGATGCAAAGTAAATACCCACACATGTTCCAGTAGATCTCGAGGATAAGATCCAAAACAAGGTGGGGAGGATATAACAACCTTCCTAAAAATATTTTTGGATATCCCTAAACTTTCCTGAATATACCCCGTACGCGAGAAACGAGCCCGAAATACCTCTGTACTTATAAAAATCAAGAAAACCAAATTTCAGGTGTCGCTCGCGGGCCGCGACGGAGACCCCCATGGTCTTTCGCAGGGCGCGACCGCCTGGACTTGTCGTACAAGGCATTGCACCACGTCTCCTACGCGTGTTAAGCCTAGCCTGCTGACTAGACTAATCTAGTGCCACCTTTAAGACCCTCGCGGGCCGCGAAGGCCTTTGCTAGATCTCTCGCGGGGCGCGAGAGCACCCCCGACCAGCCCTATAAATAGAGGTTTAGGCCTCATTCAGTCCTCATTCATTTTTCTTTTCTCTCTCAAACTCGCGGATAGTATAAACTCTTGGGAAATAATACCCACTATAAAGCAAAACTCTGCCTCGTTGTAAGTACAATAAGCCTGCTATTACCCTACATGATCGATTTAGGATTCCGTAATGCATGTCGGCTCTGCCAGACTCAGTCACTGGAATTCTGTCTCGTGTGTACACCCGATTGATCCCGGATTACATAATGCATGTCGGCTCTGCCCGACTTAGTCATTGGAATTATGTCTCGAGTTGTACGGTTAATGTGATTTGGGTTATTTTACTAACACGTGTGCATTGTTCAGTTTTAATAAATTATAATCAGGAGAATCACCAGGAAGCCATAGTAGTATCACCTAAGCCAACAATGTAAGTACATTCACTTTTTCTCAATATTTGAGAGTACGTTTTTATGAGTCAATATGTTTTACCAAAACCTCAAATGCTTTCAAATACAATTACAGTGATTAAGTTTTTGTATTTCTACAATTGCTGCTAGTATTATGGGGTTTGTATACAGTACTTAACCTTCACAATTAGGCACGGGTATCCAATTTGTGATATGACCATAGTCACAGATCCGTCGAGTGACACATACTGACCAAGTAATTGTGTAGATATAAACATTGTAATCACCCTTAATACTGTAATGTGTAAACAACTGATGCTTTACAAAAATGGAATGTACTTGCCAGTATTTCTTGCTAATAAAATGTTTTCAAAACGCGTTTTAGGCAACACAATGTGAAAGCCAAATAGAAGCCAGCTGGAGAGCACTGAAGGCTTGGAATAGTAGCGATAAAAGTTACCTAAATAAAGAAGAAGTTTTGTTTTCAATAAATATGGTTATCCCTACAAATGTATTGTCAAATGAACTTGGGTTTAATCCCGATAAATTATTATTATAAAATGTTGGTGGTTTACTCTCATAAAATATTTTCTAACTACGGTCCTGATGTATTCCGCTGCTAAATTAATAAACACCGATACCACCCATCTGGATCTCGCGCCACCTACTCTCGGGGTAGGAGTCAGGGGCTGCGACAGCGCCTTCATACGAAGCTGGCTTCGCACAGAACTATCCAGTTCACAAACGTGGCTGTTTTTTGCATTTGGTGCTGCGTTTTCGCCTAAATCGGATGTGTTTCTGAGTCCTATTCAAGCTGGTCTCGACACTACCTCATTCCACTATTAAGTGAACGAAATACATGTCGTTTTAGGTCTGTTTAGGGTGAAAATCAAGTTTAAACAGGTTTTAAAGGGTTTCAACTTAGATTCTAACACTTGGTGAGTGTGAAATCAACTGATTTCTAACTTGGGAAGCCGTGGCTAGTCCCAATACACTTTGTTAAGTGTAAATCTGTTGTAAAAGAAGAAGATTTGATGAAAAAATGAAGAGTTTTTGTAAAAACAGGAAGTTATGAAGAAAACATGAGGATTTTATGAAAACAGAGAAGTTAAGATGAAAATGAAAGAGTTTAAGTGAGAAAGATGAAATTTCAAGTGAAAACATAAGAGTTTAGATGAAAACAAAGTAATTCTTGTGGAAATCGAAGTGGAAAACGCTGTGTAATTGAATAAAACTGTTAAATCTTACTTAAAAATGGTCGGACGATAATTCCACAGAGTTTCGACTCAAAAGGCAGCAAGTGAATGAAATGGAGAAAGGGCTTGGCTATTGATAGAAGTGGTGGGATCGTACAAGAGGCCTGGTTCGAACCTGCTGCCTTCGTACGAGGCTGCATGGCTTCGTACGAGGGGCCTGTTTTGCGTTGGGAATTCTCATTTTCGCACGTAGGTTGTTCTTTTAATGCGTCCTGATGCGTTAGTTAGTATTGGTACCCTATGTATTTTAGTGTAACATTGTGTTTCGGGCCGCATTGCGTTTTAGAGTGATAAATCGAGTTGTGAGAGTAACGTTGAGTTTGTGTCCCGAAATTAAGGGGCAGGCGGAACAAGGTGTTGCGGATATTTTGCTTTCATATCACTTTCGAGTTCCCAAGTGAACTCGACGCTGCGTTTGGCTTGTCAGCGAACCTTCACTATGGGAATGCGTGAGAGTCGAAGTTTCTTGGTCTCCCGATCCATGATTTCTACAGGCTTTTCCACGAAGTGCAGGGTCCCGTTTACTTGCAAGTCTTCGAGAGGTACATGAAGATTCTCTTCAGCTAGGCACTTCTTGAGGTTCGAGACGTGGAAAGTCAGGTGAACGTTGTTGAGTTAAACCGTTAATTCGAGTCAATAGGCCACTTTGCCAATTCTTTCCAGAATCTTAAAGGGACCCACGAATCGTGGCGCTAGCTTTCCTTTGTTTCTGAATTGGATCACCCCCTTCCAAGGCGAAACCTTTAGGAGTACGTGATCACCAACTTTAACCTCAAAGGGCTTGCAGCGTTTATCAGCGTAGCTCTTTTGACGACTCCGAGCTTTCAAGAGATTGTCTCATATCTGGAGGATCTTGTTGGTCGTTTCTTATAGTAACTCAGGACCGGTGATTTATGCGTCTCCGATCTCGTGCCACACAATAGTCGATCGACATTTTCTACCATATAATGCCTCAATGGGTGCCATTTGAATACTAGTGTGATAACTGTTATTGTACGAGAATTCTACTAAAGGTAAATGCAAATCCCAATTACCACCAAACTCTATAACGCACGAACGAAGCATGTCTTCAAGGGTGCAGACCGTGCGCTCAGTCTGACCGTCAGTCTAGGGATGAAATGTGGTACTGTGATTAAGAGTTGTATTGAGGGTGGACTGGAAAGTCTCCCAAAGACGTGAGGTGAAATGACCATCGCAGTCACAGATGATGTCACGAGGCGTCCCATGTCGACAAATGACTTCGTCGGTATAGATTCGTGCTAATCGTTCTACCTTAAAGTCTTCTCTAATACTATGAAATGAGTGATTTTCATAAGACGATCAACGATAAACCAAATGCTATCGTGACCAAAAGGCGTTCGAGGGAGTTTCGTAATAAAGTCCATGGCTATACTCGCCTATTTCCAAATCGGGATCGTGGGTTGTTCGAGTTAGCCAGAGAGTTGTTTGTGTTCGGCCTTAACCTTCGAGCAAGTCAGGCATCTCGAGACGTACAGAGCGATATCGTTCTTCATTCCCGGCCACCAATAACTAGAACGAAGGTCTAGGTACATCTTGTCGGCATCAGGGTGAATGGAGTATCAGGATTTGTGGGCTTCAGTCAGCAATATCTCTCGGAGATTATTGCCACTAGGAATCCAAACGCGATCGAGATAATGATAAATACCGTTCGATTTGGTGACATGCTGAGTTTCAGCACCACACTTCATTTCCTCTTTCAAGGTATTCTCAATGAAGCACGCATGCTGGGCGTCGCGAATTAGGGCTTCGAGGTTATTCTGGACTTGGACATCGCAGACGCTATACACATAGCTTCGTCGACTGAGAGCATCGGCTTCGACGGTTGCCTTGCATGGATGGTAGCGTATCACGCAATCGTAGTCGTTGAGAAGTTCGGCCCATCTGCTTTGGCGCATGTTTAGTTCTTTCTGGTTCAAGATATGTTGTAGGCTCTTATGGTCGGTGAAGACCGTACAATTGGTACCGTAAAAGTAGTGTCGCCAAATCTTCAACGCAAAAACAACTGCACCGAGACCATGTCTCGTTGCATAAGAACACAACCAAGACCTAGGTTAGAGGCATCACAATAAACAATGAAATCGTTGTTTCCGTCAGGAAGTGTAAGGACAGGAGCGTTGCATAGCATATACTTGAGGGTTTGGAAGGCCTCCTCTTGTTTGTCCTTCTGAGTTAAAGTGGTAAGCGGTACGGCGATTTTAGAAAAGTCAGCGATGAATCGAAGGTAATAACCCGCCAATCCAAGAAATGAACGGATTTCGGATGGAGACTTCGGTGTAATCCAACTCTTAACTACTTTGATCTTCGCAGGGCCAACATGAATTCCTTTACTGTTAACGATGTGACTGAGGAATTGAACCTACTTGAGCCAGAATTCACACTTGGAGAACGTGGCGTAGTGGCGATTTCCTTGGAGATGCTCGAGAACTAAACGAAGATGTTGCACATGTTCGGCTCTCGACGTCTAGTAGATAAGGATATCATCGATAAACACTATAACGAAGCGATCTAAGAAGGGTTTACACACACGGTTCACCAAATCCATGAAGACCGCGGGTGCATTTGTGAGACCAAAAGGCATGACCACGAATTCGTAATGGCCATAACGGGTATGAAAAGCAGTTTTTGGAATGTCTTGCTCTTGAATACGCAGCTGTTGATAACCAGAACGTAGATCGATTTTTGAGAAACATGTTGTGCCTTGGAGTTGATCAAATAGGTCATCGATTCGGGGTAGAGGGTAGCGATTCTTGATAGTAAGATTGTTGAGTTCCCTATAATCGATGCACATTCGGAACGATCCATCCTTCTTTTTCACGAAAAGGACAGGTGCGCCCCAAGGAGTTGTGCTAGGGCGTATGAAGCCTTTATCAAGTAACTCCCGGAGTTGGATAGAAAGTTCACACATTTTGGACGGTGCGAGGTGATAAGGGGCTTTAGCAACAGGGTTAGCACCAGGAATGAGGTCAATACGAAAGTCGATATCGCGGGTAGGGGGTAGACTAGATAACTCGCCAGGAAAGGCAATAGGAAAATCACGAACCACAAGTACTTCTTCCATCGTCTTCTTTTTCTCCTCCGCTACTGTCGCAACCCCCGACCCCTATCTCCTGGGATTGGGCGGACGCGAACTCAGATTAAGTGGTATCATTGGTTTATCATTAATTGGCAGCGGAAATTTCATCAGGACCGTAGTTAGGAAATATTTTATCAGAGTAAAATACCACATTTTTATATTAATAAACACATGGGTAAAACCCAAGTTTCTATAACAAACATGTTTATAGGGATAAACCCTAATTTATTGAATTTAGAACATCGTCTTTATTTAGGTAACTTTTATAGTCACATTTTCCAAGCCTTCAGTGCTCTCCAGCTGGCTTCTAATTGGCTTTCACATTTTGTTACCTGAAACGCGTTTTAAAAACATTTATCAGTGGGAAATACTGGAGAGTGAATCCCAATTTAATCAAGAAGCATTTTATCCTTTAACAGTATTGAGAACAATTACAATGTTTATATCTACACAATTACCCATTCAGTATTGTCAATCATGACTGGTGGGTCATATTACACATTGGCTATCTCGTTGTCCAATGGTAACGTGTTCCACATTTTGTATACAAAACCCCAACATACCAGTAGTAATTGAAGAACTACAAAGACTCAATCACTGTTAATCACATTGTAAATTATTTAAGGTTTTGTAAAAATAGCTTGTAAAAAGGTTCACAAAAAGGAGATTACTCACATTGCTACTTTAGACTTTTCTTGGTGGATTCCTGGTTATAATCTATTAATTAAACAATGCATGCGTGTTAGTATAATAACCCAATATTTACATTAGTTATACCCTCCCCGAGACAGAACTCCAACGACTACATCGGGCAGAGCCTCGACAGCCGTTACAGAGCACTAGATCAATCGGACAACGTATCTAATACGTAACCAGGGGTTAAAATACTTACAACGAGGCAAAGCTTCACTACTTTAGTGGGTATAATACCCGATTATATTTGCTACACTACAGAATTTAGAGAGAATTTGCAAATTGTGAACGATTTCAAATGACGGCCGATGCCATCTATTTATAGTGCTGAACTTGCACTTCCTCGTGACCCGCATAAAACAAGGAGAAGGCCTTCGCGGCCCGTGACATAGGGATGTAGGCTTTAGCTGTGCTGATTCGCTGAACTAGACTCGACACTGGGCTGCCACGTGGCAACTCAGGGTAAGGCTGCGTAGTCAAGTTGTCGCGGCCCGCGTAAAACGAAGAAGGAGTCTTCGTGGCCCGCCAGAAAACTATAAAAATTGTTTTTATTTTATTTTTATAAAATTAAAGGTATTTAGGGCCAATTTGCATATACGGGGTGTGTTTTGGGACCTTTAGGGATATTCTAAATATATTAGGGGTGTCAGAAATATTTAGGAGGGTTGTTATAGCTACTACAATGTGTGCTAAGAAAGAAGTGTATTCCTTGCGTAAGTACTTACTTGCTTGAATACATGACATCAGTTTCAATTCCTTCGAGAGTATTTCGCCATAAACACATAATTAATCACCGTTGGAGAGGGAGAAACGAATTATCTTTTCGAAACAAACGACTTCGGCACGATTTTCACGAAGAAAATCCATGCCTACTATGACATCGAGACTACCAAGTTGCATAGGGATGAAATCGATCGGGAAAACGTGATTGTTGAGTGTAAGAGTACAATCACGGAGAACAGAACTAACGATGACGGTTCTTCCGGTGGCAACTTCTACATCGAAGGTCATTGGGAGATTTGCGCGTTTACGTTTTAAAAGATTTTTTATTTCAAACGACACAAAACAGTTAATGGTTCCAGTATCAAACAAGTAAGAAATATAAGTACCGTTAACAAGGAACGTACCATTGACAACATTGTTGTCAGTCTGAGCCTGGCGGACATTGATATTGAAGGTTCTTTCGTGGGCTGCTTGTTGTGGCTGTTGCTGCTGCTGAGGCTGCTGTTGTTGTTGCTGATGTAGTGGTGGTTGCTGCTGCTGTTCTTGTTTCACGACACGCTGAGGGCAGACATTAGCAAAATGATTCGGGTCACCACAATTGTAGCATGCTCGTGCGTGAACAGCGGGGGCAGGAGCTGCTTGGTTGACCTGAGGAGCAAAGGGTTGAGCTGGTGGTGCGGAAAGAGCTTGAGGAGCTTGCTGGCGAGGGCCTGAGTGGCAGCAAGCAGTAAACTGCCCATAGATATTGCCATTAACACAGAAACGACAGTTCACCCCTGCTGGATGATAATAAGTTCAAGTATGGCACAGAGGGTGAACGGCAGTATACGCACGCTTAGCAGGCGGTGCGTTAGTAGTAGCAACTTGACGATTCTAGTTGTTGGGCGGTGCTGAGACTGTGTTGAGTGGTGCTGTGGAGGTAGTCACATAGTTCTTGTTGTTGTTTTTGTTCCTTCTCTTGTGGCTCTGGCAGCTAGACTTTGAACTTTGAGATGCTGCATTGGCAGTACTGGGAGTTTCAGTAGCCTGGCTGAGACTTTTGGTCGAGGTCTTGAAACCTCCAGCCAAGACTCGCTTGTCGTTGATCTCAGCTACGAGTTGTTAGGTTTCCTCGATAGTAGTAGGTCTCGCTGCCTGAACAAAGTTAGCTACACAATCGGGAAGAGCGCGAATACGCTTCTTGATAGTCTTATCAGGTGTGTCCACCTGACTAGGACAGATAATGCTCAACTGTTTGAAACGAGCGGTGAGACCAGCGTTGTTACCTCCTTCTTGTTTGATGTTCCAGAACTCATTCTCTAGCTTCTGGACTTCGTGGGGAGGACAAAATTCCCTCATCATGAGCTCTCTGAGCTCCTGCCATGTGAGGCCATAAGCTGCATCATTTTCATGCCTGTTGCCCTCGGCGGTCCACCAATCCAGTGCCCTGGACTAGAAGACTCCAGTAGCATTCACAGTGCGGAGATTTTCAGGACATTCACTTTGACGAAAGGTGACTTCGATCGCATCAAACCATTGGAACATTGCATTGGGTCCATCTTCACCAGTAATATTTGCCGGACCACAGGCTTTGAATTGTTTAAAGCTGAACGGGGCTTTAGGTGCTTCATTCTTTGAATCAACAAAGGATGTGTTGCTATTGATCTCGCTGACGATCTGGAGGATTACCTTGGCCACAAGAGAGGTGATTCGTTTGTCAGCTTTGTTCCTCTGAACATTTCATTTGGTATGAGATCCGAAAGAAGACATTGGCAAGTGTGAGTTCTGCTGCAAATATCATCCCAAGGAGATTAGACGAGATTCGATTATATAGGGTTTCTTTTTTCAAAAGTTTAGCATTTCACAACCCTTTTATTATTATTATTATTATTATTATTATTCATGTAAAGCTCAGTAACACGTCAACACATACACACATAGTCACTTTGCATATAATCCACATAATTGCATGTATGTACACATAGGCACATAAGCACACAGGGACACATAATTCAAATGAACACATATTTTACACGTATTCACCTACATATTTTGCACGTATTCACCTATCTTTCAAGGATGCGTACCGCGAGCGAGAGTTGTGAGAGATAGCGAGTGGCGTAAGCGAGTAGTATAGTGTATGGAGCTTCTTAGTTTGTTCGCGATTAGTTAGCATCTTAGATTACGGAAGCTGTGCGAGTTGTGCACGTTTTGTAAAGCGGAGAGCGGAAAGAGAGAAATCGAAACCATACATCGTAAATTCCAAACATAACATAGTAAAATCAATGACGCCTAAATTCGGCGACTGCGGCTTAAAACGAAATAGGGTGCCTTGGGTGTTAGACGTCGACTACCCAAAGTGATTCGATTATTCCCAACGAGTTCGAGCACACGCTTTGGCCTAATAGACTGTGCTCTCAACAAAACACGACGAACGACACTCATCCTTCCAGTTACTATGTGACTCATGTCGTCGGAATAGTCGAGTCTTTGGTGAGATTTGTAAAATCGAAGTAGGGAGCGGAACATGTTATTAAGATGCGGGTTTCACCCCTAGCTTAACAACTTCACTCCTAATTTTGGTTGAAACAACCATGAGATAGAATGGGAGATTCCCGTTGAGATGTGGATGTAACTCCTAACTCAACGAAGGATTCTCGTGCTGAGAGTAAACATGCGCGGAGTGAGAGATCTTATTGAGAGTTCTTGGTTTTCACACCTAATCTCGACACAATCACTCATTTGTGTAATGCGAGCGTTTTCAAAACGTGTGTATGGTGTTAGCCTTAGGAAAGGCAAGTAGTATTTAAACCTTAGGAAAGGTTTCCCCTTCGTATGAAGCTACCTTCGTACGAAGGTGTAGTTTGTAAGTTCGAACGAGAGCATAGCATGTGCCTTCGTACGAAGCCCCAAGTGGGTTCGTAGGAAGCTGGTCTGTTGTGGTACCTAGACTATAGACTAGGTCTGCTCTACACGACTCGACCTAATTCCTTATAGTTATGGCTCTGATACCAATATGTCACACCACAACCGATGGTGGAATCCTCGGGGCACGACACTAGGTGAGCCATGTGACTTTGTAGTAGGTAGCGCCTTCGTATGAAGCTGGCTTCGCACAGAACAGTCCAGTTCACAAACGTGGCTGTTTTTGGCATTCGGTGCTGCGTTTTTGCCTGAATCGGATGTGTTTCCGAGTCCTATTAAAGCTGGTTTCAACACTACCTCGTTCCACTATTAGTGAACGAAATACATGCTGTTTTAGGTCCGTTTAGGGTGAAAATCATGTTTAAACGGGTTTTAAAGGGTTTCAACTTAGATTCTAACACTTGGTGAGTGTGAAATCAACTGATTTCTAACTTGGGAAGCGGTGGCTAGTCCCAATATACTCGTTTAAGTGTAAATCCGTTGTAAAAGAAGAAGATTTGATGAAAAAGATGAAAAGTTTTTGTAAAAATAGGAAGTTATGAAGAAAAGATGAAGAGTTTATGAAAATAGAGAAGTTAAGATGAAAATGATAGAGTTTAAGTGAGAAATATGAAGTTTCAAGTGAAAACATAAGAGTTTAGATGAAAACGAAGTGATTCTTGTGGAAATCAAAGTGGAAAACGTTGTGTAATTGAATAAAACTTTTAAATCTTACTTGAAAATGGTCGGACAACAATTCAGCAGAGTTTGGACTCAAAAGGCAGCAAGTGAATGAAATGGAGAAGGGGCTTGGCTATTTATTGAAGTGGTGGGATTGCACAAGAGGCCTGGTTCGAACCTGCTGCCTTCGTACGAGGCTGCATGGCTTCGTACGAGGGGCTTGTTTTGCGTTGGGAATTCTCATTTTCGCTCGTAGGTTGTTCGTTTAATGCGTTAGTTAGTATTGGTACCTTATGTATTCTAGTGTAACATTGTGTTTTGGGTCGCGTTGCGTTTTAGAGTGATAAATCAAGTTGTGCGAGTAGCATTGAGTTTGCATTGCGATAGCGTTTGCGAGTAAACAATACACATAATAAGCACACACTAGTAAAGCATATAAAAACACACAACATAACAGTACTACTACTAATAATAGCGTTTACGAGTTAGTGTGTTGATCGTGATAGCGTATGCGGAGGCGAATGGTAACCAAACAAACACACTTGGCAATTTAAATAGCACAATTCTATGTAATTCGTATTGTGTAAGCGTTGCGAATGTAAAGCGTTTAAGCATGTAGCGGTGCGGTGTGTTGAAAATGTATTTAGATAACATAACCCTTTATTTATATCGAATCTCAGAATACAAGACGGTTATAAGTCGAAGCAAAAGCAAACGGGTAATGATCCGAAAAGTCGGGTTGTTACAGAACATAACTCACAACCGCACGCATGAGTTCAGACGTGTGGGAGGTCTATAAATGGCCTAGCTCATGCGTGTGGACATAACTTTGAACATTTTGCAATTTGAGAGCTTGTAAAGATTTGCTATCTAGACTTTAATGAAACTTTGAATTATGGAAGAAGTGTATTAAGTGATCATATTTTGGATTCCGCACTTGATTTAATCCGTTAGATATTAGACAATTGAGCTTCTAGTCTTTATGGACATTTCTAGCCTTTGAAAACGATCCTACACAAAAAGGACTGGTGCACCCATGGAGACGAACTGGGGGGTATGAACCCTTTTTCAGTCAATTCTTGCTATCAACTGGCTTGTTCTTGCATTTCAGATGGGGACAGTCGATAAGGAGACATTGCATTGGGGGTGGCACCAGGTACTAGATCAATTCAGAATGCGACTTCTCACATAGGAGGAAGTCCGGATACATCTTTTGGAAATACTTGGGGAAAATCTTGAACAATTCAGATGTCTTTAAGTTTCTTTTCCTTACTTTGCTTCTCCACGATATGGGCCAAGAAGGCCACATAGTCCTTACGAAGGTACTTTTGAGCTTGGATGCATGACATCAACTTAGGCCCTTTAGACGGTATTTCACCAAAGATACGAAGAACTTGACCATCAGGAGGAGGAATTCAGATATACTTCTCAAAACATACAACCTTAATATGGTGCTGGGTTAGCTAGTCCATACCGATAATGATGTCAAAACTTTCGAGCTTCATTAGGATAATATCGATAAGGAAGTCATGCTCATTAAGACTAAGAGTGCACCTAAGAATGATGGGGTCTATAGTAATGGGCTTTACGTCGTCTACTTCCACAGTGAAAGATTCGGCTAACGGATGGCATAGTCAGTAGAGATAGCTACACTATTGACTTGTAGCAAAATGTCCTTTACGATTCCTTTTGAATAACGGATGGTGCGATCTGAAAGGTACATTGGAAGTTGAAGAGGAATATTCATATGGAATTAGACTTATACAAAAACTATTATCTATCTAAATGTCTAGGATAAAATTTTTTTCAACATAACATGGAGCAAATCTTATTATATTATTATGAAGACAATTGTTTAAAATAAAAAAAATTCTTCTTTATCTAAAACTAGATATGGAATTATCCTATATATTAAAAAACAAAGCTAATGAATAGTAGTTGTCACATAATAATAAATAGTAAACTTTCCTTATTGGTTGTCATGAATAGTAAATATACATAACTTCAAGTCATCTTTTGTTGACTTTTTTTTCCCTATACCCTTTTTAAGTGTGTATATATATCCATTTTCTTCAAAGTTAGGTAGATTATTCATCATGGTGGAGTGGTTTTGTGGTTGTATGTGTTTTAAAGAGACTCAAGTTCAAATCATGGGGTCTTTTTTTTTCCGTTTTATGCTTACATAACTTCACGTCATCTTCCTTTTTCTCCTCTTTAGTGGATGCTTCGACATCGCAATAGTCGCCATCGCCAGGAGTTACTAACTCGCTTGCTACCAACGGCTCTGTTGTATGAAAGCTCCACTTGTCAACTTAAAAATAAGACACTAAATAGCACAGCTTTAATAACAACCAAGTATTTAGTCGCAATAAATAGTTTTACAATGACTTAGTTTTGTCGCGCCGCAACGCGGCGCGCAGCATTTAAACCTAGTTTCTTTAATTTTTCGATTGGTAAAAATTTATTTTAAAAATCTAGCATGAAATAGAATATTTTTGGTTTTTTTAGTAGAAGTGGAAGTAATACTACCTCTTTTATTAGCGAGAAATACTTACCATTATCTTCCTTTTTACCTTTGAGGGGGATGACTTGCTTTTTAACTTGAGACACTCACAGGGCATTGAGACACGACCCATGTCTGGTGAGACACGACCCATGGTAACTTCCGAGCATGAGGCTTCTTCCATTGTTTCTTCTATGCCACCGTTGGTCAAGACACGGGGTGTGGCTAGCGAGACACGGCCCGTGGCGACTTCTGTACAACATGATTTTCCTCAAAGTATGCAAGGTAGTCCATAGTTTCATTTTTCTTTTTGCATGAATAGACACAATCATTTGTGTCTTCTGTTTCTTGTTTTTTGGATGGACTTTATGTTTCGATAAAGAATAAAGAATTCATTTTTATTATATATTATTTTTTATTTCTTTTTTATCTATTAAAGAATAAAGAACAAATAGCGAGGACTTTTCCTAAAATCTTTGTATCCCTGGCAACAGCGCGAAAAACTTGACGTGTCATGTTGTGCATATAAAAGATGAATTTTTAGTTGTTTATGCACTAGTTTAAGTTCAATAGTTATAAAAAAGGATAAAATACTATAACACTACACTTCACGTTGGGCAAATGTACCGATCGTTCGCGTAATATAGTGATGGTAGGATACCGAGGTCGTCTAAGGATACATCGAGTTTTAGTACTGAGTCTTTGCTAGCGTCTAGTCAAACCCAAAAGTAAAATTTTTAGAAATGGCTCAAAAGAAAAATGAAGAGGAAAATAAAAAGGTAGTAATCATTGATAAGAAAAGGGAGTGTGTAAGATCAACATACCTTTTGATGTTTCGCTACTAGCTCTTACCATGGGGTTTCAAGGGCTCGATTGTCAGACGAGGAACTATGTGTGTTAATGCGTAATGTTGTGTAGTATATTGGTAGGAATCCTAACATACTCGCAACTGTCGCTTTGAATCTGCAGGGAGATGACACTCGAGGCCCGAATCAAACCATAATGGTAACGCTCAATCAACAAGGAAAGTATATACCACTATGATTTAGAATTAATTAATTAGATAGTTTAAGGGGTTTAAATTTCCATAGGGTAGTTACTTTTACTCCTTCGGTGAGTCATCAATTCCCATAGGGTAGCAACTTTTATAAAAAAAACCCAAGTACTTTACACTTTGGTAGTAGCTCCGCGTAAAGGCAAAGGCTTACCCAACTCGAATTCCCTTCCAAAACCTTTAACCTCTGGCCAGTATCAACATGTTTTAACTCTACATAGACATAGAAAACATGAACGACCCAAGTCAATGGCGCCACAAGATTATTGGTAGATTTTAAGGGTTAAACTGAAATACTAATGACCCAAGTCATTGGCGACGCTAATATTTCACTCACTTTCAATAAACTACTAATTAACTAAAGTCATTAACTTACAAACACACACCTTGATCACCCATGAACTTTCTTAGTTAACTACCTATCAAGGGGGTAAGTTTCCGCCAAACACCTTCAAGAATCTAGCATAGAATGACCACTAAACTAGTTTTTACCAAACTTAAAAAGATTATATTAATCATTAACTTAAAAAGATTGTATTAATCATTAAAAGCTTGATTACAAAAATCATTCTTGACTATTTCTTAACGATTACAATAAACAGAGATAGTAGGGGCAGAAGAGAAATATGTAGTTGGTGTGCATTCGGTGTAATATGTTTTTATTGATATTTTAAGCCCATTTTACACATTAGTCAAGTTTTAAATTTATAAAACACGATATTAATTCATCTGGTGACGGTTCTTGTTGGTATTAATTCATTTTTTTCATTAGTGACCACCGTCATAACTCCTTTCTTGGCAACTACTTGGACGGGATTTACCCAAGGGCTATCGGAAATTGGGTAGATAATTCCGGCGTCAAGTAGTTTGATGACTTCATTTTTAACCACTTCTTGGACGTTTGGATTTACCCTACGTTGTGGTTGTATTACCGATTTATAGTCATCATTCATTAAAATTTTGTGCGTGCACATGGAAGGACTTATTTCTTTAATATCTACAAGCTTCCATGCGATCACGTTTTTGTGTTTTTTCAAAAGTGTGATTAGTTTTTCTTTTTCTGCACTAGTTAATTTTAAAGAAATAATTATAGGTAGCTTACCATCCTTGTCGAGAAAAGCATATTCCAAACCTTTTGGGAGTTCTTTGAGCTCAAGTGGTGGGTCTTTAGGAGACTCCTTATTTGATTGCTCATTTTGGTCAAGGACCAAAAAGGTTTGTTCAATGGCGACCTCTTCTTCGACAAAGTGGTCGATTTCGTTTTCCGTATTGGGTGGTTCATATTCATCTTCAATTAGGGGGTCGTCATTGCCGATGGGTTATTTAATTGATTGTTCAAGATTGGCATACCTTTTAAAGGCCCCTAATTGAACGGGTAGATTGTTTTGCTTTTGATTAATCAAAGCTTTGTGGGTTTTCACAAAAGGTCGTCCCAACACAAGTGGAGCGTCATCAAGGATGACGAAGTCGGTTGGGACTACCTGTTTGATTTGTTTGGACTAACACATCTTCAAATACTCCCGTTGATTTTATTATTTTCCGATTAGAAAGAAAAATGAGTATTTGAAGTGGAGAAAAATCACCAATACTTAATTTTTCGAAAATGGAGTTTGGCATTATATTAACACAAAGATCTTTATCAATTGTAATGTTACTAATAAATGAATTTTGAAAAAAACACAGAACTGGTGTAATGTTAATTTCAAATGGATCATCTTTTATTAGCGTAGTTTGATCATTTGTTAACTTAATGCTTACCGTTTCGTCAATTTTAATGTTAGTGTTTAACTCTTTTAAAAACTTAGCATGAGTAGGTACCAAACAATGGTTTTCTAAAGAAGGTGTTAAGAGATTAATTTCTTGAAAATTAGACTCATTTTGAAAATTAGCGTTGTCGGACTCACCTTTTTCATTGTTTGGTTCATGCGTCGATTTTTCACTTACTTGTTCTTCCATTTTTACCTCTTCTACTATCACCTCTTTAGTACAAATTACCTCTTCCCTCGCGTGGGATTCTTCTTCCCTTGCACGGGATTCTTTTATATAGTGCTCGATAGTTTTGAGGTGTTCTATTATTCTTTCGGCTACAGGAAGAATTGTTGGTGGTTCGTCAAAGTGGGCGGAATAAGTATCCCCACAGCTTGAGTTCGGAAGTTCGATCCTTGGTTCCTCATAATACTCATATGAGGTAGATGGTTCACACCATTGTTCCTCATAGTAAGTATATGATAGAGAAGGGTCATACATTGGTTCTTCATAATACCCATATGAGGTGGGTTGTTCACGTCATGGTTCCTCATAGTTAGTATACGAAGAAGATGAATCACACCTTGGTTCTTCAAGTTATGAGCATGAGGGAGAAGGTTCATATCTTGGCTCTTCATAGTATTTGTATGAAGTGGTTGGCTCGTACCTGGGCTCCTCATGGTATGTATACGAAGTGGATGGTTCGAAGAGGTCACAATATTGTACCGAATGAGGATTACCACAAACGGTACAATACTCTTTTTCATAATCATCCTCTTCATAGTGGTAGTTGTAACCTCCTGAGTATTGATCCATAAGAATCACTCAGCAGATCACAAAAGAGTCTCGAGACCAGAAAACAAAAATAAAAACGGAAATAGAGGCTCACCACGGCCCCGTGTTCAGTGAGCACGGCCCGTGGTCAGATCTTGTATCTGGGCATTTTTAAAAATGCAACTGGTTTTGTGCACACGGGGGCGTGTTCAGTGAGCACGACCCCATGTTTAGACTCTGTATCTGGGTATTTTTGTTATTTTTATAAAACACGATATTCTACTAACACTAAACACACACTTGGGCAAGTGCACCCATCGTGAGCGTAGTATAACGTTGGTAAGATACCGAGGTTGTCTATGGACACAAGAGCTTTTAGTACCGGTTTATCCTCAACGTCTAATCAATCTAAAATTTTGAGAAAAGGTTTTAAACATAAAAATAAAAACTAAAAATGCAGAAATAAAAATATTATAAAAACAGATAGACAAGATGAATAACTTGGATCCGACTCGCCATTTATGTATCCTTGGATGATTTTCACACTTTCAGACTTTTTAAGAGATTATCTTAGTTATAGTAGTAGGCCCCTCTTTTGAAGGTGACGTTACCCTCAACCCGATGGTTTTAGTCAGCAAGGATACAATCCCAAAGGGTCAGAATATTGAAAGATAATTAATTAAGTTATTAATGCGAAAAGTGGTAGGCCACTCTTTTGAAGGTGACGTTACACTCGGCTAAGTGGTTTGAGTCAGCAGGGATACAATCTCAAGTAGCCGGTTTAATGTAACACCCTAGTTTCTATTTAACGGTTTTACATGTAAATACCAACAATTAAATGTGTAGTTAAGACTGCACATATTATATAAACACGAGTTTATTAAAACTTTTACAAATCATAAGTTATTTGACATAACGTAATCAGATTCGTCGTATAGATTTACGACAAGGCAATGTGCAGAAGCATTAGTCTTTATTGTGTTCGGTTCTTCGTTGAGCTTGATCGTCTTTCGGCATCCAAAATGTACCTACATTTCATAAACATGAAATGGTTTAGTATTAACGAGGTTTAATTACCAAACCCTTTTTGGGGTGTTACAAGTCTACCCCCCTTAAAGAGGTTTCGTCCCCAAAACCTTTTCTTACTTAATTTATCGAGTTCCACTCCATGCATTTGCTCTCGATAATCAATTAAGCATTTCTCATATCTTAACCGATTGTTAGTATTACCATAAAAGTATGGTAATATCCTTTTGGTTATTAATCATCTACGTATCTTATATGACATAATGCGACTTGAAATAACGTAATCTCGTTATTTCCACTAGTTTAATCAACTTAGCGGTATTCAATGCTTTCATATACTATTGGATTTCTTTATGAACCAGTTACTTTGACCCGTTTAAAGGTCTTTAGTGAAATCTTTCATTTTTTAGCAACAAATCTTTTTATTTTCAAATTTATTTATTCGGTTCAGTTATACCGAATTTACCGCTTACAAGCAAACCAAATTTCTTAACTTGAATTACTGACCTTAACCGGTTTCACTAACTAGACTTATTAGTCCGGTTTCTTTTTACTGCTCGCTTGGTTATAATGTGATTCTACTTCACATTGTACCTCTTGACCGTGATCATGTCACATCATGTTTAATTTATATCAACCTTTTCATTTTCGAAAATATCACTTTTTGAATATATTGTCTTGCGCCTATCAGTGTCAAGACTTGTATCTTTCATACTTATTATTTAAATTCCTATCAGAATCTATGTTTGTAAAAACATTATTTCTTACTAAAACCGAAATTTTAGTTTTAGGATCTTCTCTTTAACTTTTGTCAATCATCCATACCAGGATATTGACATTCCATAATTTATTCTTATTTGGTTATATCCCATTACCGGGCTCATTATTCTCTTGCATTTAACGCTACCTTTATCTGGCTAGCGCTCATTTGTGCCATTCGGCGTTATATTGAATTCAACCTGTTTGACCTATTAATGTGAAATCCATCACTTATGAACAATCAACTTTATTCTTTATTCAACCCATTCGACTTCGAATAGTTGAACATATTTACTCACAATTTCTATATACGAGATTTTATAGTCATAACTCGTAATCCAAGTCCTTTGATTTTTCAACCCGCGTTCACGTCTCTTGGTTTACGCATGTGTTTAATTCCTACCCATCAACCGGGTGTTTTACCGAAGTCGTTATTATTGCAACCCTCCCGGTATACATTAAGACCTCGCTTCATTTTTATATTCCGACTTTTTCTTTAAGTTTGACGTTTTACAAAAACGACCCTTTAAGGGACATATTTGCATTTTCCGGGTTCGAGTGTAAGTACACTCCCTCCCAATGCTTGTCTAAATCATTTTACATGTTTGCGTTTTCTGGGTTCGAGTGTAAGTACACTCCCTCCCAATACTTGTCTAAATCATTTTACATGCTTGCGTTTTCTAGGTTCGAGTGTAAGTACACTCCCTCCCAATACTTGTCTAAATCAATTTACATGCTTCTTTGTCCCTTCACTCGGGCTCATTATCCTGATGTAATACGTTTCCGTCACTCGGTTGTGCGTTTACATTCTTATCAAATATTTTGCTTATCTGATTCATTTGGGTACTTTTTAATTAGTCCCATTCACCCCGCCCTTACTACATCGGATGTAAATGTGCCCGCCATAAGAAGTTCATGGTATCATATGCCACTACTTACTTGGCCAGAGTAAGTGATTAACACATGACACACATGACCTTTTTATAGTTTTCACATCACACCCTACGTAAGTAATGCCTCTATTTGTTTCTCTTGGAAACGCTATCCCGAATACATTTTCTATTCGGATTTTTCCAAGTTTTTAATCTACATATGCAACTTCCAATTTCTACTTATTTGTTGCATATTACTATTTGTGCAATTATATTTAAAATGTGCACCTGGTAATGCTTGCCCCGACGGGCGTTTCTTGCCTTTAACCTTGTTCGCGGTCGTTACGCGATTTAGTCCTTAGTGAGCATGCTCCTATCGTCATACTTCGGACCGTTCCTCTATCATATCCTTAATTTGTTCAACTCTTGTCATCTTTAAATGCAAGTGTCCTTCAATCAAGATATTCACAAAAGTTAGTAATATCAACTTCAATAATCGCCTGTATTATAATACAAGGCTTTTTCTACTATACGCGTCAACGCGCGTATTTTTGTCAACTATATCAATCATTTAATTGGGGTAACGTGTATTACACGGTAACCCTATGTGTTGTCTACAACACTTTAATACGCTAGACCATTAGCATACATGCACTTACCGGATTTGCGATCAAGCCTCGAACCAAACACTATTCTTTGTCAAGAGCATAAGGTTTAAGTCCAAGCATGGTTCCTCCCCACCATACTCGAATCTCTTAAACCAAGGCTCTGATACCAACTTGTAACACCCTAGTTTCTATTTAACGGTTTTACAAGTAAATACCAACAATTAAATGTGTAGTTAAGACTGCACATATTATATAAACACGAGTTTATTAAAACTTTTACAAATCATAAGTTATTTGACATAACGTAATCAGATTCGTCGTATAGATTTACGACAAGGCAATGTGCGGAAGCATTAGTCTTTATTGTGTTCGGTTCTTCGTTGAGCTTGATCGTCTTTCGGCATCCAAAATGTACCTACATTTCATAAACATGAAATGCTTTAGTCATACGGGGTTTAAAACGTGTCTAAACGAATCCGGGAATTTAAACTAAATAATAAAAAAAATATTTTGTTTCTGGGTCCACTGTAACTTACGGTGGGACCGTAAGTTACGGTAGCCCCTGAAAGTCTGTCCTTCCACCGTAACTCAGTATGTAACCATCGTAATCATATCAGCTCCACCGTAACTTACGGTGGCACCGTAAGTTACGGTGGTCCCTGCATTCCATCTCTCAAATTTGCCGTTTAACGACACGAAAACTTTCGTATCTTTTAAACCGCTTGTCCGTTTGACCTACCG
Source organism: Helianthus tuberosus (assembly GCA_030545235.1). Taxonomy (NCBI): domain Eukaryota; kingdom Viridiplantae; phylum Streptophyta; class Magnoliopsida; order Asterales; family Asteraceae; genus Helianthus; species Helianthus tuberosus. The sequence continues at coordinate 83,767,237 of CM060440.1, forward strand.
TTTCTTCCTACGTGTTTGTAATTTGATTCTCCACCTTATGGGGTTAAAATCCAACATCCGGATTAACAAAATTCCAGACTTTTAAGTCTTTGGCTTATTATCATTTTTACCAAATATTGACCCGTTCACGATTTTATCACACCAACTTGTTTCTTAGAGCTTTAAACTCATGAAGTTCATTATATTAATATCTCCTATCATATTACTCTCAAATCACGGGTTTCTTACGTAATAAAATCCCATTTTCGCTTAAATGCTTATTTTGACCAATTAAGAGTATTTAAGCACTTTTAGGCTCAAAATCGCTTTCATTCTAACCTATATTTCTTATCTAGCACTCTTCCATCACAACTAATTTTGTGTTAGATTTAAAGTAGATATCTATGTGTTCCGAATTATACCCCTTGTAATATCATTTTACGGCAAAGACTCATATGGAGTCTTTCGGCCCAAGAATTTCATCTTTCACTACCCATACTCGTTCTAAGCTTTTGTTTAATCATAAGACTCGTTTCCAAATAACCTCTAAGGGTTGTTTGTTCAATTTAGCCTACAAGGGCGTTTGGTCGATTTTGGTCCTTCTTTTACAATGAAGGACTCTCACCAATTATTCGACCAAAATAGCATTTTTAACTACAACATAACTATGCGTACCTGGCTCGGATTAACTAATAGACCCGATTTATACCTCGCTTTTATTATCACATTTTCTATGGCGACGGGAGTATCCGAATCGCTAATCGCTCCTGTTAACACAAGACTTGACAACCACATCAGTCGATATTGTCACACCATTTGACCCGTTTGGCCTATATAACCAAGTATCTTCATAAGTAGCAAAACATGGTTAATAATTACCAATTTGCCTATCCGACCCATTTCGGATTTTTGCCACTAGACCCCTTTTTAACTACAATTTACTTTAGTCAGTACTTAACTAAATTTCCATCTCTACTCATTTTCTCGTTATTAGTTGCACTTAAAAGTGATCTTAACGAAAACTCATTAGTTATTAGTCATTACATGACCAATTTACCCTTTTGCCTCTTTCACCATTAATCATGGTTTAAAACATTTTATTGGTTCCGACTCATTTCGTTTCGTGTCGGAACCCATGATTCGAACCTAATCCTTTATTGTATTCATCACTTATAAAATAAACACATATACTACAAGTGGGTGTAAGTTTTACTTACTTCGCATCCGAACTACGCTTTTCCTTTCCTTCTTGATTCGTTTAACCCGCTCCTTCATCAAGCTTCCACCTAGCTTGTTAAGCGTCGAACTATCATCATCGTTTTCAAGGTGGTTAGTTTAATCATAATTTAATACGATTGTTCCACCTTACGTATTTCATATCAAAAATTACCATTTATCGTATTATAGGCCAGTTTGACTTTATAAAAGTCAAATGCCCATTGGTATACTAATTGCATATTCGAGTTCATCAACTAGTTTTAACATTCTTTAATTACCCGGTAGGCGTTATCTTTAGACCACCGTTTTAACCAAAGTTCTAACCCCGTTTATCACATTTAGAACTCTTTTTAATCACATCTTGCATAATAGCCAAAACATCACAATTAGGTGTTTTGACTACAAAATTCTAGTTTCAAGCCTTCTTTGAGGCATTTCAACAAACACTTTAAGGGCAGAATTTTACATGTTTATTTATCAAGTCTCTAGCTTATCTCTTAGCCCTAATTTCACATAAATCAACCATCCTACAAGGTTGTTAACTTCTATAATTCCTGAAATCACTTCAAATCTATCAAATTATACTAGATCAACACTCTATTTCCTAGTGTTCATCAAATTTCACATAAATCACTAATCACCTACAATTGTGTTCATGGGTTTCATTACAATTTCACATGATTTCAACTTGTATTTGTCTAGGGTTTGTCCCTAGACACTATAGTTGTTCCTAGATCATCATAAGACATACATGCAACTATAATTTCAGATTTTCCCAATTACATGAGAAATTCAAGTTGAGAGTTTTTATGAAATTTTACATACCTTGTGATCCTCTTGTGATGAGGATCAGTAATCTATGCTTTAATTTCGATTTAAACTTGGATTGAGCCTTCAATTTGCAAGTTTGGTGAAGATTTAGGGTTTTGATGTGTGGGGATCGCCCCCCTGTTCTTCTTGTACGACCAGACACCTCCTTGTGGGGTGTTTGGTGTGTTTTATTTAATTAATTAAAATTAAGTTTCAATTTTAACAATATTGGCCCCTCTAATTTGGTTAGTTAATTAAGTAGGGCACAACCTACTTATTTCTAACAATATTCCCCACTTATTAACTAGGTTTAATATTCCTAGTTAACTTTGCGGGTTCAAGAACATTTATGACTAAGTTTATTTCGGGTCCCGTTAACTCGGGCCTTCTATCACTTGATTTCTTAAAAGCTTTTTATTCACTTCAAATAAATATTAGGATTATTAAATAAATTCCTAATATTTGCCAGTTTACTTTTACCACTAACGGTACTTTCCCCGTCTTTAGTATTAACGGGGTTTAATTACCAAACCCTTTTTCGAGGTGTTACATTTAATGTATTAATAGTAGTTTACATATGAGGGGATCAAGCCATTCGCACCCCCGCCATCCAATTCCAGTGGGTATTGAAGGAGGTCCTAGTAAGCTTGACCCAGCTCCTTGAAGGATCTATACACTCAATAAGGCAACAACCTTACTAAACTATTCCGTAAACCCCCGACCAGGTAGCCAACATATCTCTATATAGACCGTAGAGATATGAATGGTGTAAATCGTTTACTTTATATAGACAGTAAAGTAATGCCAAGACACGACGGACAAATGATAAAGAAAATTCACCTTCAACATAAGAAACTAGTCATTAAAGTCATTAATACAATACAAAATAAAATAAAAAGTGTCGAAAGATTAAAAATCAAAAGTAATACATAAAAGACTTGTCTTCACCAAGTGATGTAAGAGGCTTAGCCAAACATGGCATTTGATTGGCAAGAACTCTTACTATCAATCTTAGATTCCGAGACTACTACACACTCTAAGGTGGATGATGGATGATGCTGGTGGATGTGGGTGTTGTAATGGTGGTGGAGTGGTGGCAAAGTGGGAGAGTGGTGGTTTGCCAAGGGACGCCTTTGAAGTGAGCCAAGCACCCTTATTTATAGCCTGAACAGAAGCTCAGCCACGGCCCCGTGTCTAGCGAACACGCCCCCGTGGCCATCCTTTTCTCTTCATTCATTATATGCTTTTGTCAGCATAGGGCTCCACACGGCCCGTGTTCAGCGGGCATGGCCCCGTGGGCATAAGCGTATCTATACTACCAAGATTTTGCAAGATTCTACGTATCTTAGTGTTGACCACGCCCCGTGCGGAGCTAAGCACGCCCACGAGGTGGGCGTAGAAGCTTCCACAGCTTTGTCTTTTCTCCAGGCGGCTGACCACGCCCCCGTATCAAGTGGGCACGGCCCCGTGGTCAGTCGTCCATTTCTTGTTTTTGCTTTTGGGGATGCTACCGAGGGGTCGGGCATGTCACGTTTATTTCTTTTCTTTGTATTTAAGTTGGTTTTGGCTGTATATTTGTTCCATTTGCTCGTTTAAGCTCATTTGGTCATGTAAATTCAAAAGGAAGACAAAAACACACTTTTTCCAACATTAGTCCTAAAAAAGGGTTAGTTTTATGGCTCATTTGATGTAATTTATATGTTACATTTTACACACATCAGTAATGAAGAAGATGGGAGAAGATGAGCAAGTAGAAATGGTGGAAATGGCCTCTATACATAGGTTGTTGGGGCTCGAGGCACAGGGCATGCCTGGCTATACGACTTGCTACAACTGGTTCTCAAGACACGGGGCGTATCTACCAGGCACGGGGCGTGGTCAACTTTGTGGGTCCCCCCGAGATCTTCCAAAGTTTCTAGGTTTTTCTACACTGGGCCTCGCGTTGTAGTCTTCTGGAGGTGTCTGGCAGTTTCCGGATCCAAGGCATGGGGTGTGTTTGGACATTTTTCTCTTTTTCTTCAGGTTCGCCTAGATTTGCTCCTTTCGTTCATCTTGGGTTAATTTGGTCCTAAAAATCAAATACAAACAAAAATAAGCCTATTTTGAATATTTCTTTAACAAAACATAATAAAAATTTAGTGTAAATTGATATAAAAACATATGCACTTTTGCATATTTACTCTCCAAACACTCTGAAACTTTGTCCTAATTCAAGAGACTCAAGACTCATTATGCATACAAGATTCCTAAGCTATGTACACGGAAAAAATGCACTAACAACTACCACTTGTGCTAAGTTGTATTTAGTAATCTTCGCAACATGTGAGTGTTCATAGCCCCGTGTTCATTTTATAGTTTTGTGATGTCTCATGCATATGTATTAAATCTTAATTCTTTTATTCAAATCATGCGAATTCATTATTTACACAGTGTTAAAGAAACATTTTGCAAAATGATACAATCTTATGACAATGTTGAGGCTCTCACACAACATGAGTCTTTGACGCTTACTCTAAAAGACCCTTAAGTTGAAACTTTACATGAAGTCATGGTTCAAAATCTTGGATCAAAGCAAAGCAAAACAAGGTACATATAGAGAGTTTTTCCATGTCATCTCGATAGTTGTAAGGGCTCATTACCCATTGTTAAGCAAGATGGGGAGCAGGGGTGTTCAGTATTCAATTTAGATTAGAAAAGTTCGAAGGAATATCGATTTGAATTCGATTATAAAGCTTCGAATTCTGTTTTCAAATATTTGAGTTTGATTCGATTTTAATTCAAGTCAAGTAAAAGAATTCGAATCGAATACCAATTTATGAATTTCGATTCGATTCGAAATTCGAATTCAAATTACACACACACACATATATATATGGCAATGTTAACATACAATAACCCCTTAATGTGTGAAGCGTATGTGACTTAATTATGCATGTTCATTTATAAATTACGGACGTTAGAAAATTCAAACCCTAATCACGCATAGGTTAAGTACAAAATCACGCATGAACAAAGCACAAAAATCACGCATGAGTAAACCCAAAAACACAAATTCACGCATGAGTAAAACCTAATTATGTATGTTATATGCATAACAACGCACCTTATTTGTGGTCGCGTACGCTTCACATGTTAAGGGAATTTTGTATTTTAAACTTTGTGTGTGTATATATATATTCATATACTAGATTATTAGACCCGTGTACTACACGGGTTTAAGGATATAAAATTATAAATTATTTAATTTTATGTTGTCTTCAAAAATTTATATAAGTGAATTTTTTTTACCATAGATGACGCACGAGTTGGTCATGCGTAAAAACCGATTCTTTTAGAAACAAACCAACTTTACATAGAAATTGCCTTATACTTTTATTTATCGTCATGGCAAAACATAGGGCGAAAGGAAACTATCTTCTTTTCAATACGTGTCCTTCTGTTTGGAAGTATTAAACGAAATCTAGGGATAGACATTTAAGTGCCAGTATTGCTATATTATGAGTGACTTAATAACCTGATCACCTAGTGATGGGACCTGTAGTAGAGTTCCATTACATAAACTATTCTTTAGATCAATATAACTCTATTTAGGACATCCGGTGAGTATTGACTTGCATCAAAATTATTATGAAGATATTCTATCCTTAAACCCATGTATTACACGAGTCTAATAACAAAGCGAGGAAGTAAACCGGTTTTCAAGTATCGGACTAACCTATTCTTTACCATTTTTATTATTATAATATAAAATAATAATTTATTTAATAGATTTTTTAAACATATTGGTCATGCGTAAAAACCGATTCTTTAACAAACCAACTTTACATAGAAATTGTCTTGCACTTTTATTTATCGTCATCGCAAAACACAGGGCGGGAGGAAACTGTCTTCTTTTCAATACGTATCCTTCTGTTTGGCGGTATTAAACGGAATCTAGGGATAAACATTTAAGTGTCAGTATTACTTCCGGATAATATGAGTGCCTCAATCACCTGATCACCTACTGATAGGACATGTAGTAGAGTTCCATTACATAAACTATTCTTTCGATCAATATAACTTTATTTGGGACATCCGGTGAGTATAGACTTGCATCAAAATTATTATGAAGATATTATATCCTTAAACCCGTGTAGTATACGAGTCTAATAACATTAAAAGTGTTTTTCAGCATGGAAGTAAACCAGTTTTCAAGTATCAGACTAACCTATTCTTTACCATTTTTATTATTATAATATAAAATAATAATTTATTTAATTGATGTTTTAAACATATAGTAAAAAAATCATTTTAAAGAATAAGAATGTGTTGTCACATTAACATTATTTAAAATTGTTTATTATAAGTAGAATTGTTACTAATAACTAATTATATCTTTTAGACAATTCAAAAGTAAATGACCAATATTTAAGTAGACAATAAAAACATTTATTAGTATTAAGTTGTTAAGCAATTTTTCATTGTTTTGTATTAATTAATTAATATTAATAATAATAATATTAGTGAATTGAATGATAGAATAATGCCATGTGGTATTATGTAAACTCTTTTATTAATATGAGAATGCCATATGCCATTAAGTATACTCTTTTATTAGTATTAGATTAGATATAGACTTATGATAAAAAAACCTTCTAAATCTAGGCCAAACTTTAAAAGCCCTTATAATTAATTTGTAGTGGTTTAAAAATAAAAATAAAAGTATTTATTATTTTGGGTGGAATTGAATTATATCGAATCTATTTGAATTCGATTCGAATTCCAGTTGCGAATACGAAACGAATTGAATTTCGAATTGGGCATACAATTCGATTACGAATTCGAATAAAATAAATAAAATCTTAAACTAATCCGAGTCAAATACGAATTCAGGTTAAAAATATAAATTCGAAAAAATCGATTCGATTAATTCAAAAATTTGTTACTCAATTCAATTGAACACCCCTAAATGGGAGAGAATTAAATATTATCTTGGGAGAAATTCAAAGTTATGTTTCTCAAATATACGTCTACATTATCATATGTGGAAACCATTACAAGGAGTTCATGTCCATGTCTCAAAACATAGACCTTCTTGATAAATCTTAATTCTATCGTTCTATTGAGCGCACCGGGAGAAAGAAGCAATTCTTACTTCTTGATATGTGAATCTATTGAAGATTTAAAATTTTCCACCCAAGCTAAGCCTATCGACAGAGTTGGATGCATGTTTGCCTTATTGGCTAAAAGTTGTATTATATATTTATATATATCAATATGAATGCATATGAAAATTAGATCACAAGAAAATAATGATCATAAAAAGACGGACGATAACCGGTATGTGAGAGAAGAAATATGAAATCTCAAAGTTGAATGGGCAAGCATTCCAGATTACAGATGAAGAGAGAAAAGTCACTTGTTTTGCGACGTGATTTTTTTTTATAATTTATTTTAATCATTAATATCTATTCAGCTTAGTTGGAATTGCATTTATTCTATTCGTGAATCGCCAAATTCTTTGGACTTTCATATATTTTATTCGTAAATCGCCAAATTCTTTGGAATTTCATATTTTATATTTGGTTATTTCAATTTTAAGTGTTTCTTTTGGTTTGTAGGGTGTTGTTATTAGCTTTTGTCCATATTGTTCCTGGTCTATATATCATGATTATGTTTGTGTATCTTTTAAGTAGTTTTACAGAATTATTTTTTTCGTCTTTGTTGTTTGCCGTACCTTGTATACCCTTGATATTTTTTATTATATGTTTGTCGTAAAAAATTAGAAAATTGAATCGTAACCAAGAGGTAATAATACAAGATAAACTACAGAAATTAAAGTACTACAAAGAACAAATTCCAAGACGAAAATTTCAATATTATATAAGAATTGGTCAACAAAATAAATAATTAATTTACAGTCTATTGGACTTGATCAATATTATTAACTAGTTGATATCTTGCCCGCGTTGTGGGGCGATGGTCGAATAATGAGCTAGTGTTAGGCAGCTCATTGACACGAAAAACAATTAAATTGAGTCAACCAGTTAAAAAAAACACTTTTATAGTTTTGATAAAAAAAATAAAACAATGACAATATTGTAATTTTTAACTGAGGGAAAGTTGTATTTTTTTTACTGGGGTAAAATCGTAATTTGCCAAAAGCTAAAGTGATAGCAGTACTGTAAATTTGAACCAGGGGCAAAATTGTGAATTTTCACAGGGGTAAATTCGTAATTTTGAACTTGGGTTAACAACGTAATATAAATTTGGACAAAGGGCACAATCGTAATTTTAAGTTGGAGGCAAAACCACAATTTTATTTTGAATCAAGGGCAAAATCGTAATTTTAAGTTGAGGGCAAAAACATAATTTTATTTTAAACTGGGGAAAAAACGTAATTTTGAACTAATGGCGAAATCATAATTTTTTAAACAGGGAAAAATCACAATTTTGAACAGAAGGCAAAATCATAATTTTTAGCTGGAGGCAAAAACAAAATTTTATTTTGAACTGGGGGCGAAAAGGTAATTCTGAGCTTAGGGCAAAACCACAATGTTATTTTGAATCGAGGGAAAAATCGGAAATTTGAGCTGGGGACAAAAGGGTAATTTTATTTTGAGCTGGGAGCAAAAGCGTAATTTTAAAGAGGGGCAAAAACGTAATTTTAAAATGGATATTAAATAATAAAATAGTTGGTCCAATGGGGGAGTGTCAGGCAAAATCGCAATTTTTAAGTGAGGGCAAAATCGTAATTTTGAGATGGGGACAAAAGCGTATTTTTATTTTGAGCTTGGGGCAAAACGGTAATTTTAAACAAGAGAAAAAACGTAATTTCAAAATGGATATAAAATAATAAACTGGTTGGTCGAATGGGGGAGTGTTAGGCAGCTGCCTGGCACTAATCCCCCATTTGGTAAATGTATGTATAGTAAATATATAAAATATTTACTATATAAAATATTTCTTATTTACAAAATGGTAAGTTTTCATCAAATTTCAAGATAACATATGAAGGGTCGAGTTAAAATGCCGAACTTTTTACCATTTTCTTCCATTCATAATCATACCCCTCTTTCCTTAATCAATAACATTTATATTTAATAAATCTATACTATATATTAGATTATTTATAAATAATAAAAAAATAAACTTATGAATAATAAACTTATCACATTCATCAAGAAATATATTTAAAAATACAATCTATTGTATTTACGTATTTGGACTAATGGACTAATCAGTGAATCAAAATTAATCAAATTTAACATAAAATGTATTTTGTAATTTTAGAGAAGTTAGTTATAAATTTAGATGTAAATTGTCGACTCTGTCGCAACACGTGGGTTTCCTATTAGATAAAAAAATGTTGCAGTGTACTATATAATATTTATCACAAGGGTTTCCTTGTTTATCATAAGGGTTTCTCGTACGTTGCTGCCGTGAAGCACGAGTGCTTATATATATATATACAGACACAATGTATATACGATTATTTAACGTTTTTAGGTTTACATTGTGTTCTCGGGCCATATTATTGACTCCGCTGCAATACACGAGTTCCAACTATTATTGGACTTAATATCTTAGTTCATGAAAACGAAAATGGAGAATTTGATCAAATGAAAATACCATTCACTTCATATGAGCTTAAGGGCATATCTGTAATTACATCGTCATAATAATTAAGTCCCTTAGCTAAAAATATTTAGAAAATAGTTGTCTAAGATGTTATTTGTCAATTTAAACAAAAATATTTAAATCTATTAAATAATCAAACAAATGAATTGTGTTGAGTACAAAAGAGGGCGTTGAAGAACAGCGACTTCTTCAGGATCTCTCTCCCATTCGTCTCTCTCTGTATATATTTAAAAAAACTCGGAAACGCACGACAAAAATTTAGAGCCTTCTTCACGACAAAAATATTACAAGACTGATGAGCAAGAAAAAATATATAATTTAATGATTTAAATTGGAATAACCAAAATCCAAACTAAGTCATATATCATAAATACAAAGTTATAAATTAATGGAATTTTTTACAAGTTAAATTGTTTTTATGATATATTTAACATGTTAAATGAATTGTTTTTGTGACAACCCGACTTTCCAAGGTCTTTCCTCGACACATTACTTGTCTCACAGCTGTGTTTTCATAATCCGTTACGTTGTAATATGTGCACCTTGCTAGATGATTAATAAAATGTTATATTGTTTGGTTAATTGTTGGAAATTTATAAATTGTTTAAAGTTATAAACACAACACTTGCATCCTCATGGCCACCCGACGAAACATCAATGTTTCGTCATATCCATACTCGACGAAACACTTTGTGTTTCGTCATCAGTCTTTCGTCGAGATCCCTGTTTCGTCGTATGGGCTTGTGGCCCAGGTAAGGCCCATGAATGAATCACTTATATTTGCCTCTTAACATTACGTAAAGTCACAATCCGCGAAACCCTAGACACTTTCTTCTCTCCTTTGCATCCGACGGCAATCACCATTCTCTTGAAGTTCTTGTGTGTTCCATCTCACAACCTGTTAGTCACGATAACCCGATTCGATCTATTTGTTATGTTTTGTGTGTAGATACCTATTATAATAAGTGAGTTTATTTGCTGGATGATTGGGTTATGATTGATGTTTGAATTGAAATCCATGAGTTAGGGTTGTAGAGACACATCATAGGAAAACTGATGCGTGAAAACTGTAACTGGCAAATTAGTATTGTCGTGTTAAAGACCTTATAAATCTGTTGGGTGACAAAAAACGTTGAATGGTAACAATAATTGGTCGTAATTAGGATTATGGTAAGTTACTGTCTAATAAGAATCGGATGTCTCGTATTCAGTCGCGTTTACTGTACGGTTTGTTGTTGTTGTTGTTATTGATGAGCGTTATATATGTGCATAGTTTTGAATAAATTAGGACTGGGTGATTTGGGGTTATGGTTTTGACGATGAACTGAGGAAGAAGAAGGGTTTCCGGCGAAATACCCTTGTCGACGAAACATATGATGTTTCGCCACCCATCTTGACGACGAAACATATGACGTTTCGCCGACCTCTATGTTAACAAAACATTTGATGTTTCGTCCGGAGTTTCGCCGCCCCGAGGGTGGTTCACAACAGGCTGTATTATGTGTTGATTTTTATTATGATTGAGGAAAACATGACTTGCTTATGTTAAATAGCTCAAGTAACTGTTAAGTGATGTTACGAAACATGCACGCGGATTGTGGATTGGTATGAGTCTGTATAACTGCTATGTGCTACTCGGTGATTGTTGAATTAATACACAATATGACTTTAATTTAAACGTGAACCTTGAGACTGATTATACATACTTGAATACCATAGGCGTTGACTAAGTTAGTGTGTGCGAGTAACTAGTCATACCGAGCAAACCAAGGTGAGTTCATTCCTCTTGAGTATACATCCCGGTGGTTGGGACAGTCAGTGGGGTATCCCTGAGAGGGATAGGTTTTGGGTAAATCATGGGTATTCCTAAGAGTACTATGTCTTTTGAGTAAATCTGGAATGTTGGATAATATACTCATCCTATCACCATTAAAGTCCCTTCGTGTTGTTTGGTTACCTGAGAGGTAAGAAGGTATTAGTTGGTAGCGCTACTTAGGTTTGGCACCCTCACCCCGTACCTGAGAGGACGGGTGTGAGCTAATGACCTAGTCATGACCAATGCTTTGATAGGAGCAATGGAGAAAGGGCAAAATAATCAGTAGTCGTCTTGTATTCGGGATATTATCAACATTAAATTCAATGGATTAAACTAAACACTTGGTAACCAACGTTTTCGTAAAACTATGAACTCACCAACGTTGTTTGATACACTTGTTGCATGCTTGCAGGTCGTTAGGTACATTGGATGAGGAACTTGCTATCTGGATGGCTGGACCTGAGAGGTAATAAGGTATTAGTTGGTAGCGCTACTTAGGTTTGGTACCCTCACCCCGTACCTGAGAGGACGGGTGTGAACTAATGACCTAGTCATGACCAATGCTTTGATAGGAGCATTGGAGAAAGGGAAAAATAATCAGGAGCCGTCTTGTATTCGGGATATTATGAACATTAAATTCAATGGATTAAACTAAACACTTGGTAACCAACGTTTTCGTAAAACTATGAACTCACCAGCGTTGTCTGATACACTTGTTGCATGCTTGCAGGTCGTTAGGTACATTGGATGAGGAACTTGCTATCTGGATGGCTGGAGTGGTCATGGCAATGTCGCTGAGGATTGCTTGAATGTTATTTAAACACTATTACATTTGGTTGTGGGGATACATTAAACATTATTTTGTCATTTGCTTCTGCTGAATCTGATAACTCTTGTTTGACAATTATGATTGCTTAATTTAATAAACATAAACTTGGTGATGATTTATTATTGGTTCATTGTGATTGGTGGCTTGGATCCTGGTACGTCACACGTCCTGTGGTGTTTTCGCATGTGGTATTTTGGGGGGTGTGACAATTTGGTATCAGAGCCACTGGTTATAGTGAACTAGGTTTTAAAACGTTTTTATAAAACCAGTATTTAACCGAACAACTTCGAAAATCGACCATGACACTCAGCTCCAGATTGCAAGGTTCGTCTTCTGTTTACTTTATGCATTACTTGTTTAGTAGCCACACACTCACAGCTTGCATGAAACGATATACTAGATACTATGGTGATTTGATAGTGTGACACTACTCTTCGACTTTTGTGATTCGTAATCCTGTAATACCTTTCGTTTTCCTATTTGAATGTGGGGGAAACTTTTAGCGTAAGTTAAGAGGCACTGAGATGAGCATGCAAATTGCCTTATTATTATGGGTGCACACATAATAATAACGTGAGGTGCATGTGAGTCCCAGTGAGGCTTAACGAGTGCGAGAAGGGTTCTGCCCTATTGTTTGGTGTAAACTATTTAGTTTGTAGATGTCAACGTGATACTTGACTCGTGCCTTATCTCGATCCTTAAACTTGTTCCCTCTCCTTATATAGAATCATGAGTGGACGAGGCCATGGACGTGGACACCTTGCTATGACTCAGGCTGAGTTGACAAATCTGATCAACACCCGTGTGGCTGAGGCATTAGCAGCCTACCAAGCTGGTACGATATGTGCCAAATTTTCTTTATTCTTGTGTCGCGTACACAAATCTTACCCATGTGTTGTATTTCCTTTCGTCCATTAGGTCAGCCAGTGAATCAGAATCAAAACAATCCGCCTACTTGTACGTTTAAGACATTTATGGATTGTAAGCCACATACCTTCAGTGGGACTGAAGGAGCTGTGGGGCTACTTCGATCGTTCGAGAAAGCTGAGTCAGTGTTTGCTATGTGTTATTGTCCCGCGGGGGACCGTGTGAAGTATGCTACATGCACTTTGGAGGATGGTGCCTTAACTTGGTGGAATGCCCAGGTGTAGATGTTGGGCATCGAGATGGCTATTGCGGCAACTTGGGATGATTTCAAGGAGTTGATGCGGGAAGAGTATTGTCCTCGTGACGAGATTCAGAAGTTTGAGAACGAGTTCTATGATTTGAAGATGGAAGGATCTGAGATCGAGGCTTACACGAAACGATCTCATGAACTAGCAATTTTGTGCCCTAACCTGTCTCAACCTCCACATCGACGAATTGAGTTGTATCTCAAGGGCCTAGCACCAGCTGTAAAGGGGTACGTCACTGCTGCAAACCATAACAATCTGCCCCAGATCATCCATTTGGCACATAAGATTACTGACCAAGAGGTCGAGCGTGGCTCATTGCAGCCTCGTAAATCTGCTACTACCACTGCTGCTACAGCTACCACACCTGCTAGTGATAACAAGCGTAAATGTAATGATGCTGACAAAGGCCTGACAACAGTATCAACCACAGTTTTAGCCAGTTGTCTTATGTGAATCAGAATCATAGCAACAATTCAAATCAAGGTTCCTACGCGGGAAAGCTACCAAAGTGTAATAAGTGTATGTTCTACCATCGCAGGCCGTGCACCCGGGTATGTCACAGGTGCAACAAAGTGGGTCATATGGCCAAAGATTGTAGGGTCTGGCTTCCAAAACAGCCTCAGCGGTCGCAGCAACAGGAGAGGCAGCAGCCTCAATAGAATTAGGGAAATCGAAAGGGGTGCTTTCAGTGTGGTAATGAGGGTCATTTTAATCGGGATTGCCCTCAGCTTAATCAGAATGCTGGCAACAATAACAATACTGGGAATAACAACAATGGGAACAATAGTGGGAACGGGGCACGTGGAAGAGTATATACTATTGGTGCTGGGGAAGCTCGCAATCATGGCAATGTTGTGACCGGTACGTTTTCTATGAACGATCTTTTTGCTTCTGTATAATTCGAATCTGGTGCCGATTGGAGTTATGTGTCTTTGGGTTTCAGTCGTTAGTTAGGGTTGACTCCCACACCTCTTGTAAATAAGCATGTAGTAGAATTAGTTGATGGTAAATCGATTGAAGCTTCTCATGTTCTGTTTGGTTGTAAACTTGATCTCATGGGTCAAGTGTTCAACGTTGACCTACTCCCCTTTACCCTTGGAAGTTTTGATGTGGTCATCGGCATGGACTGGTTGTCCAAGCATCAAGCGGAAATTCTCTGTAAAGAGAGAATCGTGTGTATCCCTCTCCCCGGTGGGGGAATCATTGTTGGTTCAGGGTCATCATGGTGGTGCGATGGTTGGTATCATCTCAGCTATGCAAGCTCAGAAGTGTCTGTAAAAGGGGTATCCTGCCCTTTTAGCACTTGTTTCCTATTCACAACCTAAAGAAAGGAAGATCGAGGACCTTCTAGTAGTTCGTGAGTTTTCTGACGTGTTTCCTGAAGAATTACCTGGTTTACTTCCGCATCGTCAGGTGGAATTTCAGATTGACCTTATGCAAGGAGAAGCTCCGATTGCTCGTGCACCTTACCGTCGTGCACAAGGAGAGTTGCAAGAGCTGTCAAACCAACTCCAAGAACTGTTGGATAGAGGTTTTATCAGACCTAGTTTTTCGCCTTGGGGAGCCCCAATGTTGTTTGTAAAGAAGAAGGACGGATCTTTCCGTATGTGTATTGATTATAGAGAACTCAACAAGGTGACAGTCAAGAATCGTTACCCTTTACCGCGTATCGATGACTTGTTTGACCAGTTGCAAGGGTCAATTTTTACTCGAAGATCGATTTAAGGTCGGGCTATTATCAGGTGAGAGTCCGAGAGGAGGATGTACCAAAGACAGCTTTTCGAACACGATATGGATACTATGAGTTTTTGGTTATGTCGTTTGGGTTGACGAACGCGCCAGCAGTCTTCATGGACCTCATGAACCGTGTATGCAAACTGTATCTCAACGACTTCGTTATCGTGTTTATCGACGGCATTCTGATTTACTCAAAGAGCAAGGAGGATCACGAGAGGCACTTACGTCTTATTTTGGAGCTCCTGAGGAAGGAGCAACTCTACGCGAAGTTTTCAAAGTGTGACTTATGGATTCGAGAGGTATATTTCCTTGGCCATATTGTGAACGAATTAGGGATACATGTGGACCCCGCCGAGGTTGATGCTGTCAGAAATTGGGCGGCACCGAAGAACCCTTCGGAGGTGCGATAATTTCTTGGTCTCGCTGGGTTTTATCGAAGATTTATCAAGGATTTCTCAAAGATCGCTCAACCTCTAACCTCGTTGACACAGAAAGGCGTGGTATATTCTTAGGGAACAAAGCAGGAGGATGCTTACCAACTTTTGAAACAAAAACTCTGCAGTGCACCGATCTTGTCTCTACCTGAAGGTACCGAGGATTTTTTGGTTTACTGTGACGCTTCTATTCAGGGTCTGGGTTGCTTGCTGATGCAACACAACAATGTGATAGCTTATGCTTCTCTACAACTGAAGGTTCATGAGAAGAATTACACGATTCACGACTTGGAGTTGGGGGCCGTGGTTTTCGCGTTGAAGATCTGGAGTCACTATCTGTACGGTACCAAATGCACCATCAACACCGACCACAGAAGCCTTCAACATATCTTTGACCAGAAGGATTTGAATATGCGACAACGTCACTGGGTAGAACTTTTAAACGACTATGACTGTTTAATCAAGTACCATCCGGGTAAGGCTAACGTTGTAGCGGATGCTCTCAGTCGAAAGGAATCGAAACCCAAACGTGTTCGCGCCTTGCAGCTCACCATTCATTCTAACCTACCTGATCAGATCCATTCAGCTCGGACCGAAGCATTGAAGGAAGAAAACTATGAAGCTGAGTATTTAAGGGGATTGGAGAAACGACTCGAGAAGAGATCAGATGCCATTTACTATTTTATGGAGCGGATATGGATTCCGTTGTTCGGCAACCTTAGAGATCTTGTGATGGATGAAGCGCACAAGTCTCGATACTCTATTCATCCAGGTTCAGATAAGATGTATCAGGACCTCAAAGTTTTGTATTGGTGGCCGAAGATGAAAGCTGACGTCGCGACGTACGTGAGTAAATGTTTGACTTGTGCGAAAGTCAAGGTGGAGTATCAGAAACCCTCGGGTCTGCTTCAACAACCAGAGATACCCATGTGGAAATAGAAACAGATTGCCATGGATTTCGTCACTGGATTGCCGAGAACTCAAAACGGAAACGATACCGTCTGGGTGATGGTTGACCGCCTCACGAAATCTGCGCACTTCCTTGTGATCAAGGAAACGGATAAGTTCTCACAATTAACTGTTGTTTACCTCAAGGAGGTGGTTTCTAGGCACGGGGTGCCGCCTTCTATTTTCTCTGATCGTGACCCGCGTTTCATTTCGAATTTGTGGCAGTCGATGCACAAATCGTTCGGCTCGCGTCTCGACATGAGTACTGCTTATCACCCACAGACGGATGGTCAAAGTGAGCGAACCATCCAGACACTTGAAGACATGCTGTGAGTATGTGTGATTGATTTTGGTAAGGGTTGGAAAAACATTTGCCATTGATCGAGTTCTCCTACAACAACAGTAACCACACTACCATTCAGGCAGCTCCGTTTGAAGCGTTGTAGGCCGGAAATGCCATTCCCCTCTCTGTTGGGCTGAAGTGGATGGCAGCCAAGTCACAGGCCCAGAACTTGTCCTTGAAACTTCTGAAAAGATTGTACAGATCAGGAACCGTATGGCAGCAGCGCGCGACTGACAGAAAAGCTACTCTGACAAGCGTAGGAAGCCTTTGGAATTCCCAGTTAGTGATCGTGTTATGTTGAAGGTCTCACCCTGGAAGGGTGTTGTGCGTTTTGGAAAACGCGGCAAGCTTAACCCTCGTTATGTTGGGCCATTTAAAATTCTGGAGCCAATTAGTAAAGTGGCCTATAAGTTGGAGTTACCTGCTGAGTTAGGTAACGTCCATGATGTGTTCCATGTGTCGCAATTAAAGAAGTGTTTGTCTGATGAAACACTGGTGGTACCGTTTCAAGAGCTAAAGATCGATGACAAGTTACAGTTTGTTGAAGAACCAATAGAAATTATGGACCGGGAGGATAAGGTCCGTAACCACAGCCGTATTCCGATCGTGAGAGTTCGTTGGAATTCAAGGCGTGGACCGGAGTTCACGTGGGAACGCGAGGATCAGATGAAGCTCAAGTACCCACATTTATTCCCAGATGACAAGTCCAAGTCTGGCAAATCTAAATCTAATGCAACTAGTGAATTTCGCGAAGCAATTCCCATTCAAGTATGGGATGATGTGGTACCCGGAGAAAATCCAAAGTCATCCTGAGTTATCATCCTTCCGGTTTGGAGTACTTGTCAAATTTCGGGATGAAATTTCTTTTAAGTTGGGGATGATGTGACTACCCGACATTCCACGGTCTTTCCTCGACACATTACTTGTCTCACAGCTGTGTTTTCATAATCCGTTACGTTGTAATATGTACACCTTGCTAGATGATTAATAAATTGTTATATTGTTTGGTTAATTGTTGGAAATTTATAAATTGTTTAAAGTTATAAACACAACACTTGCATCCTCATGCCCACCCGACGAAACATCAATGTTTCGTCATATCCATACTCGACGAAACACTTTGTGTTTCGTCATCAGTCTTTCGTCGAGATCCCTGTTTCATCGTATGGGCTTATGGCCCAGGTAAGGCCCATGAATGAATCACTTATATTTGCCTCTTAACATTACGTAAAGTCACAATCTATGAAACCCTAGACACTTTCCTCTCTTATTATCACCATTCTCTTGAAGTTCTTGTGTGTTCCATCTCACAACCGGTTAGTCACGATAACCCGATTCGATCTATTTGTTATGCTGTGTGTGTAGATACGTATTATTATAAGTGAGTTTATTTGCTGGATGATTGGGTTATGATTGCTGTTTGAATTGAAATCCATGAGTTAGGGTTATAGAGACACAGAATAGGAAAACTGATGCGTGTAAAAAGTAACCGGAAAATTAGTATTATCGTGTTAAAGATCCTTATAAACCTGTTGAGTGATTAAAAACATTGAATGGTAACAAGAATTGGTCGTAATTAGGATTATGGTAAGTTACTGTCTAATAAGAATCGGATGTCTCGTATTCAGTCGCGTTTACAGTACGGTTTGTTGTTGTTGTTGTTATTGATGAGCGTTATATCTGTGCATAGTTTTGATTAAATTAGAACTGGGTGATTTGGGGTTATGGTTTTGATGATGAACTGAGGATGAAGGGTTTCCGGTGAAATACCCTTGTCGACAAAACATATGATGTTTCGCCACCCATCTTGACGATGAAACATATGATGTTTCGCCGACCTCTATGTCAACGAAACATTTGATGTTTCGTCCGGAGGTTCGCCGCCCTGAGGGTGGTTCACAACTGGCTGTAGTATGTGTTGATTTTTATTATGACCGAGGAAAACATGACTTGCTTATGTTAAATAGTTTGCGTAACTGTTAAGTGATGTTACGAAACATGTATGCGGATGCTGGATTTGTATGAGTCTGTATAAGTGCTATGTGCTACTCGGTGATTGCTGAATTAATACACAATATGACTTTTATTTATACGTGAACCTTGAGACTGTGAGACTGATTATGCATACTTGAATACCATAGGCGTTGACTGAGTTAGTGTATGCGAGTAACTAGTCATACCGAGCAAACCAAGGTGAGTTCATTCCTCTTGAGCATGAGTCCCGGTGGTTGGGACAGTCAGTGGGGTATCCCTGAGAGGGATAGGTTTTGGGTAAATCATGGGTATTCCTGAGAGGAATATATCTTTTGAGTAAATCTGGAATGTTGGATAATATACTCATCCTATCACCAATAAAGTCCCTCCATGTTGTTTGGTTACCTAAGAGGTAACAAGGTATTAGTTAGTAGTGCTACTTAGGTTTGGCACCCTCACCCCGTACCTGAGAGGAATGGTGTGAACTAATGACCTAGTCATGACCATTGCTTTGATAGGAGCATTGGAGAAAGGGGAAAATAATCAGGAACCGTCTTGTATTCGGGATATTATCAACATTAAATTCAATGGATTAAACTAAACACTTGGTAACCAACGTTTTCGTAAAACTATGAACTCGCCAGCGTTGTCTGATACACTTGTTGCATGCTTGCAGGTCGTTAGGTACATTGGATGTGGAACTTGCTATCTGGATGGCTGGAGTGGTCATGGTCATGTCGCTGAGGATTGCTTGAATATTTTTAAACACTATTACATTTGGTTGTGGGGATACATTAAACATTATTTTGTCATTTGCTTCCGCTGAATCTGATAACTGTTGTTTGACAATTATGATTGCTTAATTTAATAAACATAAACTTGGTGATGATTTATTATTGGTTCAATGTGATTGGTGGCTTGGATCCTGGTACGTCACGCGTCACTCGGTGTTTCCACATGTGGTAGTTTGGGGGTGTGACAGTTTGGTATCAGAGCCACTGGTTATAGTGAACTAGGTTTTAAAACGTTTTTATAAAACCAGACTATAACCGAACAACTTCGAAAATCGACCATGACACTCAGCTCCAGATTGCAAGGTTCTTCTTCTGTTTACTTTATGCATTACTTATTTAGTAGCCACACACTCACAGCTTGCATGAAACGATATACTAGATACTATGGTGATTTGATAGTGTGACAATACTCTTCGACTTTTGTGATTCGTAATCCTGTAATACCTTTCGTTTTGCTATTTGAATGTAGGGGAAACTTTTAGCGCAAGTTAAGAGGCGCTGAGATGAGCATGCAAATTTCCTTATTATTATGGGTGCACACATAATAATAACGTGAGGTGCATGTGAGTCCTAGTGAAGCTTAACGAGTGCGAGAAGGGTTCTGCGCTATTGTTTGGTGTAAACTATGTAGTTTGTAGATGTCAACGTGATACTTGACTCCTGCCTTATCTCGATCCTTAAACTTGTTCCCTCTTCTTATATAGAATCATGAGTGGACGAGGCCATGGACGTGGACACATTGCTATGACTCAGGCTGAGTTGACAAATCTAATCAACACCCGTGTGGCTGAGGCATTAGAAGCCTACTAAGCTGGTACGATATGTGCCAAATTTTCTTTATTCTTGTTTCGCGTACACAACTCTTACCCTTGTGTTGTATTTCCTTTCATCCATTAGGTCAGCCAGCGAATTAGAATCAAAACAATCCGCCTGCTTGCACGTTTAAGACATTTTTGGATTGTAAGCAACATACCTTCAGTGTGGCTGAAGGGGCTGTGGGGCTACTTCGATGGTTCGAGAAAGCTGAGTCAACGTTTGCTATGTGTAATTGTCCTGTGGGGGACCGTGTGAAGTATGCTACAGGAAATTTGGAGGATGGTGCCTTAACTTGGTGGAATGCCCAGGTGCAGATGTTGGGCATCGAGATGGCTAATGCGACGACTTGGGATGATTTCAAGGAGTTGATGCGGAAGAGCATTTTCCTCGTGACGAGATTCAGAAGCTTGAGAACGAGTTCTACGATTTGAAGATGGAAGGATCTGAGATCGAGGCTTACAAGAAAACGATCTCATGAACTAGCAATTTTGTGCCCTAACCTGTCTCGACCTCCACATCGACGAATTGAGTTGTATCTTAAGGGCCTAGCACCAGCTGTAAAGGGGCATGTCACTGCTGCAAACCAGAACAATCTGCCCTTGATCATCCATTTGGCACATAAGATTACTGACCAAGAGGTCGAGCGTGGCTCATTGCCGCCTCGTAAATTTGCTACTACCACTGCTGCTATAGCTACGACACTTGCTAGTGATAACAAGCGTAAATGTGATGATGCTGACAAAGCAACCAGTGCCAATCAATCTCAGAAAAGGTCTGACAACAGTATCAACCGCAGTTTTAGCCAGTTGTCTTCTATGAATCAGAATCATAGCAACAATTCAAATCAGGGTTCCTACGCGGGAAAGCTACCAAAGTGTAATAAGTGTATGTTCCACCATCGTAGGCCGTGCACCCGGGTATGTCACAGGTGCAACAAAGTGGGCCATTTGGCCAAAGATTGTAGGGTCTGGCTTCCAAAACAGCCTCAGCAGTCGCAACAACAGGAGAGGCAGCAGCGTCAACAGAATTAGGGAAATCGAAAGGGGTGCTTTCAGTGTGGTGATGAGGGTCATTTTAAGCGGGATTGCCCTCAGCTTAATCAGAATGCTTGCAACAATAACAATACTGGGAATAACAACAATGGGAACAACGGTGGGAACGGGGCACGTGGAAGAGTATTTTTATTGGCGCTGGGGAAGCTCGTAATCATGGCAATGTTGTGACCGGTACGTTTTCTATGAACGATCTTTTTACTTCTGTATAATTCGAATCTGGTGCCGATTGGAGTTATGTGTCTTTGGGGTTCAGTCGTTAGTTAGGGTTGACTCCCACACCTCTTGTAAATAAGCATGTAGTAGAATTAGCTGATGGTAAATCGATTGAAGCTTCTCATGTTCTGTTTGGTTGTAAACTTGATCTCTTGGGTCAAGTGTTCGACGTTGACCTACTCCCCTTTACCCTTGGAAGTTTTGATGTGGTCATCGGCATGGACTGGTTGTCCAAGCACCAAGCGGAAATTCTCTGTAAAAAAAAATCGTGCGTATCCCTCTCCCCGGTGGGGAATCATTTTCGGTTCAGGGTCATCGTGGTGGTGCGATGGTTGGTATCATCTCAGCTGTGCAACCTCAGAAGTATCTGCAAAAGGGGTATCCTGCTCTTTTAGCACTTTTTTTCTGATTCACAACCTGAAGAAAGGAAGATTGAGGACCTTCCAGTAGTTCGTGAGTTTTCTGACGTGTTTCCTGAAGAATTACCTGGTTTACCTCCGGATCATCAGGTAGAATTTCAGATTGACCTTATGCCAGGAGCAGCTCCGATTGCTCGTGCACCTTACCGTCTTGCACCAGGAGAGTTGCAAGAGCTGTCAAACCAACTCCAAGAACTGTTGGATAGAGGTTTTATCCAACCTAGTTCTTCGCCTTGGGGTGCCCCAGTGTTGTTTGTAAAGAAGAAGGATGGATCTTTCAGTATGTGTATTGATTATAGAGCACTCAACAATGTGACAGTCAAGAATCGTTACCCTTTACCGCGTATCGACAACTTGTTTGACCATTTGCAAGGGTCAAGTTTTTACTCAAAGATCGATTTAAGGTCGGGCTATCGTCAGGTTTGAGTCCGAGAGGAGGATGTACCAAAGACCGCTTTTCGAACACGATATGGATGCTATGAGTTTTTGGTTATGCCGTTTGGGTTGACGAACGCGCCAGCGGTCTTCATGGACCTCATGAACCGTTTATGCAAACCGTATCTCAACGACTTCGTTATCGTGTTTATCGACAACATTCTGATTTACTCAAAGAGCAAGTAGGATCACGAGCGGCACTTACGTCTTATTTTGGAGCTCCTTAGGAAAGAGCAACTCTACGCGAAGTTTTGAAAGTGTGACTTCTGGATTCGAGAGATACATTTCCTTGGCCATATTGTGAACGAATTAGTGATACATGTGGACCCCGCCAAGGTTGATGCTGTCAGAAATTGGGCGGCACCGAAGAACCCTTCGGAGGTGCGACAATTTCTTGGTCTCGCTGGGTATTATCAAAGATTTATCAAGGATTTATCGAAGATCGCTCAACCTCTTACCTTGTTGACACACAAAGGCGTGGTATATTCTTGGGGAACAAAGCAGGAGGATGCTTTCCAACTTTTGAAACAAAAACTCTGCAGTGCACCGATCTTGTCTCTACCTGAAGGTACCGAGGATTTTGTAGTTTACTGTGACGCTTCTATTCAGGGTCTGGGTTGCATGCTGATGCAACGCAACAATGTGATAGCTTATGCTTCTCGACAACTGAAGGTTCATGAGAAGAATTACACGACTCACGACTTGGAGTTGGGGGCCGTGATTTTCGCGTTGAAGATCTGGAGGCACTATCTGTACGGTACTAAATGCACCATCTACACCGACCACAGAAGCCTTGAGTATATCTTCGACCAGAAGGATTTGAATATGCGACAACGTCGTTGGGTAGAACTTTTAAACGACTATGACTGTGCAATCAAGTACCATCCGGGTAAGGCTAACGTTGTAGCGGATGCTCTCAGTCGAAAGGAATCGAAACCCAAACATGTTCGCGCCTTGCAGCTCACCATTCATTCTAACCTACCTGATTAGTTCCGTTCAGCTCAGACCGAAGCATTGAAGGAAGAAAACTATGAAGCTGAATATTTACGGGGCATGGAGAAACGACTCGAGAAGAGATCAGATGACATTTACTATTTTATGGAGCGGATATGGATTCCGTTGTTCGGCAACCTTAGTGATCTTGTGATGGATGAAGCGCACAAGTCTCGATACTCTGTTCATCCAGGTTTAGATAAGATGTATCAGGACCTCAAAGTTTTGTATTGTTGGCCGAAGATGAAAGCTGACGTCGCGACGTACGTGAGTAAATGTTTGACTTGTGCGAAAGTCAAGGTGGAGTATCAGAAACCCTCGGGTCTGCTTCAACAACCAGAGATACCCATGTGGAAATAGAAACAGATTGCCATTGATTTCGTCACTGGATTGCCAAGAACTCAAAACAGAAACGATACCGTCTGGGTGATGGTTGTCCGCCTTGCGATCAAGGAAACGGATAAGTTCTCACAATTAACTGTTGTTTACCTCAAGGAGGTGGTTTCTAGGCACGGGGTGCCGACTTCTATTTTCTCTGATCGTGACCCGCGTTTCATTTCGGATTTGTGGCAGTCGATGCACAAATCATTCGGCTCGCGTCTTGACATGAGTACTGCTTATCACCCACAGACGGATGGTCAAAGTGAGCGAACCATCCAGACACTTGAAGACATGCTGCGAGTATGTGTGATTGATTTTGGTAAGGGTTGGAAAAACATTTGCCGTTGATCGAGTTCTCCTACAACAACAGTAACCACACTAGCATTCAGGCAGCTCCGTTAGAAGCGTTGTAGGCCGGAAATGTCGTTCTCCTCTCTGTTGGGCTGAGGTGGGTGATAGCCAAGTCACAGGCCCAGAACTTGTCCTTGAAACTTCTGAAAAGATTGTATAGATCAGGAACCGTATGGCAGCAGCGCGCGACCGACAGAAAAGCTACGCTGACAAGTGTAGGAAGCCTTTGGAATTCGCAGTTGGTGATCGTGTTATGTTGAAGGTCTCACCCTGGAAGGGTGTTGTGCGTTTTGGAAAACGCGGCAAGCTTAACCCTCGTTATGTTGGGCCATTTAAAATTCTGGAGCGAATTAGTAAAGTGGCCTACAAGTTGGAGTTACATGCTGAGTTAGGTAACGTCCATGATGTGTTCCATGTGTCGCAATTAAAGAAGTGTTTGTCTGATGAAACACTGGTGGTACCGTTTCAATAGCTAAAGATCGACGATAAGTTACAGTTTGTTGAAGAACCAATAGAAATTATGGACCGGGAGGTCAAGGTCCGTAAGCACAGCCGTATTCCGATCGTGAGAGTTCGTTGGAACTCATTGCGTGGACCGGAGTTCACGTGGGAACCTGAGGATCAGATGAAGCTCAAGTACCCACATTTATTCCCAGATGACAAGTCCAAGTCTGGCAAATCTAAATCTAATGCAACTAGTGAATTTCGGGACGAAATTCCCATTCAAGTAGGGGATGATGTGGTACCCGCGGAAAATCCACTGTCATCCTGAGTTATCATCCTTCCGGTTTGGAGTACTTGTCAAATTTCGGAACAAAATTTCTTTCAAGTTGGGGATGATGTGACAACCCGACTTTCCAAGGTCTTTCCTCGACACATTACCTGTCTCACAGTTGTGTTTTCATAATCCGTTACGTTGTAATATGTGCACCTTGCTAGATGATTAATAAATTGTTATATTGTTTGGTTAATTGTTGGAAATTTATAAATTGTTTAAAGTTATAAAGACAACACTTGCATCCTCATGCCCACCCGACGAAACATCAATGTTTCGTCATATCCATACTCGAAGAAACACTTTGTGTTTCGTAATCAGTCTTTCGTCGAGATCCCTGTTTCGTCGTATGGGCTTGTGGCCCAGGTAAGGCCCATGAATGAATCACTTATATTTTCCTCTTAACATTACGTAAAGTCACAATCCGCGAAACCCTAGAGACTTTCTTCTCTCCTTTGCATCTGACGACAATCACCATTCTCTTGAAGTTCTTGTGTGTTCCATCTCACAACGACAATCACTATTTGTTATGCTGTGTGTGTAGATACCTATTATTATAAGTGAGTTTATTTGCTGGATGATTGGGTTATGATTGATGTTTGAATTGAAATCCATGAGTTAGGGTTGTAGAGAGACATCATAGGAAAACTGATGCGTGAAAACTGTAACCGGCAAATTAGTATTGGCATGTTAAAGATCCTTATAAATCTATTGGGTGATTAAAAACATTGAATGGTAACAAGAATTGGTCGTAATTAGGATTATGGTAAGTTACTGTCTAATAAGAATCGGATGTCTCGTATTCAGTCGCGTTTACTGTACGGTTTGTTGTTGTTGTTATTGATGAGCGTTATATCTGTGCATAGTTTTGATTAAATTAGAACTGGGTGATTTGGGGTTATGGTTTTGACGATGAACTGAGGAAGAAGAAGGGTTTCCGGCGAAATACCCTTGTCGACGAAACATATGATGTTTTGCCACCCATCTTGACGACGAAACATATGATGTTTCGCCGACCTCTATGTCAAAGAAACATTTGATGTTTCGTCCGGAGTTTCGCCGCCCCGAGGGTGGTTCACAACAGGCTGTAGTATGTGTTGATTTTAATTATGACTGAGGAAAACATGACTTGCTTATGTTAAATAGCTCACGTAACTATTAAGTGATGTTACGAAACATGGATGCGGATTGTGGATTTGTATGAGTCTGTATAACGACTATGTGCTACTCGGTGATTGCTGAATTAATACACAATATGAATTTTATTTATACGTGAACCTTGAGACTGTGAGACTGATTATGCATACTTGAATACCATAGGTGTTGATTGAGTTAGTGTGTGCGAGTAACTAGTCATACCGAGCAAACTAAGGTGAGTTCATTCCTCTTAAGCATGTGTCCCGGTGGTTGGGACCGTCAGTGGGGTATCCCTGAGAGGGATAGGTTTTGGGTAAATCATGGGTATTCCTGAGAGGAATATGTCTTTTGAGTAAATCTGGAATGTTGGATAATATACTCATCCTATCACCATTAAAGTCCCTCCGTGTTGTTTGGTTACCTGAGAGGTAACAAGGTATTAGTTGGTAGCGCTACTTAGGTTTGGCACCCTCACCCCGTACCTGAGAGGACGGGTGTGAACTAATGACCTAGTCATGACCAATGCTTTGATAGGAGCATTGGAGAAAGGCCAAAATAACCAGGAGGCGTCTTGTATTCGGGATATTATCAACATTAAATTCAATGGATTAAACTAAACACTTGGTAACCAACGTTTTCGTAAAACTATTAACTCACCCGCGTTGTCTGATACACTTGTTGCATGCTTGCAGGTCGTTAGGTACATTGGATGAGGAACTTGCTATCTGGATGGCTGGAGTGGTCATGGTCATGTCACTGAGGATTGATTGAATGTTATTTAAACACTATTACATTTGGTTGTGGGGATACATTAAACATTATTCTGTCATTTGCTTCCGCTGAATATGATAACTCTTGTTTGACAATTATGATTGCTTAATTTAATAAACATAAACTTGGTGATGATTTATTATTAGTTCAATGTGATTGGTGGCTTGGATCCTGGTACGTCACACGTCCCGTAGTGTTTCCGAATGTGGTATTTTGGGGGTGTGATAGTTTTCCTCTTTTTTAATACACGCAATCACAAAGTGTGACGTTCAATGGGAAACCTCAAAAAAAGAGGGAAACAATTCATTTAACATGTTAAATATATCATAAAAACAATTTAATTTGTAAAAAAATAACTTTTAAAAAAAATTCAAAGCTTTTGCATAAAAAAATTTGTAGAATTCATTATAATAAAAAAATATTGTTTTTGTAAAAAAAAAATTACCTTATTTTAACACTTTTTCTATAATTTTTTTTATTTGTTAAGTTTTTGAGTTTTTTTTTATTAAAAAGGCTTCTACATATATTTATATTTAAAAGCTCTGAATTTTAAGGAATTTTTTTACATGTGAAATGTGTTTTTTTATAATATATTTAACATGTTAAATGCATTCCTCACTTTTTGAGGTTCTCCATTGAACCTACTCCTCTTAATGAAAAAACTAAAAAAACTCTTAAAAAAATTAACTTTAAAAATACACAAATTCTTTCAATGTTTTTTGGCTGTAAATCTATTATCATCATCATCATACTTAATAAATCACACCAACAATAGCAAAGTTAAGGTAGTGTCTGAGAAGGCTAAATGTAGACAACCTTACCTCTACCCCGTAGGAATAGAGAGGCTGCTTCTAGTGAGACCATCGACTTGATTGTAGTTTTGTATCAAGCCTTGGACCAAAGACACATAACGCTCAAACAATGGGGACATACACTGATTGGTGCATGCACCCCCGTGTCTTTCGGCTATCAACGTCACCACATGATGCATGATTAACCATCTTTTAACGTTATTTTCACGAGATTAGTAAAATACCATTAAAGTTAGTACCATTTCACTTTTGCCCCCCGAAGCCCACACATATATACATTATATGTGCACACCGCAAGCGGTGCATTTTGCATGTAAATCTAGCATATTTAAAATACCAAAAAAAATACTTTTTTTTAAAACAAAATTAGCATCACTATGAAAAATCTAAACCCGCTAACCACTCCTAAAAAATAACCCTAGAGCTTAAACCCCCCTCCCATCCACCTAAAAACTAAACCCCCAAAAACCTAAGTCTAAAAGCTAAACTAAACCCAAAACATAAATCCTATGGTCAAGGAGTATTACATGTTACACCTCAACCAATGGCGAAATCATCGGAGTGGGACGTGTATGAGATTGCTAGAGACTTCATAACACTGTTGGTGACAATATTTAGTTCAAACCGTTTTCATTTCATAAATCAAATTGTCAAACATTACATAGAATTTCAAATAACAACAAGTTCAACGGGATTACATAACAAAAAGAACAAAATTGATACAACATTTTAACCTAAGACGTCTAAATGTGTATCTAGGCATCATTGCTACTTCGTTTCATAGTATCGTCATCCTCAAGCTGTAACATGTTTAAAATAGAGTTCAATGCAAAAGCAAAGGCGAGTATACAAGTTTAAGTATAAGTATCAAAGTTTAAAAACGAATCCACATGGCAACTTAGGTTATTCAAGATCAACATAACAAGGCATGCAATATTTCTATCTAGTCAACCCTCTGTTTACGCAATAAAGAATGAAATTTAACATGACCTCTCGGTCACGGGTGGTGCGTTACTCCTATAGCGCTATACATGTTAAATGGAGGCTCGTATAAAGCTAATGACTATTGTATCACATAAGAATCACCCAAGTATATGTATCAAGTATAACAACATATCATTCATGTATTTGGATTGTTTTGTGCATGCATAAAGATTGAAGTTATTGTGTAGTTTATAGTTCAACATGTTACACCCCAAAAGTGGTAAACAAAATCGGGAAGTTCGAATACACTCACGGTTTTGCAAGCTTTCCACTTGTGAATCCGCTAGAGAGTTGTTGTTATGGGAGGTTGGAACACCAAGTCCCTCTACACCAAGAAACAAAAGCGTATGAGTATTGGAGTATAGCGGTGGAGTAAAGATTAGGAGTTTAAAAATGTATGAACATAAAATATGAAAGCAATCATATTTAACACATAATGTTTTAGATGATGTAACGAAACACTTTGACAAGTGACCACTAGTTTATCATCAAAGGTTTAATTTACTTAGGTATTATATAGGCTATCTAATATATCAATATTTCCAATAGTTCAAGCATGAGGTAGGGGGATGAATCCTCCATTTTGGAACCTCTTTTGTATCATATAATTCATGCATGAGGTAGGAAGAATAATTCTTCCATTTAGGTACCTCTTTGTTCACCACTACACTTGTTGTTATGAACAACAAGGAGGGTCAAGAACATACAAGTAAAGATTGAGATAATTACAACTATTCTAAGTAACACATCAAGCAATGTCTGGATTTTCAAGTAGGATAGCCCAAGCTTGTCCTATAATGACACAAACATCAACCTTCAAGCTTGAACAGTACTTGTGGGTAAAACCCTAAACAAAACAGAAAGTTTATGAGGTTTACACCTCTGATTTTACATGTCTCAACCTTGTTTTTAAGCCCAACTAACCATATATGTGGTTATGAGCAGAAGGACATAGGTTTGAGATGAGATAACTCAAGTTTAACTAAGTTTAACAAAGTTTGAATCAAAACATAAAGTTCAGTCCACTTTGGAGCCTTTTTGGTGACATTCCAGACTTTGGTTTTCCATGGAAAACCTGTGGAAATGTTCCTAAGGTCAATCCAAGTAAGTAGGAAAAAAAATCAAAGCAAAAGGTTAAGAGATGAGCGAGTTATGCTCACTGTTGTAAGAAGATAGCAATCTGCCTTAGCTCTTGAATTCAGCTACGTTTTTGAGAGTTTGACAGTGATTAGAGAGAGTTTAGAAAGTGAAAAATGCTTGGAGGAGGCTTGGGTTATATAGGGGATGGATTAGGGTTGGGTTGGTGAGGTTTTAAACGCAAGAAACACACTTTGGAAGCAACAAAACAAACAAATTTCGACCAACCAGCGAGCTGATCTTGCTGTTTTCGGATTCAACTGGCTCGCGGCCCGCGAA
Organism: Helianthus tuberosus; assembly: GCA_030545235.1. Lineage (NCBI taxonomy): Eukaryota > Viridiplantae > Streptophyta > Magnoliopsida > Asterales > Asteraceae > Helianthus > Helianthus tuberosus. The sequence continues at coordinate 83,797,472 of CM060440.1, forward strand.
GCCTTGGGCTAGGCGAGTTGCAGCCCGCCAGGGCTCGGCTTGGTGTGGTTTATGTTTTACTTTTTGACATTTTGGCCCCCTTAAGTTTATATTTAGGGTTTTAAGGGTTATTTATGATATAAACGCATATTATAGGGATCAAACAAGTAACATTAACATAAAACAAGTATAATGAAGTATGTTTAAGCGTATGATTATCGTATTTAAGTATCGTATGCATTCAAAAGACGTATGATTAGCATGTTTCACATATTTGCAAGTTTAACACATAGTTTCCAAGAATTGCGAATATGTATCAATTGTTTCACGAAATTAAATGCATGTACATGTATGAAGTATGTATAACACGAATTTAAAGAAATACGAATTTTATTTATGATTCAAGTCTCGGATTTTACAACGATTACGACGAAAGAACGATTACAAGAACACAAGACTTATAAAAATAGAAATACAAGCAAGACCTTCTAATTATGGAAAGTACGAATAAGCAGGGTGTTACAGTCTCCCCTCCTTTAGGAAATTTCGTCCCGAAATTTAGGAAGAAGTAATGAAAAGTTGCGGGTACTTAGTCTTCATATCACTCTCGAGTTCCCAAGTGAACTCAGCGCCACGTTTTCCTTTACTTCGAACCTTAACGATAGGAATTTGACTGCGCCTTAGTTTCTTGACCCCTCGGTCCATGATCTCGACAGTTTTCTCAACGAAATGTAAAGTCTCGTTGATTTGAAGATCTTCGAGTGGGACTTGAAGTCCTTCACCAGCTTAACACTTCTTTAGATTGAAAACGTGAAAGACAGGATAAACATTGTTGAGTTCTTCAGGTAGGTCCAGTCTATAGGTAACCTTGCCAATCCTTTCGATAATCTTGAAAGGACCAACGTCGAGGTGTGAGTTTCCCTTACTTACCAAATCGAAACACACCCTTCCAAGGGGATACCTTGAGAAGTTCGAAGTCACCTGTCTCGAATTCCAAAGGCTTGCGACGCTTGTCAGCGTAACTCTTTTGTCGGCTCCTGGCTTTTAGCAAGTAGTCTCGAACCTATAAAATCTTGTCCGTTGTCTCTTGTATGAGCTCGAGACCAGTGATTTGAACTTCTCCAATCTCGTGCCAACAAATAGGCGAACAACACTTACAACCATATAATGCTTCAAAGGGTGCCATTTGAATACTCGCGTGATAACTATTGTTGTACGAGAATTCAATCAAAGGCAAGTGTGAATCCCAATTGCCACCAAAATCGATTACGTAGGAATGAAGCATATCCTCTAATGTTTGGATAGTACGCTCGGTTTGACCGTCTGACTGAGGATGGAAAGCGGTGCTAAGGTTAAGGACAGTACCCATAGCAGATTGAAAGGTTTGCCAAAGGTGAGATGTAAAACGAGCATCACGACCGGAAATGATGTCAATGGGAATACCATGATGACAGATGATCTCATCAGTGGAGATTCTAGCCAATTTCTCGACTTTGAGATCCTCACGAATGGGAAGAAAATGAGCTGATTTGGTCAATCGATTAACGATCACCCAAATACTGTCAGGACCAGAAGAAGTACGAGGGAGTTTGGTGATAAAATCCATAGCGATGCTCTCCCATTTCCAGACAGGAATTTCTGGTTGTTCGAGCAAGCCAGAGGGACGTTGATGTTCAGCTTTAGCCTTCGAAAAAGTAAGACATTTTGCAATGAAGATGGAGATATCCTTCTTCATTCCAGGCCACCAATAGGACATACGCATCTCTTGGTACATCTTATCAGCCCCAGGATGAATGGAATATCTCGATTTGTGTGCCTCCTTTTTCAGAAAGTCTCGAAGGTTATCACGATTTGGAATCCAGATACGATTGAGATAGTATAGAATACCATCGGATTTAGGCACAAGATCTTTTTCAACACTACCTCGTATCTCAATGGAGAGACTACATTCGTTAATAGAGGTGTATTGAGCTTCACGAATACGGTTTTGGAGATCATTAACGAGTTAAAGACAACGGATACCCTTTACATGAGTTTTACAACTAAGCGCGTCGGCTACGACATTCACTTTTCCTGGATGGTAGCGAATCTCGTAGTCGTAGTCATTTAGTAACTCCACCCAAGGACGTTGATGCATGTTTAGTTCCTTTTGGTTGAAGATATGTTGAAGGCTCTTATGATCGGTGAAGACCTCACACTTAGTACCATAAAGATAGTGTCGCCAAATCTTTAATGGAAAAACAATTGTGCCTAGTTCAAGGTCATGAGTAGTGTAGTTCTTTTCATGTATCTTGAGTTGCCTCGACGCGTAAGCGATAACCTTGTCTCGTTGCATAAGGACACAACCAAGACCAAGGTTTGAGGCATCGCAATACACGCCGAAGTCGTCGTTACCATCGGGAAGCGCGAGGATAGGAGCCTTCCAAAGCATATCCTTAAGTGTTTGAAAAGATTCCTCTTGTTCGGGACCCCAAACAAAAGGTTTCTCTTTTTGAGTCAAAGAGGTTAAAGGAACATCGATCTTCGAAAAGTAGGAGATAAGACGATGATAATAACCAGCAAGACCAAGGAAGGAACAGATTTCAGATGAAGACTTTGGTGCAATCCAATTCTTCACAGCTTCGATTTTTGCGGGGTCAACGTGAATACCAAGTTCGTTGACAGTGTGACCAAGGAATTGAACCTCTTTTAACCAAAATTCGCACTTGCAGAATTTGGTGTATAGACGTTTAGTACGAAGAAGTTGAAGGATAAGATGCAAGTGTCGCTCATGCTCTCCTTGAGTCTTGGAATAGATAAGAATATCATCGATGAAAACAATCACGAAAAGGTCCAAGTACGCTTTGCATACGCGGTTCATCAAATCCATGAAAACAGCAGGTGCGTTGGTCAAACCAAAGGGCATGACCATGAACTCATAATGACTAAAACGCGTTCGAAAGGCGGTCTTAGGTATATCTTCTTCGAGGACTCGAAGTTGATGATACCCAGAACGGAGTCCGATCTTTGAAAAGCAGGTCGCACCTTGCAATTGATCGAAGAGGTCGTCAATGAGAGGAAGAGGGTATCGGTTCTTGACAGTAAGCTTGTTGAGCTCACGATAGTCAATACACATTCGGAATGACCCATCTTTCTTCTTGACGAACAAAACAGGAGCGCCCCAAGGAGATGTACTAGGGCATATAAAGCCCTTATCAAGAAGCTCTTGAAGTTGGCTAGAAAGTTCTTGCATCTCAGAGGGTGCTAAGTGGTAGGGAGACTAAGCGACAGGCATAGCGCCATGCACTAAATCGATACGAAAGTCGACAGAATGAGCAGAAGGTGGACAATGAAGATCGTCGGGAAACACATCAGGAAAATCACATACAACAGGAACGTTTTTTATGCTTGGCCCTTTGTCCTTTTCCACAATGTGGGTGAGAAAGGCGAAGGTACCCTTGCGCAAGCACTTGTTCGCTTGAATACATGACATAAGCTTGAGACCTTGAGAAGGTTTCTCGCCATACACATATAGAGAATCACCGTTTGGAAGAGGAAGGCGGATAAACTTTTCAGAACAAATAACTTCAGCACGAACTCGCCTAAGCCAGTCTATGCCTACTATGATGTCGAAACTACCCATTTGCATAGGTATGAGGTCAACACGAAACGTATGATCGTTAAGAATCAAGGAACACATAGAGAGAATGGAATCGACAGCGATGGATTTACCATCAGCGACTTCGACAGCGAAAGATCTTGGCAACTTAGAGCGTTTACACTTAAGCATTGGTTCGAACTCTATCGACACAAAACTCTTATCGGTGCCAATATCAAATAAACACGAAGCATAAACATGGTTCACAAGAAACGTACCAGTAATGACATCGTTGGCATTTTGCGCTTGAGCGGTGGTAAGGAGAAAATCTCGGCCTCTAGCGGGTTGTTAAGCCTGTTGCTACTGTTGTTGTTGTGGTTGATTACGCTGAGGACACACGTTGGCGAGATGATTAAGGTCGCTACACTTGAAACATGCTCGCACAGGAGCAGCTTGGGGTTGAACTTGGTTAGGAGCGGGATTGGAAACAATAGCTTGAGGTTGGTTTTTTTGAGGTTGAGGGATGTTGCGGAATCGGTCAGCAAAATGCCCAAACCTCTGACAATTGGCACGTTTGCGGCATGGTGCGGTGGTAGGATGGTGATACAAGCAGGTAGTACACTGAGGATGAGACCCAGTGTAGGCTCATTTTGGTTGTTCGTTGGTTTCAGGGGTAACGACGGCTACTGCTTGGATAGGCTGAGTGTTTGGCGGAGTGATGACCGCACAATTTTGGCTTGAAGCCTTCCGCTTCTTGCCTTTGTTTTTCTTGGCTGGTTGAGAAGATGAATGTCACACCCCCAAATTCCACGAGTGGAGAATCACCGTAGGGAGCGTGACATGACCAAGATCAAGCCACCAATCATATTGAACATCATAATTAAGTAAATAAAACCGAACACCATTAATATGATTAGTGTCACACATTTAGGTAGAGTTTAAGTTCTCAGCGGAAGCATTAAGTTCAAGACCATGGTATAAGTTAATAAGTTCATAAAGTTTAACATGAACACCCCACGGTTCATGTCCCACAATGACTCCTTCTCCAATGCAAGCTCCTGCTAAGAACCCATCGACCTGCAAGGCATATAGTAACGAATCAACAACAAAGTTGAGCGAGTTCACAGTTGGGTGTTTGTTTTAAGTTGTTTCAAAAACATAAGTTTCCTTTAGCTGGTGATGTGTGCAAAATGCAACATATAAATTACATCAATTGTGGCATAAAACTATCCCTTTTTAGTACTAATGTTGGAAAAAGTGTGTTTTTGTCTTCCTTTTGTATTTTCAGGATTAAATGAGCTCACATTAACAAAAGAAGCAAAAAGGCAGCTAAATCTAACATAAATACAAGAAAAGGAACAAATGTGGCATGCCCGACCTCCCCGAAAGCATCTTACCAAGTAAAACAAGAGATCAGAAGGCTGAACACGCCCCGTGCTCAGTGAACACGGGGGCGTGCCCAAGTGTCAGCATAAAAGACAAAGTTGTAGAAGCTTCCATCGCCCACCACGGGGCCGTGATCAGCGAACACGGGGCCGTGGTCAATTATAAGATTCGCAGAATCCAGGCAAATCTTGATAGTACAGATATGCTTCTTCACACGGGGTCGTGCCCAACGGACACGGGGCCATGGTCAACTAATAAAGACAAGAGCAATTAATGAAGACAGAGAGGAGGGTGGACACGGGGTTGTGCCCACTGGACACGGGGCCGTGCCCGAGCATCTGTTCAGCCTATAAATAGGAGTGCTTGGCTCAAGCTCAAACCATCCCTTGGCACACGACCTCTCTCACACTTCACCCACCACCCATAACACCATCATCCACCCCCATCATCCATTGTCCATCATATAGTGTGTAAGTCGTCTCGGGATCCAAGATTGATCGTAAGAGTTCTTGACAATCAAGGCCATGTTTGCCTAAGTCTCTTACATCACTTAGTGAAGACAAAGTGTCTAGTGTAATACTTTTTATTTTTAATCTTTTCGCACTTTTTAATTGGTTATGTATCAATGACTTTAGTAACTAGTTTCTTATGTTGAAGGTGATTCTTCCTTATCGTTTGTCTATGGTGTCTTGGCATTATTTTACTGTCTATATAAAATAAAAGATTTTCACCATTCATATCTCCACGGTCTATATGGAGGTATGTTGGCTACCTGGTCGGGGGTTAAGGGAACAGTTTGGTAAGAATCTTGCCATTGTTCAGTGTATAGATCCTGCAAAGGACCTAGGTCAAATTTAGTAGGACCACCTTCAATACTTAACGGTATTGGATGGCGGGGGTCCAAACTCTTTGATCCCCTCATAAATTAAACTACTATTAAAACTTTAACCCGGCTACTTAGGACTGTATCTCTGGTGACTCAGACTACTTAGCCGAGGGTAACGTCGCCTTCAAAAGAGGGGCCTACCACATTATGCATTAATAACTTAATTAATTATCTTTCAATAATCCAACCCTTTAGGATTGTATCCCTGCTGACTCAAACTACTGGGTTAAGGGTAACGTCACCTCAAAAAGAGGGGCCTACAACAATAACTAAGATAATCTCTTAATAAAGTGCGAAAGTGCGGAAATAATCAAAGGTTACACTAAACACGAGTCGGAGTCAAGTGATTCATCTTATCTATCTGTTTTTATTTTTATTTTTATTTTCAGCATTTTAGTTAGTTTTTATTTTTCTAGTTTAAAACATTTTTCTAAACTTTTGATTTGATTAGACGTTGAGGATAAACCGGTACTAAACGCTCTTGTGTCCTTGGACGACCTCGGTATCTTACCAACACTATACTACGCTCACGATCGGTGCACTTGCCCATATGTGTGTTTAGTGTTAGTAAATATCGTGTTTTATAAATTTAAAACTTGGCTAAAGTAAGTGTAAAAGGGCTTAAAATATACTTAAACTTATATATACACTTCACACGCATCAAGTTTTTCGCGCCGTTGCCGGGGACACAAGGATTTTAAGAAAGCTTAAAATCGACGGCCTAATCAGTTTTATAAAACCTTTTTAAAACGCGCGCACATTTTTCTGCATTTTAGTTTAGTTTTGCATTTACAGTAAGTTAAACACGGGCCGTGCTCACTGAACACGGGGCCGTGCTGCACATTTTTCATAAAACACCTAGTAACAGTAGCTTGAACACAGGCCGTGCTCACTGAACACACCCCGTGCTCAACGAAATTAGTAACTTTAATTAAAACGCCCAGATACAGATTCTGTACACGGGGCCGTGTCCATTGAACACGGGGCCGTGTCCAGCCTCTGTTTCCGTTTTTGTTTTTGTTTTCTGATCTCGAGACTTGGTTGTGGTCTGCTGGGTGATTCTTATGGATCAATACTGAGGAGGTTACAACTACACCTATGAGGAGGATGATTATAGGAGTAACTATTGCACTAATTGTAGTAATCCGCACTCGGTTCAATATTGTCACTCATATCAACCATCCAATTCATACACCTACTATGAGGAGCCCAGGTACGAGCCATCAACTTCATACACATCCTATGAAGACCAAAGGTATGAACCTCCTCCCTCATACTCATATTTTGATGAACCAAGGTATGAGCCTTCTTACTCATACTTTGAGGAACCAAGATATGAGCCACCACCTTCGTATGCTTATTATGAGGAACCATGGCATGAAAAACCCACCTCATACGAGTATTATGATGAACAAAATTACGACCCTTATCCATCATATGCTTACAATGAAGAACAATGGTGTGAACCATCTACTTCATATGGGTATTATGAGGAACAAAGGATCAAACAACCGGATTCAAGCTTTGAAAATCCCGATCCTTTCTCTATAACTGAAGTGACCAATAGGATATTTGAACACCTTAAAGTTATCGAGCGCTATATAAAAGAATCTCGCGCAGGGAAGAGGAGTCCCGCGCAAGAGAACAATTAAATAAAGAAGAGATAACTGAATGTGTAAAAATGGAAGAACAAATAAGTGAAAAACCGACACATGAGTTAAAAAACGAAAAAGGTGAGTCCGACAACGTTGAAATTCAAGAAGAGTCTAATTTTGAAGAAATTAATCTCTTGTCACCTTCTTTTGAAAAGCATTGTTTAGTACCCACTCATGCTAAGTTTTTAAAAGAGTTAAACACTAACACTAAAATTGACGAAACGGTAAGTGTTAAGTTAACTATTGATCAAACCTCACTAATAAAAGAAGACCCATTTGAAATTAACATTACACCGGTTCCATGTTTCTTTCAAAATTCATTTGTTAGTAATGTTACAATTGATAAAGATCTTTGTGTTAACATAATGCCTAACTACATTTTCGAAAAATTAAGCATTAGTGATTTTTCTCCACTTCAAATACCCATTTTTCTATCCAATCGGAAGATAATAAAATCAATCGGTGTAGTTGAGGATGTCTTGGTTCAAACAAATCAAATGGTATTCCCCACCGACTTTGTTATCCTCGATGACGCTCCTCTAGTGTTGGGATGACCATTTGTAAAAACTCACGAAGCTTTGAAAAACCGGAAGTACAACAATCAACCTCTTCAATTAGGGGCATTTAAAAAGAGTGTCGATCTTGAGGGGTCAATGAAATATCCATTCTGCAATAATGACCCGCTAATTGAAGATGAAGATGTACCACCCGATACAAGTGAAAAGTTTGACCACTTTGTTGAAGAAGAGGTCGCCATAGAAGAAACTTTTAATGTTCTTGATCAAAATGAGCAACCAAATAAGGAGTCTCCTAAAGACCCACCTCTTGAGCTCAAAGAACTTCCAAAAGGGTTGGAATATGCTTTTCTAGACAAAGATGGTAAATTACCTGTAATTATTTCATCTAAATTAGATACTTTAGAAAAAGAAAAATTAATTAGTCTTTTGAAAAAACATAAAAATGCGATCGCTTGGAAGCTTGTAGATATTAAGGGAATAAGTCCTTCCATGTGCACGCACAAAATTTTAATGAATGATGATTACAAATCGGTAATACAACCACAACGTCGAGTAAATCCAAATGTTCAAGAAGTGGTTAAAAACGAAGTCATCAAATTACTTGACGCCTGACTTATTTATCCTATCTCCGATAGTCCTTGGGTAAGTCCCGTCCAAGTTGTTCAAAAGAAAGGAGGTATGACGGTAATAACTAATTAAAAGAATGAACTAATACCAACGAGAACCGTCACTGGATGGAGAGTGTGTATAGATTATAGACGATTAAATGAAGCGACAAGAAAAGATCACTTTCCTTTACCCTTCATTGATCAAATGTTAGAAAGATTATCCGGTCATAAATTTTATTGTTTCTTGGATGGTTTTTCAGGTTACTTTCAAATCCCGATAGAACCCGAAGACCAAGAAAAGACAACCTTTACATGCACCTATGGAACTTTTGCTTATCGACGCATGCCTTTTGGTCTATGTAATGCCCCCGCAACATTCCAACGTTGCATGGTAGCCATCTTTCACGACATGATAGAAAAGACAATGGAAGTCTTCATGGATGACTTTTCTCTCTTTGGGGATTCATACGACCAATGCCTCGATAACCTTTAACGAATGCTATCCCGATGTGAGGAAACCAACCTCGCCCTTAACTGGGAAAAATGCCATTTCATGGTAACGGAGGGAATAGTACTCGGTCACAAAATCTCAAGCGAAGGAATGGAGGTGGATCGAGCCAAAATAGATACCATTTCTCGACTACCGCCCCCATCCTCCGTTAGAGCTATCAGAAGTTTCCTAGGGCATGCCGGATTTTATAGGCGGTTTATCAAAGACTCTTCTAAAATCTCAAGGCCTCTAACAAAATTACTTGAAAAAGATGCCCCTTTCATCTTTGCAAGGATTGCAATCAAGCATTTCTAACCTTAAAGGAAATGCTAGTCAATGCACCTATCATGATAGCACCTGATTGGAAATTTCCTTTCGAAATCATGTGTGATGCTAGTGACTTTGCAGTTGGAGCGGTCTTGGGACAAAGAAAAGAAAAGCATTTCCACCCAATCTATTATGCTAGTAAAACACTTAACGATGCACATGAAAATAACACAACAACTGAAAAAGAATTACTAGCTGTGGTATTTGCTTTTGATAAATTTCGTTCTTATCTTGTTCTTTCTAAAACTATAGTCTATACAGATCATGCAGCCATTCGATATCTTTTCAAAAACCAGGACGCAAAACCACGTTTGATTCGGTGGATTCTACTCCTCCAAGAATTTGATATTGAAATCAAAGATAAAAGAGGAGCAGAAAACACCACAGCAGATCATCTTTCACGCTTAGAAGACCCAACTTTAGAGGCAACCAGGGACGAGCAAATCAATGAAAAATTTCCAACAGAGTCCCTAGAAATGGTGGAATACAAGGAAGAACCATGGTACGCCGACTATGCTAACTACCTAGCTAGCGGTATAGTCGCTAAGGGTTGGCCACATCATCAAAGAAAAAAATTCTTTGCCAATGTGAAACACTATTTTTGGGAAGATCCATATCTTTTCAAAATATGAGCCGACCAACTCATCCGATGATGCGTACATGGTAGTGAAGCACGAAGAATTCTCCGCCATTGTCACGAAGGTCCATATGGAGGACATCATGGTGCCGCGAGTACCGCATGAAAGGTATTTGATTCAGGATTTTATTGGCCAACCATTTACAAAAGACGCCCAAAGTCTTGCCAAGACTTGTGATGCTTGCCAAAGAATAGGTAATATTTCTTCCAAAAACGAAATGACACAAAATGGCATTCTTGTTTGTGAAATTTTTTATGTGTGGGGACTCGACTTTATAGGACCTTTCCCACCGTCGAAAGGAAATAAATATATACTTGTGGCAGTAGACTACTTGTCTAAATGGGCCGAGGCCGAGGCACTTCCAACAAATGATGGAAGAGTCGTGGTAAGATTTCTGAAAAAAGTATTCTCTCGTTTTGGCACACCTAAAGCATTAATAAGTGATAGAGGTACCCATTTTTGCAACCATAAACTTGAATTTTTTTTAACAAGATACGGGGTCTATCACCGGGTCTCAACAGCATATCACCCTCAAACAAACGGACAAGCCGAAGTGACTAATAGAGGTTTAAAACGAATACTCGAAAAAACCGTAGGGTTAAATAGAAAAGAATGGGCAGATAAATTAGATGGTGCTTTTTTGGCTTTTCGAACTGCTTATAAAACAAAAATAGGTACAACTCCATATAAGCTAGTCTATGGAAAAAGCTATCACTTGCCAGTAGAAATTGCACACAAAGCCTACTGGGCAATTAAAAATGTAAACTTAGATTTAGAATTTGCTGGAAAAAATCGATTTTGTCAATTAAATGAATTAGACGAGCTTAGGAATTATGCATACCCAAACTCAGAAATTTACAAGGAAAGAATGAAAAACTTGCATGACAAACATATTAAACCTAATGAATTTCGAGTGGGAGATCTAGTTCTTTTGTTTAATTCATGACTTCGATTGTTTCCTGGTAAATTAAAGTCTAGGTGGTCAGGACCTTTTTCCATCACCCACATTTTCCCACACGGTGCAGTAGAAATTAAATCTCGGAATGGATTTCCATTCAAAGTCAATGGCCAACGGCTGAAACTCTATCAAGGATTTATTGAGAATGAAGAGGAAGAAATCTCACTTCAAACGGTCGATGAGTAAAGGCAACAACATCATACCTGGTAAGTTACGAACTAACGGGATGACATCTTATTCGGTAAGTCTTCCAACCAAGTTTTTGGGAAACAAAGGGCACTCACACGAGAACTATATAAAAAAAAACTTTGCTCGGCACGGGGCCGTGTTCGCTGGACACGGGGCCGTGTCCGCGCTACTGTCGGGATATATTCCCCTTTTTATAACAGTTACTTCATTCCACACGCCCCGTTTCCCCGAAAACGCTCTGGTTCCAGGCGATTTTCCCCAGATTTTCGATGTCTCCTATCATTCTAACAACATCAAGGTATGATTCTATCACCATTATTAGTTAGATTAAGCATTTGCATGTGGTTAAAACTTCAAAATTTTGGGGAAAAATCTAGGGTTCTTGAACTACACCCGGATCGAACCTAAAATTTTTGCTTTAATCTGTTAGCATTTAGTTAGATTAGTGTTAAAGGAAGTGAATCCACTTGTATTGTTCATAGATTCGCCCGATTTCTCACAAAAACCCCAAACCCTTGTTTTTGAACCGAAAAAGATAAAATTGAATGGGTAAACGGATTGTTTTGGGAAAAACGACACTTGGGGTTTCATTTTCGGGGGAAACCGCACCTAGTGGACCAAAAAATTTCAAGTTTTCGAAACCGGGTCAAAAAATGATGTTTTTAAGTAACAGACGCCTGGACACGGGGCCGTGTCCGCTGAACACGGGGTCGTGTCCAGCAAGCTGTTTGCAGTTTTGTCCGAAAATTCTAATGTTTCGTGCTAACTCTTGGTGTATTCTTTTAGATGGCTAGGAAGTTCACAATGTTTAACGCAAATGAGCTCGATGCTAAGGCTAGATACGAAGTACTTCAAACAAGACCGGAGGAATACCCAAGACAAGCATGTATGGATTTGTTAGCATTGGTGAACCAACTTGACCGTTTCAACAACCTTGTCACCACCCCATTAAGAGTAGCTTTAACCACTCGACTTCGTTCCGTCCACAAGTGCACTTTGGAATTCTATAGCACCTTCACGTTCAATTCAAGGTACGACCCATTTGACAACGATGGGGTAGCATTCTGATGTGGTGGAACTAGGTACTCGATTTCAATGGCACAATTTGGGTCGATTGTCGGGTTGTATGCGGAGGAAGATGCAGGTAACGAGGAAAATACCGAAGGGATGTGAGAGATAGATGAGAACGATCGCCAAGCCGCATGGGCTCAGATTGGTGAAGGGCACTACAATCCGAGCAGCACTAAGAGCACTAAGTTGAGGGATCCGCTCTACAGATACATCCATAGGCTCCTCGGCTACTCTCTTAGCCAAAGGCATGATAGCGGTGGCGTTGTTGGGTTAAGAGATTTGGTTGTCCTCCACTGCATCCATAACCGTAGACACCTTGATGTTCCTTTCCTCCTTCTCGGAAACATGCATCTGAACCGACTTGCTACTGCACCAACCCCTATCTTCTTTGGAGGATGGCTATACCGTCTCTTCAAGCACTTCACCAACATACCTAGGTCATTCGAAAGGAGCCCATGGTCGGGAAGGGTAGATATACACATTTGCCGCTCAATGAACCTAATTTATGAGGCTGAAGACGGGATGGTTAGCTTCCAAAGGATGCAGGGGCATGCATGGAACCCGCAAGAGGCACTTGTCCTTCACGCTCCACAACATCATCAGTACCAGTACCAACCCCACGGTGATCCGGGGCAATCCTCCTCAGGAGGCGGTTTTCCTAATTTCCAAAGTTTACATGATTTGTTGTAGGAAAACCTCATGTGCACCAGGAACACCTATAACATGGCGAGCAACACGTACAACCGGGTTGGAGCAATCGAGAGAAACATATCCGATATCCAAGGTGATATTGGAAATATCCGGGAGTACATTGCGGGGCATGGTGGAGATGATGACGATGAGGATGAGGACATGGATTAGGCGGGAGGAGCGGAGGCGGAAGCGGTTGGTTGGTGATCCCACAGGTTAACCCCTTTTATCTAGAACAATTTCCGGCCTGCGTGTCGTGTGTTGAACAATTTACTTTCTTTTAACTCTTTTTATTTTCTGCATTTTTTTTTCTTTTTAACTTTGTGATGGATGGGATGTTGAACGTTGATAATTTATGATGTTTGCTATGGCTTGGTTTAGTGTTTATTGGTAAAATAAGTACATACGAGGCTTAGAGCACTAAGCCTTAGTGCTACTAAAGCCGGGACAGGAAAACTAGAGCTAGAAACCTGTTTTTCAACCCTTCAGATTGTCTACACGGGGTCGTGTCCAGCCGACACGCCCCCGTGCCCACTTCCCCAGACCTGCTGTTTGTCTAAACCTGCAGACTTTTGCCAGACACGGGGTCGTGTCCAGCCGACACGCCCCTGTGTCCACCTTCTGTAAGTTTTTCGTTATTGTCCAACAAACACGGGGCCGTGTCCAGGCGCCTAGTAACAGAATTTTTTGTTTTTTCACACCTTTTACACATTCAATCAACCTAAAAACTTATTTTTGGGACACATTGAGGACAATGTGTAATTTAAGTATGGGGGATGCTAAAACCTTGAATCTTGCAAGTCTTAATAACAAGCCTTACACAAAACTCTATTGGAACCGCTAATCACCCCAAATTGTTTCCGAAAATTTTCATTTTTTTACCTGTCTAGGTTTAATTTGGGAATTTCAAAATTCTAAAAAGGTTATATTTTTACAAATTTACAACCGACAGCGTCGTGATAAAAAGAACCAACATAAGAAAATTATGAAACGGCATGACAAATCTAGTTAAAATTTGATTATATATACTTGATCACATAAAAACCCATTCCCACAAAATTGAGTTTTGAGCCTTTATTGAGCATACAAATACATATCTTTAAATTAAATGCTCATTTTTCGTTTCTTGTGTGAATAGCCGCTTGGTTCTTACAACTCTAGAACATGCCACGACGATACATTCCCGGTCCTTACCAACTTAAACCCGAGTAAGTAAATGATGGAGGCATTAGGACTAACCCTTTTTATTTCTACACCATTATTTTTCTTTTTTTACCACCTACCCAAAATCCCCCTAGTTAACCCCTTTGAGCCAAAACCTTTTCATTTCTTAACCCAAACCAAACACCCTTTCACCCACAAAAACCTTTTTTTTATTTTTAACCCTTTGTTTTAGTAACAAGCTCGGTTTTACGTATGACTTTCAAAAAAAAAATTATGATGAAGCAAAAGAAATAAACAAACAAGTTCATCAAAAATAACTTTGTTTGAATAATAGCTTCATAAGAATAAAAATTGCAAAAATAAAAAGTCTTTCGAAAACCGACGCTTTTACGTTTTTTCGCCCTTTTCTACTAACCACTAACCCAACCACCTACCTTTAACCCAAGCCTAACCCTTCACCCAAAAGTCCTCTTGATATTTACAAAGGTATATAGTTAAAAAGGAGGAGGATTGATTGCTTGGCAAGCCTATGGTAGGAGTAAGTTCCATGCCGCTTTCGAGTGATTCACTAAAATACATCTTCGGCCGAGTGTTGAGTGATCCCCCGTGAGGTATGTGAACTTGTATATAAATAGAATTTTAAAAAGGCATGTTATGCCCTAATAAGTAATTTATCTTATGAAAAGTTTTAAATAAATCATGATGAATAGGATTGTAAATAAATGAAAATAAAACGTAATAACGAATCTTGGAAATCCCGACACTCTATGACAAGCCCAAAAACCTTCTCTTCTACCCATTCCATTTGGGAGTGTAAAGCCATATTATAAAGAGTTTTGCTTGAGGACAAGCAAAGATTCAAGTGTGAGGGTATTTGATGTGTGCAAAATGCAACATATAAATTACATCAACTGTGACATAAAACTAACCGTTTTTAGTACTAATGTTGGAAAAAGTGTGTTTTTGTCTTCCTTTTGTATTTTCAGGATTAAATGAGCTAAAATTAACAAAAGAAGTAAAAAAGCAGCTAAATCTAACATAAATACAAGAAAAGGAACAAATGTGGCATGCCCGACCTCCCCGAAAGCATCTTCAGAAGCAAAACAAGAGAACAGAAGGCTGAACACGCCCCGTGCTCAGTGAACACGGGGGCGTGCCCAAGTGTCAGCATAAAAGACAAAGTTGTAGAAGCTTCAATCGCCCACCACGGGGCCGTGCTCAGCGGACACGGGGCCATGGTCAACTATAAGATTCGCAGAATCCAGGGAAATCTTGATAGTACATATATGCTTCTGCACAAGGGGTCGTGCCCAGCGGAAACGGGGCCGTGGTCAACTAATAAAGACAAAAGCAATTAATGAAGACAGAGAAGAGGATGGACACGGGGCCGTGCCCGAGCATCTATTCAGCCTATAAATAGGAGTGCTTGGCTCAAGCTCAAACCATCCCTTGGCACACCACCTCTCTCACACTTCACCCACCACCCATAACACCATCACCCACCACCATCATCTATTGTCCATCATAGAGTATCTGAGTCGTCTCGGGATCCAAGATTGATTGTAAGAGTTCTTGACAATCAAGGCCATGTTTGCCTAAGTCTCTTACATCACTTGGTGAAGACCAAGTGTCTAGTGTAATACTTTTTATTTTTAATCTTTTCGCACTTTTTAATTGGTTATGTATTAATGACTTTAATAACTAGTTTCTTATGTTGAAGGTGATTCTTCCTTATCGTTTGTCCGTGGTGTCTTGGCATTATTTTACTGTCTATATAAAATAAAAGATTTTCACCATTCATATCTCCACGGTCTATATGGAGGTATGTTGGCTACCTGGTCGGGGGGTTAAGGGAACGGTTTGGTAAGAATCTTGCCATTGTTCAGTGTATAGATCCTGCAAAGGACCCGGGTCAAATTTAGTAGGACCTCCTTCAATAATTAACGATATTGGATGGCGGGGGTCCAAACTCTTTGATCCCCTCATAAGTTAAACTACTATTAAAACTTTAACCCGACTACTTAGGACTGTATCCCTGCTGACTCAGACTACTTAGCCGAGGGTAACGTCGCTTCAAAAGAGGGGCCTACCACATTATGCATTAATAACTTAATTAATTATCTTTCAATAATCCAACCCTTTAGGATTGTATCCCTGCTGACTCAAACTACTGGGTTGAGGGTAACGTCACCTCCAAAAGAGGGGCCTACTACAATAACTAAGACAATCTCTTAATAAAGTGCGAAAGTGCGGAAATAATCAAAGGTTACACTAAACACGAGTCGGAGCCAAGTGATTCATCTTGTCTATCTGTTTTTATTTTTATTTTCAGCATTTTAGTAAGTTTTTATTTTTCTAGTTTAAAACATTTTTCTAAACTTTTGATTTGATTAGACGTTGAGGATAAACCGGTACTAAAAGCTCTTGTGTCCTTGGACGACCTCGGTATCTTACCAACACTATACTACGCTAACGATGGGTGCACTTGCCCATATGTGTGTTTAGTGTTAGTAAATATCGTGTTTTATAAATTTAAAACTTGGCTAAAGTAAGTGTAAAAGGGCTTAAAATATACTTAAACTTATATACACACTTCACACGCATCACTGGCTTACTTGTCGTGGGGGTTACCCCATAGTTGAAAAACATGATTAACTTTTCCTTTTACTCTGGCTCCCAGCCGTGGGGGCTACCCCCTGAATATCCCACTAGACCCGTTACCATATCGACTACTGATTGAGAAAGTTGGGTGCCCTAAGTCAATGTCTATCATCATTGACATGCCCAGATCCATTAGTCCACTCCCGTCCTCTGCGGCATGGTGTGAGGCTTGTCAAACCTAGTAGCGCTATTTAACTAATGACCCGTTCGCCATTGGCCCGACGATTAAGTCGATATAAAAATGAGCGACTTAATGATAGAGTTTTTGGTCTAGTAACAATGTTATCATCCTTCAATTAAGAAGGTGTAGGTACGTATTCTCTTTACGTAGGTTTCCTTTCAATCAATCAATTACCCATTCTGAACCACCAGGAATCCCATGCCTTGTAGAAAGTGTGAACTCACCTTAGGTTAGCTCGGCAGATAAACAAAAGGTCACTTGAGCTATTTGTGGTCAACCACGTCCTAACATGGTTACCATACAAGTCAGGTCTAGGTTCAAGTTGTGCACATAAGTTTACACATAAGCTAACAGATTACGAACACATAACGATCATGGCAAACACGTAGAATCATGGCAACTAGTCAAACATCAGCATACAGTTCACATGAACATAACCCAAACTTGTGCGATTCGAGTGATTGGGCAGTTATGGTTGTGCAAGCCCAATCCCCTTGTGCGATTTGAAAGATAAAGCCCAATAAAGATCCGGCCCAACCTGTTGTGCGTCCAGCACAATCTTGTGCGACTCACAACGGGTTGTGCGACTGAAAACAACCCGACCCAATAACATGCAATACAAAAACCATACGGCCCAAACATACAAACATACAACAACTTGTACGATCCAATATACTTGTGCGATTCGAAACACTTGTGCGACTGGGGTTTCGGGGCTATTCGGCCCAACAACTTAAACATTTGTGTGGCCCAACATCTTGTGCGATCAGCACAGCCTTGTGCGATTCACAAGATGTTGTGCGATTGAGCTTGAAGGGGTTGAACAGTGTGCCTAACCAGTTGTACCCTAACACATATTGGCTTGTGCGACTGGCTTGTGCGATCAGGGACTTGTGCGACTGCCCTTGTACGATCAGACCTTATATGATCAGATCTTGTTCTATTGGAAATGTGATCCCATAATTTTAGGGAATCAGTTACAATCTATTTAGTAAGTTCTAAAAATATTCCAACGTTTCCAAATCTCTCTAACAATAATCATGATCAGTTGTTATTCAAAATAGATCAAAACAGTTTATCATTCCTTGATTCATATGAACCCTAATTATCTCTTAACCATAATCAATAACTCCCAAATGATTCCTCTTCGAGTCAAACAGCATAATCATCGAATACCATATTTTTGTATGAATTCATTTATCATGTTTACATCACATAACACAATCCATCAATCAACAATAACATATAATCAATCAAATCATACACTTTCATGTTAATTTTCCAATGAACATAATCTACCCTTAGATTCTCATGAATAATTCATCAAAGACTCTATTAGCATTCCATTCTAAAAGCATCATCGATCAACACAACATATCGTTAATATACGATTTCCAACACTAAGTATCATGCAATTCAAACAAACATATACATATCGATCAATAATCACTCGAATAGTGTTAAGGTACTAACCCGATTCAAGATGAACACAAATGGAGCTTCGAAGATGAGGGGTTACCGTTGGGTTCCAAAGAGAGGGAGAGAGCTTTAGGGTTTTGTGTGTGTTGGGTGTTTTTCAAAGAATGAGGAAGCAAAACCTCATAAGGGTTTTGTGTGGGTTTAAATAGGGGAGTGGGCCAAACCCTTGCATGGGTTGCCCCTTGGTCTCGATTACAAGGAGAGTGGGCCGAGAGTTCATGACATGAGGCAAAGTGTACGGCCCAAACAAGTCTGTGTAATCGGCCACTTATTGTGCCACTAAGTTTATGTTGTGCAACCAAGGATACATATTCATATTACAATTTCAGAACATGTAACATATTCAACACATAACATTCCATTGCAAACAATCACATTAGTTATTCACATAATGTATATACAGGTTACATCAAAGTACAATGAAAGGTCCTGAAATACGAGTTGTCACATCATTCCCAAGTTGAAAGAAATTTCGTCCCGAAATTTAGCACGTAGTTACTGAGGAAGCTAGTTAGGTTGTGTGGTTTCCTAGTTTTCCTGGGGTGTCACATCCTTCCCCCGTTGGTTTGGAATTTCATCCCAAAATTCCGCAGCAGCTTTAGCCTCAGTAGTGGTTTCGCTTTTCTCGAACAATTGGGGATACTTGTATTTCATTTGGTCTTCTCGTTCCCAGGTGAACTCTGGACCACGACGGGAGTTCCAACGAACTCGAACAATGTGTATTCTGGTACGTTTGAGAACCTTAATCTCTCGATCTGTAATTTCTACTGGTTCCTCGACGAATCGCAGCTGATCGTCGATAGTGGGCGCCTTGAGAGGAACTAGGAGGGTCTTATCTGACAGACACTTCTTCACATTTGACACATGGAATACGTTGTGAACTCCACTGAGTTCTTCAGGTAAATACAATCTATACGCCACTTTGACAATTCTCTCAGTGATTTTGAAAGGTTCAACATAACGTGGATTTTGCCTCGCTTGCCAAAACAAACTACACCTTTCCAAGGTGAAACTTTAAGTAGCACCCGATCCCCAACCTGGAACTCGAGTGGTTTCCTGCGCTTATCAGCATAGCTTTTCTGACGGTCACGAGCTGCCGCTATTCGTGATCGGGTTTGGACAATCTTTTCCATCGTGTAGGGAGCAAGTCCTTGGCCAGCAGTTTGGTTGTCTCCAACTTCTTTCCAGCATAGGGGTGGTCGGTGTTTCCGTCCGCACAAAGCTTCGAACGGAGTGGCCTGGATACTAGTGTGGTATCTATTGTTATGTTAACTCTACCAACGGCAGGTGTCTTTCACAGCCGTTACCAAATTTGATTACACATGCTCGAAGCATGTCTTCAAGAGTTTGAATGGTGCGTTTAGTTTGTCCATCCGTCCGTCTGTGGATGATAAGCTGTTCTCATGTCTAGACGTGAACCAAAGGATTTGTGCATAACTTGCCACACTCAGAGGTAAAATGTCGATCATGATCAGAAATGATGCAGGTTGGCACCCCGTGCCTCGAAACTACTTCCTTAAGGTAGACGTCTTCTAGAGTAGAGAAATTATCCATTTCTTTAATAGCCAGGAAGTGTGCAGACTTGGTTAGTCGATCCACTATCACCCAAATGGTATCGTTTCCTCGTTGAGATCTAGGTAAGCCAGTGACAAAGTCCATGGAGATTTGCTCCCATTTCCATGTGGGGATCTTCTGGTTGCTGAAGTAAGCCTGATGGCTTCTGATATTCAACTTTGACCCGAGCACAGGTCAGACATTTACTTACATAGGTCGCTATGTTAGCCTTCATGTGGGGCCACCAGTACGTAGCTTTGAGATTGTGGTACATCTTATCCGAACCAGGATGTACTGAGTAACGAGACTTGTGTGCTTCATCCATCACAAGCTCACGTAGATTTCCATAAAATGGAACCCAGATGCGCCCCGCTAAGTAGTAAGCACCGTCTTCCTTTAGTTCTAACCGTTTCTCCAATCCTCGCAGGGATTCAGCCTTGATGTTCTCTTCTTTCAATGCTTTGACCTGAACATCACGAATTTGGGTAGGAAGACTAGAGTGAATGGTAAGCTGTAACGCACGTACACGCTTAGGTTTGGTTTCCTTTCGACTAAGGGCGTCATCCACAACATTGGCTTTACCTGGATGGTACTTGATTGCGCATTCGTAGTCGTTAAGGAGTTCGATTCATCGTCGCTGCCGCATGCTCCATTCCTTCTGGTCAAAGATATGCTGGAGACTTCTTGTGATCGGTATAAATGATGTACTTGGTACCGTCCAAGTAATGTCTCCATACCTTGTGTGCAAACACTACTGCTCCCAACTCCCAGTCGTGAATAGTGTAGTTCTTTTCATGAACCTTTAGTTGGCGTGATGCGTAAGCAATGACTTTCTCACGTTGCATCAACACACAACCAAGTCATTGGATTGACGCGTCACAATAAACCACAAAATCTTCTGTGCCCTCAGGTAACGAGAGGATATGTGCGCTACCAAGCTTCAACTTCAGCTGTTGGAATTGCGGATTCCTGGGCATCACCCCAACGGTAGGTGACAACCTTCTGAGTAAGAATAGTAGGAGGCTACGCAATCTTTGAGAAATACTTGATAAACCTTCTGTAGTAACCTGCCAATCCCAAGAATTGACGGATTTTAGTTGATGTTCGAGGTGCAGGCCAATTCTTGATTGAGTCAACCTTGGATGGATCAACAGGAATCCCATCCTCATTAACCATGGGGCCTAAGAAATGGACTTCACGAAGCCAAAAGTCACGTTTCGAGAACTTAGCATAAAGCTGTTGTGTTCGAAAAAGTTCAAGAATGTGTCGCTGATGGCACTCGTGTTCCTCCTGACTCTTGGAGAAGAACATGATGTCATCGATGAAAACAAGTGACATATTCGTCAAGTTAGACTAGATTCGAATGTCGCGTCTGAGAATTCATATCGGTCCTATCAAGTTCAATGAACAGTATCTGTGGTATCATCATATTCATTGCCCAATGCTCATCGAGTAATATTCGTATAGTGTAACTTGTCCAAGTGAGTGTCCACCGGGATTGTTGTTAGGTTCACCGAATCCTAAATGTGTACCGTGTATGAATGTGGAAACATAAGAGAGAGTATTCGCAATTGATGAGTAAGCGTTTAAGAATCCACAACAGGTGTTTACATAAGGTCGAAGGTATAAGTGGTCATACGCAAGTTTGGTATAGTTAATTTTAAGTTTATCATTGATCAAATATAGCTGTCACGGGGTTAAATCAATCAAAACAAGAATTCAACATAGCAGTGTGATTGTCGTACAAATGTGTAGTGTTAAGGTTCACTGAGACTTCCACCAAAAGTGGTTGGACTCGCCCACTTGCGAAGGAGGAACAATTCAACTGAATCCATGAACTTAGGTGTGTTTGTGATTCATCAAGTAAGTAACCAAATTAGGGGGAGTTCCTTGGGTCATGAGAATGAATCCAAAGTACGTCTGCGTAGTCTTGAGGTTCCAAGGGAAAGAAGTGAAAACGTGTTCAAGGGAGTATTATCGTATCAACAATACATCACCACCCTCAAGGTTTCAAGAACTGATCACCATTGGTCGAAAGTCGAACCTTCCAAATTCTCTAAGCTAAAGCGTGTTCATTTCAGTATCTCAGCATGGAGTAGCGAGAGCGTAATGTCACTGTGGTAAGAGAGTGATGGTTTGGTCTAAGCCAATGGTAGAAATTAAACAAAGCATTAATTGACAATCAGGTGTTGGTATAAAGGCTAGTGAAAAGATTCCGCATATATATCTGGTAAGCTATCATGGAGTCAAAATACGACTCTTGTAGTGTAAGGTAGGTCAGGTAAACATATAAATTATCGTGTTCGCCGGTGGGTTGAATGATCCATATCTCCATCCCCAAATGCCCTAAAGACTATTTCACCAGTAATGGCATTCATTCGCTAAGTTGGGTATACGAGAAAGCTAATCAAGTAGAATAAGAATAATCCTTCCAACAGGGTAATAACGTAGTCTTGTGCTCGGTGGAAGATCGTGGAATGGTTGTTGGCGTTTCATCAAATCGGTTGCCAATCGAAGCAACAGGGAATTAATGAGGTTCATACGAAGAATCGAGCGAAAACAGGGGTCCAACAATAACCAAAGAATTCAACCAAGTAATCTGTTGTCTAGAAGCAATTCTAGTAGTGGCGTATAGCGGCACTACACAAAAAAAAGAGAAGTTCGTTGCATCACGGTCATGGAAGTATATCATTTGTCCTAAACAAAATTTGGTTGGTAGGGTTGCGAGTTAAAAAAAGACAAACGCGGGTAACTGTGGCTGCTTCGTTTCTAGTAACGACGACCAGTGGAGATGATGAGGTTTTTCAACAGGGATGCGTGGGTAGAGTTCACCAAAACCCACGTTCGTTTGATCCAGGTCTGGTCTTCGTGAATGTTGACGGACAAACCGAATGTACGGAGGGTCAAATGGCGACGTCATGTCAAGATAAGCGTATGAATAGATAGAATGCATAGACGATTGTCGTAGCAGGGTGACGAGAAATTAGAAGAGAGTTTGACCACCACTTGTCAAATAGTTAAACAATTGTGTGTCACAAAGAACGCAGTAGGGCTGTTAGGAAGCATGTTACTATTCTAAATAAACGTACCATAAACAACACATTATGCAAAAGTAATCTGGCAAGTGGGCAATATAAACTTAAATTACATCACCTAAATTGTTGAGCCTTGCCCGTGGAGCGAAGCTTTATTATGGATTGTTGAGCACTGTACAGGTTATAGTCTGGTTTTGTCAAAAAGCTTTTCCCTATTTAAAACCAATTTCACTATAACCAATGGCTCTGATACCAATCTGTCACACCACCAAATTCCACGAGCCGAGAATCACCGCAGGGAGCGTGACATGACCAGGATCAAGCCACCAATCATATTGAACATTATAATTAAGTAAATAAAACCCAACACCATCAATATGATTAGTGTTACACATTTAGGTAGAGTTTAAGTTATCAGCGGAAGCATTAAGTTCAAGACCATGGTATAAGTTAATAAGCTCATAAAGTTTAACATGCACACCCCACGGTTCATGTCCCACAATGACTCCTTCTCCAATGCAAGCTCCTGCTAGGAACCTAACGACCGGCAAGGCATATAGTAACGAATCAACAACAAAGTTGAGCGAGTTCACAGTTGGGTGTTTGTTTTAAGTTGTTTGAAAAACATAAGTTTCCTTTAGCTGGCTTACTTGCCGTGGGGCTTACCCCATAGTTGAAAAACATGATTAACCTTTCCTTTTAATCTGGCTCCCAGCCGTGGGGGCTACCCCATGAATATCCCACTAGACCCATTACCATATCGACTACTGAATGAGAAAGTTGGGTGCCCTAAGTCAATGTCTATCATCATTGACGTGCCCAGATCCATTAGTCCACTCTCGTCCTCCACGGAACGGTGTGCGGCTTGTCAAACCTAATAGCGCTATTAAACTAATGACCCGTTCGCAATTGGCCCGGCGATTAAGTCGATATAAAAATGAGGGAGTTAATGATAGAGTTTTTGGTCTAGTAACAATGTTATCACCTTTGAATTAAGAGGGTGTAGGTACGTATTCTAACCAAGAGAATACGTAGGCTTCCTTTCAATCAATTACCCATTCCCAACCACCGAGAATCCCATGCCTTGTATAAAGTGTGAACTCACCTTAGGTTAGCTCGGCAGATAAACAAAAGGTCACTTGAGCTATTTGTGGTCAACCACGTCCTAACATGGTTACCATATAAGTCAGGTCTAGGTTCAAGTAGTGCACATAAGTTTACACATAAGCTAACAGGTTACGAACACATAACGATCATGGAAAACACGTAGAATCATGGGAACTAGTCAAACATTAGCATACAGTTCACATGAACATAACCCAAACTTGTGCGACTCGAGTGATTGGGCTGTTATGGTTGTGCAAGCCCAATCCCCTTCTGTGATCCGAAAGATAAAGCCCAATAAACATCTGGCCCAACCTGTTGTGCGTCCAACACAATCTTGTGCGACTCACAACGGGTTGTGCGACTGAAAACAACCCAGCCCAATAACATGCAATACAAAACCCATACGGCCCAAACATACAAACAGACATCAACTTGTGCAATCCAATATACTTGTGCGATTCGAAACACTTGTGCGACTGGGGTTTTGGGGCTGTTCGGCCCAACAGCTTAAACATTTGTGTGGCCCAACATCTTGTGCGATCAGCACAACCTTGTGAGATTCACAAGATGTTGTGCGACTGAGCTTGAAGGGGTTGTACAGTGTGCCTAACCAGTTGTACCCTAACACATATTGGCTTGTGCGACTGGCTTGTGTAATCAGGGACTTGTGCGACTGCCCTTTTACGATCAGACCTTATACGATCAGATCTTGTGCGATTGCAAATGTGATGCCATAATTTTTGGGAATCAGTTACAATCTATTTAGTAAGTTCTAAAAATATTCCAACGTTTCCAAATCTCTCTAACAATAATCATTATCAGTTGTTATTCAAAATATATCAAAATAGTTTATCATTCCTTGATTCATATGAACCCTAATTATCACTTAACCATAATCAATATCTCCCTAATCATTCCTCTTCGAGTCAAACAACATAATCATTGAATACCCTATTTTTGTATGAATTCATTTATCATGTTTACATCACATAACACAATCCATCGATCAACAACAACATAGAATCAATCGAATCATACACTTTCATGTTAATTTTCTAATGAACATAATCTACATTTAGATTCTCATGAATAACTCATCAAAGACTCTATTAGCATACCATTCTAAAACCATCATCGATCAACACAACAGATCGTTAATATACGATTTCCAACACTAAGTATCATGCAATTCAAACACACATATACATATCGGTCAATAATCACTCGAATAGTGTTAAGGTACTAACCTGATTCAAGATGAACACAAAGGGAGCTTCGAAGATGAGGGGTTGCCGTCGGGTTCCAAAGAGAGGGAGAGAGCTTTAGGGTTTTGTGTGTGTTGGGTGTTTTTGCAAAGAATGAGGAAGCAAAACCTCATAAGGGTTATGTGTGGGTTTAAATAGGGGAGTGGGCCGAACCCTTGCATGGGTTGCCCCTTGGTCTCGATTTCAAGGAGAGTGGGCCGAGAGTTCGTGACATGAGGCGAAGTGTATGGCCCAAACAAGTTTGTGTAATCGGCCACTTATTGTGCGACTAAGTTTACATTGTGCAACCAAGGATACATATTCACTTTACAATTTCATAACACGTAACATATTCAACACATAATATATTCAACACATAACATTCTATTGCAAACAATCACATTAGTTATTCACATAACGTACATACAGGTTACATCAAAGTACAATGAAAGCTCCTGAAATACGAGTTGTCACAATGAAGGTTCAACAGTGGTGGTGGTGGTATCGGCAATGGCTTGGTGCGCACTCTTCAACGAAACCTTGTTGTAGGTTCGATGAAGAACGCAATTGTTGTTAAGTTCAGTGGCTATACTAAAGGCATCCTCAATGGTTTTGGGGTAAGCGGAGGCAACATGGTTGGTCAAAGAGGGTGAAAGACATCGTATAAACTTGGCTATGGTTTTGGGAAAGGTGTCGACCTGTCCACGGCAGAGGACACTGGGTTGCTTAAAGCGTGTAATCAGGCCATCGATGTCGCTCCCCTTTTGTGTTAAGTGCCAAAACTCGTTCTCCAACTTTTGGAGCTCATGGGGAGGACAAAATTGGTCCTTCGTGAGTTGTTTAAGCTCATCCCAAGGTAAAGCATGTGCTACATCATTTCCCCTTTTGTTGCGTTCGGAGGTCCACCACTCGAGTGCCCTCGAACGGAAAACTCCAGTTGCATTCAAGGTTCGTAGGTCATCGGGACACTTACTTTGTAGGAACGTGAGTTAAACTGCTTCAAACCAATTCATCATGGCGGTGGCACCATCCTTGCTAGTAAACTCCAGAGGTTTACAGGCCATGAATTGTTTATATTAGAATGTCGGCTTGGGTTTTTCCACCTTCGCATCGACATAACCATGTGGTGAATCAGTGTTAGGCTGAATTCTGCTGACAATGTCGGGTATGGCCTTAGCCATTTGCTTGGCCATGAATTTCATGCAATCCTTCTTCGACATGGAGTCAGAGTTGGTGTTGGAGGTTGAACCCTTCTTTGACTTGACCTCTTTGGCGCAGTGTTGGATGACATCTAAGAATCGAAAGAGAAGGGAAAAAAGGATGAGACTTGATCATAAATTCAAAATAAGTTTTGCAAGTATAAGCATGATGTATCACGTATGGTTCACATAGTTAGCATGAATTGAACAAACATTTTCAAAACATAAACAAGTATGAATGCATAAAAGAGTATAAATTTAGTTTGTTCACGAAAATTATTATTGTATTTGATTGTGCGAAACGTGCGAATTGTGTAACGGTTTAGAAATGAACGAGGAAACAAGTATAAAAATCACATATAAATTGAATCACATAAAAGAGAGGCTCATAAAACATAGGATTGTTTTGGGTAGAGAAACGTCGACTACTCCAAAGTGAATTGATAGTTCTTTCAAATTAGAGAAACGTGCTTTGGCCAATAGGTAAGATACTCTCGTCGAGAAGCGATTAACGGTATCTTACCTTCCAGTTACTACACGTCTCTAATCGATTGAAACAATCGAAACTTTGGCGAGATTGAAAATCGAGGAATGAGACTTAATCAACAAGATGCGGGTTTCACTACCCTAATGTGGTTGGTACTCGTCGGGTCAAAATTTAATTTCGACAATTTGACGAGGGCCCACTAGAGTTTGAATTGGAAATTTACCATTAAGATGTGGATTTCACTCCTAACTTAATGGTGTAATTTGGTGTAAAATAAAGGATAAGCGGAATGAGAGTCGTTCACCAAATTGTGGGTTTCACGCCTATTTTGGTAAACTCATCTCTTTTGTATAAAGAGTGTCTTCAAGTCTTCATGTGTATTATGTAAAATGTCTTAGGAAAAACATTATGTAAGCATTAAGACCAGAAAGAAGAGAGAGAAGCAAAGTAGGAAGAATAACATTTTAAGCATGAATCAAGAATGGTCATAAATAAGGTACCTACTATAGACTAGGTCGAACATGGCAATTATACTTATTTACCTATAGTTATGGCTCTGATACCAATCTGTCACAACCCAACCAATGGCGGAATCATCGGAGTGGGATAAGTATGAGATTACAAGAGACTTCATAACACTATTGGTGACAATATTTAATTCAAACCGTTTTCATTTCATAAATCAAGTTGTCAAACATTACATAGAATTTCAAATAACAACAAGTTCAACAGGATTACATAACAAAAGAACAAAATTGATAGAACATTTTAACCTAAGACGTCTAAATGTGTATCTAGGCATCATTGCTACTTCGTTTCATAGCATCGTCATCCTCAACCTGTAACATGTTTAAAATAAAGTTCAATGCAAAAGCAAAGACGAGGATACAAGTTTAAGTATAAGTATCAAAGTTTAAAAATGAATCCACATGGTAACTTAGGTTATTCAAGATCAACATAACAAGGCATGCAATATTTCTAGTTAACCCTCTGTTTACGCAATAAAGAATGAAATTTAACATGACCTCTCGTTCATGGGCGGTGCGTTACTCCTATAGCGAGATACATGTTAAATGGAGGCTCGTATAAAGCTAATGACTATTGTATCACCTAAGAATCACCCAAGTATATGTATCAAGTATAACAACATAGCATTCATGTATTTGGGTTGTTTTGTGCATGCATAAAGATTGAAGTTTGAGTGTAGTTTATAGTTTAACATGTTACACCCCAAAAGTGGTAAATGAAAAAGGGTAATTTTGAGTACACTCATGGTTTTGCAAGCTTTCCACTTGTGAATCCGCGAGAGAGTTGTTGTTATGGGAGGTTGGAACACCAAGTCCTTCTACACGAAGAAACAAAGGTGTATGAGTATTGGAGTATAGTGGTGGAGTAAAGATTCAGAGTTTAAAAACGTATGAACATAATATATGAAAGTAATCATCTTTAACACATAATGTTTTAGATGATGTAACCAAACACTTTTACAAGTGACCCCTAGTTCATCAGCAAAGGTTTAATTTACTTAGGTATTATATAGGCTATGTAATATATCAATATGTCCAATAGTTCAAGCATGAGGTAGGAGGATAAATCCTTCATTTAGGAACCTCTTTTGTATCATATAATTCATTCATTGGGTAGGAAGAACAAGTCTTCCATTTAGGTACCTCTTTGTTCACCACTACACTTGTTGTTATGAACAACAAGGAGGGTCAAGAACATACAAGTAAAGATTGAGATAATTATAACTATGCTAAGTAAAACATCAAACAATGTGTGGATTTTCAAGTAGGATAGCCCAAGCTTGTCCTATAATCACACAAACATCAAGCTTCAAGCTTGAACACTACTTGTGGGTAACACTCTAAACAAAACAGAAAGTTTATGAGGTTTACACCTCTGATTTTACATGTCTCAACCTTGTTTTTAAGCCCAACTAACCATAGATGTGGTTATGAGCATAAGGACATAGTTTTGAGCTGATATAACTCAAGTTTAACTAAGTATAACAAAGTTTGAATCAAAAACAGAAAGTTCGGTCCACTTTGGAGCGTTTTTGGTGACATTCTAGACCTTGGTTTTCCATGGAAAACCTATGGAAATGTTCCTAAGGTCAATCCAAGTAATTGGAAAAAGAATCAAAGCAAAAGGTTAATAGATGAGCGAGTTATGCTCACTTTTGTAAGAAGATAGCAATCTGCCTTAGCTCTTGAATTCAGCTACGTTTTTGGGAGTTTGAGAGTGATTAGTATTAGAAAGTGAAAAATGCTTGGAGGAGGCTTCGGTTATATAGGGGATGGATTAGGGTTGAGTTGGTGAGGTTTTAAATGCAAGAAACACACTTTGGAAGCAAATAAACCAACAAAATTCGACCAACCAGCGAGCTGATCATGTTGTTTTCTGATTCAACTGGCTCGCGGCCCACGAAGCCTTGGGCTGGGCGAGTCGCGGCCCGCCAGGGCTTGGCCTGGTGTGGTTTATGTTTTACTTATTGACATTTTGCCCCCCTTAAGTTTATATTTAGGGGTTTATGGGTTATTTATGATATAAAGGCATATTATAGGGATCAAACAAGTAACATTAATATAAAACAAGTATAATGTAGTATGTTTAAGCGTATGAATGTCGTATTTAAGTATCGTATGCATTCAAAAGATGTATGATTAGCATGTTTCACGTATTTGCAAGTTTAACACATAGTTTCCAAGAATTACGAATATGTATCAATTGTTTCACGAAATTAAACGTATGAAGACGTATGTATAACATGAAATTAAAGAAATACGAATTTTATTTTTGCATCAAGTCTCAGATTTTACAACGATTACAACGAAAGAACGATTACAAGAACACAAGACTTCCAAAATTAGAAATACAAGCAAGACCTTATAATTATGGAAACTACGAATAAGCAGGGTGTTACATTACATATTTGCATTACTATAATAGTAGTATTGAAAAAAGTACGACATGCTAAATCTTTTTTATTTTAAAAAAATATGGTCGTATATATTCGAATGAAAGATAAAAAATTTGTGATTTTATACTGCAATTGTTTTAAAATAAAATAGTAACATATGAAGCAGATAGAATGTTTGAAAAACATTGAAAAATTTGTGATCTTATGATGCAATTTTTTTAAACTGAATTTTCCGTTTCTTCACTTTTTTAGTGTTCCTTATTGAACCCCGTACACACTTTATATATATAAAAGGAACATATACAATAGAGTAAAATGCACGGATAGTTCCTGTGGTCTTTGGTGTGTGTCGGGTGTATTATGTTTTTCTTTATATTTTAAGCCCTTTTTTACACATTAGTCAAGTTTTAAATTTATAAAATAGGATATTTTACTAACACTAAACACACACATGGGCAAATGCACCCATTGTGAGCGTAGTATAGCGTTAGTAAGATACCGAGGTCGTCCAAGGACACAAGAGCTTTTAGTACCGGTTTATCCTCAACGTCTAATCAAATCAAAAGTAAAATAAAATAAAAATAAAAATGCTAAAAAATAAAATAAAAACAGATAGACAAGATGAATCACTTGGATCCGACTCACCTTTAATGTAACCTTTGATGATTTCCGCACTTTTGCACTTTTTAAGAGATTATCTTAGTTATAGTAGTAGGCCCATCTTTTGAAGGTGACGTTACCCTCAACCCAGTAGTTTGAGTCAGCAAGGATACAATCCTAAAGGGTTGGAATATTGAAAGATAATTAATTAAGTTATTAATGCGTAATGTGGTAGGCCCCTCTTTTGAAGGTGACTTTACCCTCGGCTAAGTGGTTTGGGTAAGCCGGGATACAATCCCAAGTAGTCGGGTTAATGTATTAATAGTAGTTTACATATGAGGGGATCAAGCCATTCGCACCCCCGCCATCCAATACCAGTGGGTATTGAAGGAGGTCCTAGTAAGCTTGACCCAGGTCCTTGTAAGATCTATACACTGAACAAGGCAAGAACCTTACCAAACCATTCCCTTAACCCTCGATCAGGTAGCCAACATATCTCTATATAGACCGTAGAGATATAAATGGTGTAAATCTTTTATTTTATATAGACAGTAAAATAATGCCAAGACACCACGGACAAATGATAAGGAAGTTTCACCTTCAACATAAGAAACTAGTTATTAAAGTCATTAATACAAAACCAAATAAAAAGTGCGAAAAGATTAAAAATCAAAAGTATTACACTAAATGCTTGTCTTCACCAAGTGATGTAAGAGACTTGGGCAAATATGGTCTTTGATTATCAAGAACTCTTACTATCAATCTAGGATCTCGAGACTACTACACACACTCTAGGTGGATGATGGATGATGGTGGTGGATGTGGGTGTTGTGATGGTGGTGGATTGTGGGTGAAGTGGGAGAGGTGGTTTGCCAAGGGATGCCTTTGAAGTGAGACAAGCACCCCTATTCATAGCATGTACTGAAGCTCGGACACGACCCCGTATCTATTGGGCACGACCCCGTGTCCATCCTCTTTCTCTTTCTTCATTAATTGCAATTGTCTTTATTAGGCTCCACACGCCCCTGTGTTCACTAGGCACGGCCCTGTGTGTAGAAGCGAATATGTACTATCAATATTTGCAAGAATTTATGAATCTTAGCGTTGGCCACGACCCGTGTTGAGTTGGGCACGCCCCCATGCTGGGAATAGAAGTTTCTATGGCTTTGTCTCTTCTGCAGGCACCTAACCACGCCCCCATGTCCAGTACACACGAGGCCGTGGTCAGCCTTCTGTTTCTTTGTTTTTGCTTGGGAAGATGCTGTCGAGGGGTCGGGCATGCCACGTTTTATTACTTTTCTTTGTATTTATGTTAGATTTGGCTGCATATTTGTTCCTTTTGTTCAATTAAGCTCATTTGGTCCTAAAAATACAAAAGGAAGACAAAAGCACACTTTTTCCCATTTTAGTACTAAAAAAGGGTTAGTTTTATGTCTCATTTGATGTAATTTATATGTTGTATTTTAAACACATCAAATACCCCCACACTTGAATCTTTGCTTGTCCTCAAGCAAAACTCTTTATTATGTGGCTTACACGCCCAAATGGAATGAGTAGAAGAGAAGTTTTGGGCTTGTCTTGAGTGTCGGGAATCCAAGAGCTTTATTGGGTCTTATTGTTATGCTATTTACAATCCTATTCGTTATGATTTATTTAGAACGTTTCGTAAGAGAAATTACTTATTTGGGGCATAACATGCCTCTTTAAAATTCCATATATATACAAGTTCACATACCTCACGGGAGATCACTCAACACTCGGCCGATTATGTATTTTTGTGAAACACTCGAGACCGGCATGGAACTTACTTCTACCATATGCTTGCCAAGCAATCGTTTCTCCTCCTTTTAACTATAAACCTTTGTAAATATCAAGAGGACTTGGGGAAGGGTTAGGCTTGGGTTAAAGGTAGGTGGTTTTGGGTTAGTGGTTTTGGGTTAGTGGTTAGTAAAAAGGCTAAAAGCGTAAAAAGCGTCGGTTTTCATAAAACTTTTTGTTTTTGTGACTTTTATTCAAACTAAATATTTTCAAACAAAGTTTCTTTGGGGAATTTGTTTGTTTATTGCTAGACTTCAATTTTTTTTTTGATAAGGAATGTCACAAGAAGACATAGCTTTTTACTAAAATAAAAGGGTTTAAAAGAAAAACAAAGCTTTTGGTGGGTAAAGGGTGTTTGTTTTGTGGGTTTAGAAATGAAAAGGTTTAGGCTCAAAGGGGTTAACTTAGGGGATTTTAGGTAGGTTAAAAGAAAAAGAAAAATAATGGTGTTGAAAAGAAAAAGGGTTAGTCCTAATGCCTCCATCATTAACTTACTTGGGTTTAAGTAGGTAAGGACCGAGAATATATCGTAATAGCAAGTTCTAGAGTCGTAAGAACCAATCGGCTATTCACACAAGAAACGAAAAATGATCATTTAGTTTAAAGATGTATGCTTGTATGCTCAATAAAGGCTCAAAACTCACTTTTTGTGGGAATGGGTTTATAATGTGATCAAGTATATATAATCAAATTTTAACTAGATTTGTCATGTCGTTTCATAATTTTCTTATGTTAGTTCTTTTTATCACGACGCTATCGGTTGTAAATTTGTAAAAATATAACCTTTTAGAACTTGTTATTCCCTAATTAAACCAATACAAGTAAAAAAAGGAGAAATTTTTGAAAAAATTTGGGGTGATTAGCGGTTCCAATAGAGTTTTTTGTAAGGCTTGTTATTAGGACTTGCAAAATTTCAAGGTTTTAGCATCCCCCCATGCTTAAATTACACATTGTCCTCAATTTGTCCCAAAAATAAGTTTTTAGGTTGATTGAATGTGTAAAAAGGTGTTTAAAAACAAAATTTTATGTTACTGGGCGTCTGGACACGGGCCCGTGTTGGTCAGGGCACGACCCCGTGTTCAGATCGCCAGTATCATAATTTAATAGAAGGTTGGGCACGGGGGCGTGTTCAGTGAACACGGCCCCGTGTCCAGTTACCTGAACTGGGCGTTTTCTGCCGAACCTTAAGCACGGGGCGTGTTGGGCTGAGCACGGCCCCGTGCTGAACTTGCTGTAATGAAGAAAAATTATCGGGAGGCTCTGTTTTTGTGCATGGGGTGTGGGTTCAAGTTTCCCTTAGTAACCTCCACCATTTCGAGTGTGTTTTATCCATTACAACATTATCCAAACACCATTTAACACTTAAAAACCATCATGCATTCAATAGCGGCTTACATAATTTCTAGAAAATAACTAAATCTAGATAAGTAGGCCATTAACTACAGTAAATCTCAAACCACAAAGAAGTGTTAGCCTACATAATTTTATTTTAAGAGCAAAATTTCCGAAAATATAATTTTTCCGGTTGAATGAGGCTTGAAGAACTTCTTCTCCGGAAAGGGCTCCTCATACATCGTTGAGCCATTCTTCTTTCTCCCGAGGCAGAAGGAAGGCGGGCTCATTAGTGTCCTCGTTTTGAGGAGGTGTGACTTCCACCGGAACCTCTTGTAAATTATCGAGAGGAGGTTCTGCGGGGATTTCATCCCACCCGGTGGGGTTAATGACTCCTTGTGCCAAGTTCCAATCTTCCTGGGGAAGGATTGGTTCAATGGGAGGCATTGTAAGAATACTCAACCTTTGGTGCAAAAGGTTGATTTCTTGGAACCTATTGTCTAGCCCCACCGTTAGATAGTTGATATGGTCGATAAGGACTTCTTCTATGGATGTCATTTCGTCGAGAGTTGCTTCGATCTAAGGCCATCATATAGCGCACAAGAGTTGCTTCGATCTAAGGCCTTCGTTCCCTGCGGCTGTTCCTTGAATGTGCTGAAGAGGTTCTGCTATTTCAAATTAATGAAACAGTACTCCGGCCACGGCCCCGTGCTCGCTGAACACAGCCCCGTGGCCTCCTCTCTGCAGGTTTTTGAAACAAGGAATCTTGGAGCTTTAAATTATTATTTTTTTTTATTTTCTAAGCATTTCTAAGCAGAAATAACTTAAAACAGTGTTGTAAAACTTATTTTTGATAAGATTCCTTGAAAAAAAACCTAACAATCATAACAATAAAGCTTGAAATCATGGAGATTTCAAGTTTTAATGGAGGTTTTGAGTGGAGAATGAAGAAGAGGGCAATAGAAAAAAGTAGAAAACACAAGATGGTTGTAGAGAACCTTCTTTAGAATATACCTTAAAGGGTATATGTGAAGATCCCACCAGATCTTTGTCTTTGGAATGGGTCCAAGAGTGTAGGAATCTTGCTGCATTTATAGAAAACGACAACACGATGGACACGGCCCCGTGTTGGTTGGACACGGCCCCGTGTGCAAACAAGATCCTGACACTTTTTGTCCGTATTCTGACAAAAAGTCAGACGGGAATCTTCAGGTGGGCACGGGGGGCGTGTTGACCTGGACACGGCCCCGTGGCCAGAGGTTTTTATGAAGTTTCGTCTATTTTTATGGAATTTATCCGGATCGGGTGGTTCCTTACTGGACGAAACAACACATAAGTGCCTGAGGTACCTAAGTTGCCCTAGTTTTAGACAAGAACGCAAGAGGTTATCGGAAAGGGTGAATCCTAATCTAAATACCGGTGGGCGAGACCAACCTTTATTTCCTTTATCCCGGCTTTCGTTAAAGAAGGTATATGTCGAATCGCTTAGGTCTATGTATGCATCGGCGGAGACCGATGGGGAGTCCTTCACTGCACAATCAACACAGGGACGACTATCGCTCAAGTCCTCACAAGAGTTGGAGGTGCTTTCGGGAGCAACGATGTTGTTATAATCCGAATGCGTTCTCAATAATTTTCCTTGATCGTCGTCTTGAGATGAACTAGTTATTTCCTTCTCTAGTTCTCGTATCAATTGGAGAAATAATTCTTCCATTTGAAACAATTCTTCGAGAATCATATCACCTAGAAGAGATGATTGAGAGTATTCGAGGGAGAGATAGGGATTGTTTTTACTTTCGCCCATCTTAAGGGTATAGGAAAACGATGGGTCTATATAGT
Organism: Helianthus tuberosus; assembly: GCA_030545235.1. Taxonomy (NCBI): domain Eukaryota; kingdom Viridiplantae; phylum Streptophyta; class Magnoliopsida; order Asterales; family Asteraceae; genus Helianthus; species Helianthus tuberosus. Next base: position 83,833,067 of record CM060440.1, read on the forward strand.
GGGGAGTATAATTTAAAAAATAACATTTTAAATCTTCATGAGATCCGCCACATAATTGACACCACGCACCATAAAAGGAGCGAAAGTAAAAATAATTAGTATCACTCATGTTTATGCCATAAATTACCAACCGTCGGGATCTTACGGTTCTATTTTCAGTAACTAAAACTTGGGCACGGGGTCGTGTTTAGTGGGCACGGCCCCATGTTCAGCTACTGTCTGGCTTAAAACAGGATTGTCAGTACCAAAGATTGGGCACGAGGGCGTGTTCAGCAGGCACGGCCCCATGCTGAGCTCTGCAGAAGCTAAAAAATCTAGAAAAATCCAAAAAATAATAGAAAATAAGAAAAACGATTAGGCCGTTGATTCCCAACTTTCTTAAAATCCTTGTGTCCCCAGCAACGGCGCCAAAAACTTGGTGTGTGTCGGGTGTATTATGTTTTTTTTTTATTTTAATCCCTTTTTTACACATTAGTCAAGTTTTAAATTTATAAAACACGATATTTTACTAACACTAAACACACACATGGGTAAGTGCACCCATCGTGAGCGTAGTATAGCGTTGGTAAGACACCGAGGTCGTCCAAGGACACAAGAGCTTTTAGTACCGGTTTATCCTCAACGTCTAATTAAATCAAAAGTTTTAGAAAAGGTTTTAAACATGAAAAATAAAACTAAAAATGCTGAAAAATAAAAATAAAATAAAAACAGATAGACAAGATGAATCACTTAGATCCGACTCGCCTTTAATGTAACCTTTGATGATTTCTGCACTTTTGCACTTTTTAAGAGATTATCTTAGTTATAGTAGTAGGCCCCTCTTTTGAAGGTGACGTTACCCTCAACCCAGTAGTTTGAGTCAGCAAAGGATACAATCCTAAAGGGTTAGAATATTGAAAGATAAATAATTAAGTTATTAATGCGTATTGTGGTAGGCCCCTCTTTTGAAGGTGACATTACCCTCGGCTAAGTGGTTTGTGTCAGCATGGATACAATCCCAAGTAGCCGGGTTAATGTATTAATAGTAGTTTACATATGACGGGATCAAGCCATTTGCACCCCCGCCATCCAATACCAGTGGGTATTGAAGGAGGTGCTAGTAAGCTTGACCCAGGTCCTTGTAGGATCTATACACTGAACAAGGCAAGAACCTTACCAAACCATTCCCTTAATCCCCGACTAGGTAGCCAACACATCCCTATTAGACCGTAGAGATATGAATGGTGTAAATCTTTTATTTTATATAGACAGTAAAATAATGTTGTAGGTCCCCTTGACGTATGGATCTTCACCGAATTGTCAATCCAATCAAGAGTGCGGAATCCTCTTGATCAGAATATCACAGAATGAGTTGAAACAGAATATCAGCAATTCACAATCAAACCGGATTTTTATTGATTATCAATCTAACGAATTACAATCAATCAAAACCCTAACCACACTCAATTTCGTCTAAGCTGTATAAGCTCTCACGAATTCTCTCTTACAACTGTTTTGGCTGATTAACCTAAACCCTAAAGCTTAACCTTGTTTATATAACACAAGGTTTGCTACTTGGGCTTGGTTAAACCTCATGGACTGTGAATTGATGTAAGGCCAATTCACCCCCCATCCCCCAATGTGGGTTTTGTTTAGCCCAAACTCTATTATTTCACTAATACAAAGCTAAACTCGCTAACTATTTGTTGTTTAACTAATTACAAGATATCCAAAGACCAAATCTAAGTTGTTGTCACAAATATGCACCAACAAACTCCCCCTTGACAATAGCTTCAAAAAATAACTTTGTCTTCAGTCATCTTGCATTCTTCATGTAGTCTTGCACTGTCTTTAGTCTTTGGATAGTTTCAGCTTCAATAGCTTCTGTCAGCAACAGACTCCTCCTAAGCTGATGCATCCAATCATCAAATCTTCAAAAACGTTAGCACTTGAGTAAACTCCAGTTTAGCATTTGCACAGCAATCTTCAAACTCTTCAATCTCGTCTGCAATGTAGAAAGGAGGTTCTACCATGCATCCAATCAAACTCTCATCTTCACAGCAACTTCTCAGTAACATACCACTTCAATCTGTATACTATAAAACAAACATCTCGAGAAACCATAAGAATTTTTCATCACAGTTGAATAAATTATTATTATTCAAGAGATTATATCACAGATTAAGAATTTTCAACTAATCACCAACACGCAAAACTTTTTGTCCAACACACAAGAACCTCATGTTTTTAAAATTTTGAACTTACTTTCCAACACCGTTTCCCCCTATCGGTAACAATTCCTCCAAGAATAACAGATTTCCATACATTAAGAATTTTAAACAGAAAAAGACACTATTTTTGGATTTTTTTTTATATTTTTGAAAGCAAGTAAATACAAAAGCAATAAACACTTTATTTTTGTGAGAATCACTGGTAAGAAGATCATATCAGCACAATCAAACTGTTTTCACACTATTAGATAATTCTTTATTTATTTTCATGAAAAGCAGTCCAAGACGATTACCAGTATGTTTGTCCACTTAAACAAAATACATGAACATTTCAAGTACTATTACCGTATGATACGTTAAGGTAATATTATTATACTGAAATACGAGCGTGTCCCACTTCAGGATATACCCCCGTGATCAAGGTATGCACAAAGATTCATCGTAGTAGGTGAGTATACTGAATTCATCCGTTTTATTTTTCAACGTTTAGATAATTGGTGATCAGGTCAGTACTTCCGTACTGCAAAGAGACCAAAATATCTAACGAGGGCTAAGACAAATACCATATTTGGTACGATTTATGCATTTTGCACTTTTTGAATGACTCTCTATGAGAGCTTCTTCATTTTTGGGATTTGGCATTTTTTGCTCTTTTAAGATATCCTGGTTGTGCCTAGGTCAGCATGTATCTGGATGCAGCAGAAGGACAACCCTGATATCCCCAGATGAAATAATAGTATAAAGACCCAAAACCTCAGATTTTGGCAATCTATCAACGCAAGATTTAAGGTCATTAAACCATACACCAATGATGTGTTCCCTACTCATACTCAGTGAATTTAAGTTTATATCACATTGGTAAGTTGATTATTTCATACATCGTATAACGAAGCTGCTATCACACTTAAGCAACTTAAGTTCAATTTCAGTGTGACAGTCTAACTTGCTGATGTATTATCATTTCTTCTTTTTCACACAGTGATAACTCATTTTTTATTTTCATTTTTTTTTATGTTTTTGATTTTTTAATGTTTTTGTATTTTTGATTTTTAAGAAAGCAGTAAACTATTTACAAAAATTCTTATGAAAAGCCAGTTATTCAGGATTTCTCATCCCGTTGAGTTCGACTAAATGTTCAAAGCGAGCCCTGTCAAAAGCTTTAGTATAAAGATCTGCAAGGTTATCTAGTGTGTTGACTCGATGTAATTCAATTAGTCTCTTTTCAGCACAATCCCGTTGTGACAACTGGCACCAAACCGGTAATTTTCGTACACTTTAATTATTGCTTAATGACTGTAATTATGTGCTTAATTGTCAGCAATGTCTGAACACATACTAAACAAGTGAATTCATGCACGTTGTATACTACAAAACATTGCTTTATGCATAAACGAGAGCGTTACGTAAAAAATACTAACTAAACTCACCGGTAAGACACTATGTGTCAACAGAACTGCAGAAAGCAGTCAGTCAATAAAATTGGAGCCTAGGTGTAGGTCCAACAACAAGAATACATTAAAACCCAAGAGTACATACAAGGGTTAATATATATACATTACGGAAGCAAAAGTAAGCTCTAAAAGGCACCCAAAACGCACTTTAAGTTCATAATTTGATATAATTCAGCTTAAATCAACATTTTGGCACTGAAATATTATGCAGAAAATTCGTTTTATCATCCAGAATATTTCCCTAAGTGTTGGGAATTGAAAGGGTACAAGAAGGGTACTTAAAAGACACTAAAAAGTGTGATTTAGCACTTTAACGAACCAGTGTCTAACCGAAAAACCGGATAATACCCGGAACACCAAAATAATGCTAGAAGCATTGTTTTTATTTTTCTAAGCTAGTTAGGGTCCCCGAATACCCTAACACACTATATATTACTAAACATACTTAAACACTAAATCTAATACTTAACATGTAACTAGATAGTGTAAGTAACATTTAGGATGGAACTAGGACCCCCCCCCCCATAACCGGTTGTGTGTGAGTGGGGACACCCCATGATTTCTTCCATTTATTTATTGGATCATGTTGGATGAAAGAGGAACACATTAACCTAAAGGTAAACACTTGTTGGAAAATCTTCTTATAAACCACAAGACCTTACCACTTCTCATCTTCACTTAGAACCAACACCAAAACTCCCTCCTTCCTTCTTCCTTGGCTATGGCCTCAGCTACACACACACACTTTCATTTTTTATCCACATCCATCCATTCCAAGGTGATATTGAGGTGTAAGAAGGTCACTAACGAAGCTCGGTGCAAGCGGATCTTGAAAGACCTTCACCATTTGCTTTTATCCACCTCATTTGCACTCTTGGACTTCCCTAGCCTTGAGCTAGTAGTAAGTGTTCTAAAACATCCTCTTGTTCTTGTTTAAAGTTGTTAACAGGTGATTTAACGACTAAAACTCAAGAACACACAAGATCAAAACTAAAAGTCTTGAAAGAAAGATAAACTAGTTGGATAAAGAGTAGATATGTGTGTAAATCATGTGAATCTTGTATGGTTGTTATTATTTGATGTTGTTTGTTACTAGAAGTGGGATAGATCATCATCTAACCATACTAGGTTATGTTCAAGAACATGAACTAGTAGTATGTTAGTGCTAAAGTTATGGAAGATGATGAAACTTCCCATCCATGAAACATGAACTTGTGTAAATATAAATTTTCTTGTAAAATAAGACACTAAACATGTAGATCTAAAGATCTACAAGTGGTTTTTCGGAAGAACCAAGCGGAGAATGCTAGTTTTGTTAAAACCCGGACCTTACATAAACTAAAAGCATTTTAGTAAATAAACAAGTGTGTAAACACTTGTGTCACAAGAAAATTTTAACAAGAAATATGTTTGGTAAATCATGACTAGAAGTTGTGAAACTTCAAGATCTTTAAAACCAAAGTTTTTAAGAAATTAAACTTATTTTTTAAAGATAACAAGACTTACTAAATGTGCTAGTAAGTTACTACACATTTTTGTAAATATTCAAGTTCATGAAATGGAGAAATTAGTGATTATTGTTGATGATTATTGTTGATAATTGTTGTTGATGATTAATGACGATTTAAAAGAAAATTAACACATGTTTTGAAAACATGGGAAACCTCCATTTTTAGGGGAAACTCTGTCGAAATTTCTATAAATTTCGACACTTAGAAAAATATAAGTTTTTGAGAAACTTATTCCCTTAAAATGTATCTAAAAATATTACCGAGGGTTCCCTAATTTGTGGTGATAAGAAATGAACATTTCTTCAAGAATAAAAATGGATATTAAGTATATATATTTTTGAGAGAAAAATATATATTATTTGATCACCAACTTTTGTGCTAAGTGTATATAGTATGTGTTATACGTGCTAGTGTATTAAGACTTAAAATACACTAAATACTCATGAGGAGTATAAACATAAAAATACACGTACAACATACAAGATACAAGATACATAATTTGGGTGCAAAGTGCAAAATACAAAAAGCTTATACTTATTTTTGAGAAAATAATATAAGTAAGACACTTAGTTAAAAATATAAAATATTTTTAACACAACAAAACATATACAAAAGAGAGTGATTGTACTTGTGCGACGCAAGTCTAGTGACTAATGTTAAGAAAACGCATATAGGTCACGCCGTTAATTAAGCAAATCCGGTGAAGTTTACGACGCTAGGAACACAAAGTTGTGAGTTCATGCTCCCCCTTTTCGTTTAACTGTTTTCAGTTTTATAACTTCGGGGGTGAAATACATGTACACATATTATTATGTTTACAAATGGTATGATAACAAGAAGCACACTTGGTGAGAACGATTACCAAGTGTGACGAGATATAAGAATACAAGAAACGCACTTGGTGAGGACGAGAACCAAGTATGATGCGTTATGAGAAATGATACGAGAAATCGTGTCACGAATAGGGTACCATAAGCACCATTAATCAACAATATACCTAGACCGCAGAACAAAAGGTTAGATCTAACGGGTGTCGGGCAGCCACATACTCGGTGAGGGCGAGTATCGAGTAGTGCTTTTGTGTCTCAGAATATACCAATTAAATGCCTAAGGTTTGGTGACTTCCTATGTCGTGTCACATGTTAATGGCTTTGCAACCCATTAACAATCCTGATACTTACAGGAATACTGTATTTACATAAAATTCATACCATACTAAAACTTGATTAATACTTGAAGTACGTGGGGTACTCAAGAAAAGCTTGATTTATAACTTGAAGTACGTGGGGTACTCAAGAAAAACTTGATTTATAACTTGAAGTACGTGGGGTACTCAAGAAAACGGGAATTATACTTGAGTATGTGGGGTACTCAAGAAGAACTTGAATCATACATGAGTACGTGGTGTACACATGGATTCTTGATTTATAAATATGAAAACTTGATTTATACATGACACAAACTATGTTTTCATACAAAGTATACATACGTGAAATACAAAAACTGCATGAATTCCCACCAACATTATGTTGACGTTTTTCCAAAACTCACATGTATTTCAGGTAATTAGGATGGATGTGCGCGCGGTCTTGCTTATGCTCTTGGATGTCGCTTATGTCTATCTTTGAATAAAGATGTAAATTTTTTTAAGACAATGTTTTATTCTATCTAGCGATGTAAACGCTAAACTTATGTTTTCAAATTATGGAATTTGATGATTTTACGAGCATATAACATGTTTACCTTTCGTAAGCAATGAGAACGTTTCATGATCACACCTCGTGCTTCCGCCGCAGAAAGGGGTGTGACAGATTGGTATCAGAGATGCGATTGTAGTGAACCAGGATTCCTTCTCGAGTCTAGTCTACAATCTCTAGGATCCTTTCACGAAAACATTTTTTCAAAGAGTTTTTATTGCATAAAACGTCCCGCGACATCCACTACCTGAAACTGTTTACAAGAGTCTAGAAAGGACACTACGAGACTTTGGGTGCACAGGAGTAGCACTTGTCCTTAACTGAGAAATTACTTGCAAATTATGTGTGATAATTAGCATGTACTAGAAGTAGAAATGTCACAAGTATACGTGACTTTACATGAAAGCGATGGCCCATCTGAAGGAAGAGATACGAGGATGAAACGAACTGTGCGGACTGTGCAAGGAGTTACGTAATTATGGATGCATACATAATTATGGAATTCAGTGCACAGAAACCACAGCAAATCTTGTCACGTATAGATTCCCTCAGTACAAGCCTACTAAGTACTCTGCTAGAGTAATAATTGTTTGATGTCACTTATGTGGTATATACCTGTGAATATATATATACTACTACTGTCTAGTGTGACGATATCAAACAAATGTTTAACCCTGTTGTGTTATGTTCTGTCAAAACATGGCACCCAGGAAAGCTGTGAATGCTCGCAATGATGATCAACCTCCTCCTCCCCCACTACCAAGAACTGCTGAAGAGCTGAACGCTCTACTGGAAGAAAGGATCTCCGCTGCTATCGCCCAATACGAGGCGAACCGTACTCAAGACAGTGGAGGACCAAGCAACGCTAGGCGTAATGGGAATGGAGATTCATCTGGAGGCAATGCAGCTCAAGGCTGCAATTTCAAGCAGTTTCTCGACTGCAAGTCGATGAACTATGACGGCACAGGAGGTGCAGTAGCATTTGTGCGCTGGACGGAGAAGACTGAAGCTACTATCCGCATGAGCAAGTGTACCGTGGATCAACAAGTCACTTTTGCTACTGGGTTGTTTGTCCATGAAGCTCTGACTTGGTGGAACTTGCAGGCCCAAACTTTGGGTGATGATGCTGCTTATGGCCTAACTTGGGAGGAACTAAAGGAAAGAATGAGAGAGAAGTATTGCTCTCGCGCTGAACTCCAAAGGCTGGAAACGGAGTTCTGGCACTTGACTATGGAAGGTGCTGACATTAATGGTTATACCCGAAGGTTCCACGATCTGTCAAGAGTGCTTCCTTACATGGTGACTCCCGAATTCAAGCGCGTTGAACGCTACATTTGGGGACTGGCCCCAGAGTTTCGTGGCATGGTGACGTCGGCCAAACTACAAACAATCACCGAGGCTGTAACTCTGGCTGTCAGCCTGACTGAAGATTGTGTACGTATGAAGAAGTTATCACTGAACCCAACAGAGAAGACCGAGACACATGCTGAGTCGTCCGGTGACAAGAAAAGGAAACATACAAACCTGAACCAAGCAACTCGCAACAACAAGGGTTTCAGCAAGAAGCGCGACACTAACCCGCCTCAGGAGACGAAGACCCTTGCAACCAAAGCATACCAAGGCTCCATGCCTAAATGCCAAAAATGTAAGTATCATCATGATGGAGCTTGTCGCATTCCAAGGTGCGACAAATGTGGTAAATTGGGTCATCAAACGGAAGACTGTTGGGGAAAAGGAAAGAACCGAAATGGAAACGGTGCTGGTAACAAGAACGGTAACGGGAAAGGGCGGAACCAAGGATGCTTCAGATGTGGAAGAAATGATCATTTCATGAAGGACTGCCCAGAGGGAAACAATGTTGCGAGGACCCTAACGTGGTCACCGGTACGTTTCTCATTAACAATCACTTTGCATCCATATTATTTGACACTGGCGCCGATTATAGCTTCATGTCTATGGAATTTAAACGCATACTTGGAATAGAATCTAGTAGATTAGAAATTCATTATTCCATAGAACTAGCCAATGGCAAACTTGTTGAATCGGGCGAAGTCGTTAGAGGCTGCTCATTGGAACTTGGTGAACGAAGATTTAGCATCGACCTCTTACCTATTCAACTGGGTAGCTTCGATGTACTAGTCGGAATGGACTGGTTGTCCAAGAACAAAGCTGAAGTTGTATGTCATGAGAAAATCATTCGCATCCCTCTGGCGAATGATGAAACTCTCATCGAGCATGGAGACAAACGAGACGCGCCTCTTCGAATCATCAGTTGTACGAAGGCACAGAAGTTCTTGAGGAAAGGATGTCTCGCTTTCCTAGCACACGTTATAGACAAGAAGGCTGTGGAGCCAAAGCTCGAAGACATTCCTGTGGTGAAGGAATTCCCTGATGTTTTTCCCGAAGATCTGCCAGGACTACCTCCGCAACGACAAGTCGAGTTCCGTATAGACTTGGCTCCAGGAGCCGCTCCTGTAGCCAAGGCACCCTATCGACTTGCTCCATCCGAGATGCATGAATTATCTACACGGCTCCAGGAGTTGTTGGATAAAGGATTCATAAGGCCAAGCTTCTCACCCTGGGGAGCTCTAGTATTGTTCGTGAAGAAGAAGGATGGAACACTGCGGATGTGTATCGACTACATGGAACTGAACAAGCTCACTATCAAGAATCGGTACCCGCTACCGAGGATTGATGACTTATTTGATCAACTGCAAGGATCAAGCTACTATTCCAAGATCGACCTTCGATCTGGATACCATCAGCTGAGAATCCAAGAGGAAAGCGTACCAAAGACTGCATTCAGAACACGCTATGGGCACTACGAATTTCTTGTGATGCCATTCGGGCTGACGAACGCACCAACGGTCTTTATGGATCTAATGAACCGCGTATGCAAACCATATCTCGATAAATTCGTGATTGTATTTATCGATGATATCCTGATTTACTCGTGAATGAAAGAAGAGCACGAACAACATCTCAGAACCATCTTGGAACTAATGAAGAAAGAGAAGCTTTATGCAAAGTTCTCGAAATGCGAATTCTGGATTCGCGAAGTACAATTTCTGGGTCACGTGGTGAACGAGAAGGGCATTCATGTAGACCCATCCAAGATTGATGCAATAAAGAATTGGGAAGCTCCCAAGACCCCAACCGAAGTTCGACAATTTTTGGGCTTAGCGGGCTATTACCGACGTTTCATCGAGAACTTCTCAAAGATAGCTCAACCGCTAACGACCCTTACACAGAAAGACAAGAAATACGACTGGGATCACAAACAAGAAGAAGCCTTCCAGTTACTTAAAAACAAGCTCTGCGATGCACCAATACTATCATTACCCAAAGGCACTGAAGACTTCGTGGTATACTGCGACGCCTCACGACAAGGCCTGGGTTGCGTGCTCATGCAACGCCAAAAAGTCATCGCTTACGCTTCAAGACAACTGAAGGTACATGAAAGAAACTATACCACTCACTACCCGGAGCTGGGTGGAGTGGTATTCGCCTTGAAGATCTGGCGACATTATTTATATGGTACTCGATGTACAATTTTCACAGATCACAAAAGCTTACAACACATATTTGATCAGAAGGAATTGAATATGCGCTAGCGACGATGGGTCGAGCTGCTAAATGATTACGACTGTGAGATCAAGTACCATCCTGGAAAGGCAAACATTGTAGCGGACGCGTTGAGCCGAAAAGAAAGGGTTAAGACCCTAAGGGTTCGAGCATTGGAAATGACTATTCGAACGAACCTCATTGCACGCATTCGTGATGCACAACAAGAAGCTCTTAAAGGAGAGAACCGTAAAGCTGAATACCTTCGGGGTATGCTGAAATACATGGTGCCAAACGAAGAGGGAGCCTTATACTTCAAGAAGCGTATTTGGGTTCCACTCTATGGTGGCCTACGAGAAGTCATCCTTGATGAAGCGCATAAATCGAGATACTCGATCCACCCAGGGTCGGACAAAATGTATCAAGACTTGAAAGAATATTATTGGTGGCCGAGACTCAAGAGCGACATTACTGTCTATGTTGGAAAATGCCTAACCTGTGCTAAGGTTAAGGCCGAATATCAGAAACCGTCCGGCCTACTACAACAACCAGAGATTCCCGTGTGGAAGTGGGAACAAATCTCGATGGACTTCATAATGAAATTACCAGGTTCCTGAGAGGGCACGATATGATATGGGTAATAGTTGATCGGTTAACAAAGTCTGCGCACTTCCTACCGATCCGAGAAAAAGACAACACTGGAAAGCTTGCTGAGATATACTTAAGAGAAATTGTGGCACGACATGGAGTGCCAATCTCAATCATTTCAGACAGAGATGGACGCTTTGTCTCAAGAATCTGGCAATCATTTCAGGAAGCCTTTGGATCTCAGTTAGATCTGAGCACGGCATTCCATCCGCAAACAGACGGCCAGAGCGAACGGACAATACAAACGTTAGAAGATATGCTTCGCGCATGTGTCATGGATCTAGGCGGCAGCTGGGATACTCATCTACCTTTAGTTGAGTTTTCCTACAATAACAGTTATCATACGAGCATAAAACCGGCGCCGTTCGAAGCTCTGTATGGCCGTAAATGCCGATCGCCCTTATGTTGGCAGACGCTGGAGATAAACGTATGGTTGGTCCTGAACTTGTACAAGAGACAACCGACAAGATTGCGTAGATCTGAGAGCGCATTAAGGCGGCTCGAGATCGACAAAAGAGCTACGCTGATCCAAAAAGAAAATAAGTAGAATTCGAGGTGGGAGACAAAGTGTTGTTAAAAGTCTCACCTTGGAAGGGCGTAGTCAGATTTGGAAAGCGTGGAAAGCTGAATCCACGATACATCGGGCCATTCAGAATATTGGAAAGAATTGGTACCGTGGCATACAAGTTGGAGTTACCGGAAGAACTTAATGGAATACATGATACGTTTCATGTATCCAACCTAAAGAAGAGTCCAACACAAGAAAACGTGATCATCCCAATGGATGAAGTGCATATTGATGACGCCCTCCGATTTACAGAATAACTCGTTGAGGTTACCAACTGGAAAGTCAACAAGACCAGGAGGAGCACTGTTAAACTTGTCAAAGTATGTTGGAACTCTAAACACGGACCCGAGTACACGTGGGAACGTGAAGCCCAGTTCAAGGAAAAGTATCCCCACCTATTCTAGAAGACTCCAGCGAGAGTTCGTTCAGCCTGAATTTCGGGACGAAATTCTTTTAACGGGGGGAGACTGTGACAACTGGCACCAAACCGGTAATTTCCGTACACTTTAATTATTGCTTAATGACTGCAATTATGTGCTTAATTGACAGCAATGTCTGAACACATACTAAACAAGTGAATTCATGCAAGTTGTATACTACAAAATATTGCTTTATGCATAAACGAGAGCGTTGCGTCAAAAATACTAAGTAAACTCACCGGTAAGACACTATGTGTCAACAGAACTGCAGAAAGTAGTCAGTCAATAAAATTGGAGCCTAGGTGTAGGTCCAACAACAAGAATACATTAAAACCCAAGAGTACATACAAGGGTTAATATATATACATTACAAAAGCAAAAGTAAGCACTAAAAAGCACCCTAAACGCACTTTAAGTGCAGAATTTGATATAATTCAGCTCAAATCAGCATTTTGGCACTGAAATATTATGCAGAAATTTCGTTTTATCATCCAGAATATTTCCCTAAGTGTTGGGAATTGAAAGGGTACAAGAAGGGTACTTAAAAGACACTAAAAAGTGTGATTTAGCACTTTAACGAACCAGTGTCTAACCGAACAACCGGATAATACCCGGAACACCAAAATAATGCTAGAAGCATTGTTTTTATTTTTCTAAGCTAGTTAGGGTCCCCGAATACCCTAACACACTATATATTACTTAACATACTTAAACACTAAATCTAATACTTAACATGTAACTAGATAGTGTAAGTAACATTTAGGATGAAACTAGGACCCCCCCCCCCCCCCCCATAACCGGTTGTGTGTGAGTGGGGACACCCCATGATTTCTTCCATTTATTTATTGGATCATGTTGGATGAAAGAGGAACACATTAACCTAAAGGTAAACACTTGTTGGAAAATATTCTTATAAACCACAAGACCTTACCACTTCTCATCTTCACTTAGAACCAACACCAAAACTCCCTCCTTCCTTCTTCCTTGGCTACGGCCTCAACTACACACACACACACTTTCATTTTTGATCCACATCCATCCATTCCAAGGTGATATTGAGGTGTAAGAAGGTCACTAACGAAGCTCGGTGCAAGCGGATCTTGAAGGACCTTCACCATTTTCTTTTATCCACCTCATTTGCACTGTTGAACTTCCCTAGCCTTGAGCTAGTAGTAAGTGTTCTAAAACATCCTCTTGTTCTTGTTTAAAGTGGTTAATAGGTGATTTAACGATTAAAACTCAAGAATACACAAGATCAAAACTAAAAGTCTTGAAAGAAAGATAAACTAGTTGGATAAAGAGTAGATATGTGTGTAAATCATGTGAATCTTGTATGGTTGTTATTATTTGATGTTGTTTGTTACTAGAAGTGTGATAGATCATCATCTAACCATACAGGTTATGTTCAAGAACATGAACTAGTAGTATGTTAGTGCTAAAGTTATGGAAGATGATGAAACTTCCCATCCATGAAACATGAACTTGTGTAAATATAAATTTTCTTGTAAAATAAGACTCTAAACATGTAGATCTAAAGATCTACAAGTGGTTTTTCGGAAGAACCAAGCGGAGAATGCTAGTTTTGTTAAAACCCAGACCTTACATAAACTAAAAGCATTTTAGTAAATAAACAAGTGTGTAAACACTTGTGTCACAAGAAAAAATTAACAGGAAATATGTTTGGTAAATCATGACTAGAAGTTGTGAAACTTCAAGATCTTTAAAAACAAAGTTTTTAAGAAATTAAACTTATTTTTTTTAAAGATAACAAGACTTACTAAATGTGCTAGTAAGTTACTAAACATTTTTGTAAATATTCAAGTTCATGAAATGGAGAAATTAGTGATTATTGTTGATGATTATTGTTGATAATTGTTGTTGATGATTGATGACTATTGAAAAGAAAATAAACACATGTTTTGAAAACATGGGAAACCTCCATTTTTAGGGGAAACTCTGTCGAAATTTCTATAAATTTCGACACTTAGAAAAATATAAGTTTTTGAGAAACTTATTCCCTAAAAATGTATCTAAAAATATTACGAAGGTTTCCCTAATTTTTGGTGATAAGAAATGAGGATTTCTTCAAGAATAAAAATGGATATTAAGTATATATATTTTTGAGAGAAAAATATATATTATTTGATCACCAACTTTTGTGCTAAGTGTATATAGTATGTGTTATACGTGCTAGTGTATTAAGACTTAAAAATACACTAAATACTCATGAGGAGTATAAACATAAAAATACACATACAACATACAAGATACATAATTCGGGTTCAAAGTGCAAAATACAAAAAGCTTATAGTTATTTTTGAGAAAATAATATAAGTAAGCCACTTAGTTAAAAATATAAAATATTTTTAATACAACAAAACATATACAAAAGAGAGTGACTGTACTTGTGCGACGCAAGTCTAGGGACTAACGTTCAGAAAACGCGTATAGGTCACGACGTTAATTAAGCAAATCCGGTGAAGTTTACGACGCTAGGAACGCAAAGTTGTGAGTTCATGCTCCCCCTTTTCTTTTAACTGTTTTCAGTTTAATAACTTCGGGGGTGAAATATATGTACAAATATTATTATGTTTACAAATGGTATGATAACAAGAAGCACACTTGGTGAGAACGAGAACCAAGTATGACGAGATATAAGAATACAAGAAACGCACTTGGTGAGGACGATAACCAAGTATGATGCGTTAAGAGAAATGATACGAGAAATCGTGTCACGAATAGGGTACCATAAGCTCCATTAATCAACAATATACCTAGACCGTAGAACAAAAGGTTAGATCTAACGGGTGCCGGGCAGCCACACTCTCGGTGAGGGCGAGTATCGAGTAGTGCTTTTGTGTCTCAGAATATACCAATTAAATGCCTAAGGTTTGGTGACTTCCTATGTCGTGCCACATGTTAATGGCTTTGCAACCCATTAACAATCCTGATACTTACAGGAATACTGTATTTACATAAAATTCATACCATACTAAAACTTGATTAATACTTGAAGTACGTGAGGTACTCAAGAAAAACTTGATTTATAACTTGAAGTACGTGGGGTACTCAAGAAAAACTTGATTTATAACTTGAAGTATGTGGGGTACTCAAGAAAACGGGAATTATACTTGAGTACGTGGGGTACTCAAGAAGAACTTGAATCATACATGAGTACGTGGTGTACACATGCATTCTTGATTTATAAATATGAAAACTTGATTTATACATGACACAAACTATGTTTTCATACAAAGTATACAAACGTGAAATACAAAAACTGCATGAATTCACACCAACATTATGTTGACATTTTTCCAAAACTCACATGTATTTCAGGTAATTAGGATGGATGTGCACGCGGTCTTGCTTATGCTCTTGGATGTCGCTTATTTCTATCTTTGAATAAAGATGTTAATTTTTTTAAGACAATGTTTTATGCTATCTAGCGATGTAAACGCTAAACTTATGTTTTCAAATTATGGAATTTGATGTTTTTACGAGCATATAGCATGTTTACCTTTCGTATGCAATGAGAACCTTTCATGATCACACCTCATGCTTCCTCCGCAGAAAGGGGTGTGACACCCGTATAAAATGATGACGAATGTCAATATGTTTTGTGCGACTGTGTTTCACGGGATTATTAGTTATAGAAATCTTGGCATTATTGTATATCATAATAGGAGTACGAGTGAAATCCAAACTGTAATCGCGCATCTACTATTGTATCCAGAGAACCTGAGAGCAGCAGCTTCCCGCAGCAAGATATTCAGCTTCACACGTAGATGTAGACACACAAGATTGCCTCTTGCATTGCCAAGACACAATCCTGCTTCCTAAGAACTGACAACTACCTGTTGTAGACTTTCTGTTTGACATGCATCCTCCAAAGTCTGAGTCAGTGTAAGCAACAAAATTCATATCACTATCAGTTGGATACCACAACCCAAGTTTAGGTTTCCCCTTCAAGTAACGATGAATACGCTTCACTGCTTTCATGTGTGACTCTTTTGGATTAGCCTGATATCTGGCACACAAACATACTGCAAACATAATGTCAGGTCTTGAAGCAGTCAAGTACATTAGAGAACCAATCATTGCTCTGTATTGTGTTGGATCAACATCTTCAGTACTTTCATGAGCTGGGCCAAGATTGTGATTTTCGCAAATGGGTGTGTTGAAAGTAGAGCAATCATTCATTTTGAACCGACTCAAAATGTCATACACATACTTTGTTTGATGAATAAACATCCCATCCTCCTTCTGTTCAACTTGTAATCCCAGAAAGTAAGATAGCTCACCCATAGCGCTCATTTCGAACTTACTCATCATCACCTGCTCGAACTCTTTACACATGTTTTCATCTGATGACCCAAAGATGATGTCATCCATGTATACTTGTACCAGCAGAAAATCTTCCTTCTTCCTCTTGTTGAACAGTGTACTGTCAATCTGACCTCTTTCAAAACCATTCTTGATCAGATGTGTAGACAGTGTCTCGTACCACACCATGGGAGCTTGATGTAATCCATACAAAGCCTTATCAAGCTTGTACACACGATCTGGATAATCAGGATCAACGAACCCATCTGGTTCTGAGACACACACCACCTCTTGGACGTTCCCGTAAAGAAAAGCACTCTTCACGTCTAGTTGATAAACTTTAAAGCCATTAAATGATGCGAAGGCTAGGAACAACCGAATTGCCTCCAACCTTGCCACTGGTGCAAACACCTCATTATAATCAATCCCTTCTTGCTGATTGAAACCTTTGACAACCAATCGAGCCTTATTTCGCGTGACAATCTCTCTTTCATCCTTCTTGCACCTAAATACCCATTTAGTGCCAATCTCTCTTTCACCTTTAGGAAGGTCAACCAACTCCCAAACCTTCAACTTCGCAAACTGTGCCAATTCCTCTTGCATAGCTTCAACCCATGAATTATCTTTTAGAGCCATATGAATGTTCTTCGACTCCTCTTGGGAAATAAAGCAACTATACAAGCACTAATTCACAATCCCAGTCTTCTCAATCGAAACAAATAAACCAGAATTCGCTGCTATGCTTCTTCTCGTCTGAACACCTGTAGTAGGATCTCCAAGTATCATGTCAACTGGATGATCTCTGTTTGCTCGTGTAGTAGCAACGGTATCCACTTCTAAGTTATCACCCAGGTTTGATCCAATCTCCCCCTGAATATTCTGATCTGCAAACGGATTAATGAAATCCTCCCCCTGAGTGGGTTCAGGTTCACTATCGCTTGAATTAGTATCAGCAGCACCTTGGGAAGTTTCCGGAGCATCTGTCATATAAACGTTCGATCTGGGCATGAACTCGCCTTCATCATCTTCATTTATCATTGTTTGAATCAACTAAGATTCATCTGCATTTGGAAACTCAGGAATATTAAATGATTTAAAAACACCATCATAATCATATAATATAGCTGGACCACTCGTTGATTGTTGAGGTTTGTATGTAGTAATTTCAACAATGTAAATAATCTCAATTTTACTAGTTTTTAAATTAAAAACCCTTTTATTCGGTGTGCCAGGCACGTAACCTAGAAAGTAGCCTTCGTCAGCCACCTCATCGAATTTCTGTTTATCTTTATTTCGCACAATGGTGCAGGGTAATTCAAATGTGTAGGATCGAGAAACGACCTAAACGAGTCGATCAGAAGAGTTTTTGACCAAAATGAGATGAGGAATCAGACGTTACGGTGTCGGTTCAACTTGATTTGCACTTGAGAGTAGTTTAACCGTCTTGTTTATTGATTTGACAAGTTTACAGACCTGTAGACACTTCAGCAGAGCTTCGCTGCTGGAATAGAGAAAGTTCCAAATGAAATGACAACATGACCTATTTATAGGGAGCTCCACTCCACATGGACTGGACACTCCACTTCACATGGACTGGACTCATGGCACTCCACATGGACTGGACAAAAGCCACTTCACATGAACTGGACACATGCCACTCCACATGGACTGGCCTGTTCAGCTCCGTTTGCTGTTTCTTTCGTTCTATACGTCTAGGACTATCAATTCTAGTACATGACTCGATACAAGACGAAGTCAACAGACATATGCACCAACAAACTCCCCCTTGGATGTTGATGAGTCTTTGGTACTAGTCTTTAGTATGATGAGTCTTCAGTCTTGATCCGTCTTCTTGCTCTCACCAAAGTATCTGACATTGTAAGCATCCTGATCAATCATTCTCTTCTTCTAGTCTTCTTTTTCTTCTAAGACCGCAACCTGGCTTTATCCTTTCTCTTACTTCTTTCAGAATCTGAATCTGGCTCTATGTCTTCAGACTCCCCCTTTCGATAAGCTGGGATCGCAGTCTTGAATTCGCTATCTGCAGTCTTTGGATCGACCTTGGCTCTAGTCTGCACATACTCTACCCAAAAGTAAATTTCTCAATTTTTAAAGATTGAAAATCTCTGATGAATCACTTATATTATACAAATATGACATTGAAAATCTCTGATGAATCACTTATATTTATACCACTCAAATTTTTATCTCAAATTATTTCAAAAACATTTCTCATTTCAAACACACTCTCCCAACCCTTTTGTCCATCATGTTTAGTACTCGGAATTTTGAAAAACAAATTTTTATCTAAAATTATTTCAAAAACATATCTCAAATTATTTCAAAAACATTTCTCATTTCAAACAAACTCTTCAAACAAACACACTAAAATCTTTTTTGATTTTTGCTGAAATGAACTGCAGTAAAGAAATATATATATATATATAGATAATTGTTATGTGAGTTTGTGTAAGAGGGTCATATCAGTTTTTGACAAGGCACAAGTATCGTTGAGCTTAGTTACACATTAAGAATTAAACAATTCACTTAGATTGCCAATATACTGATCCACTTAAATTTTCACACAAATTTCAACTGAGTCAGGATATGAATTAGGTGTATTAAGGACTTAAACTCATTCATGTGTCCCTCCTCTTGAATATACTCCCGTATCCAGATCCCAATATTCAGTCTTACAGGTGAGTATACCACATATGATATCTGTAAGGGGTTAAATGCGAAGGCCGTGAGAGCTCAGGTCAGAACTTCCGTTCAGCAGAGAGATGACGGCTTCGACTTTTGGTGGGTCCCCTTTAGAGGATCTTTTTTACAATAGCACATGATTAGCATTTTTCAATGTTTCATCATTTTTTGTACTGAAGGCAGGCTTTTATTTCAAGCAAGCGTAAAGTATTCTCCGGGGACTAGGCCATTGCTTCCGCAAAATCAGAAGTCCCGAGATAATACCCCAGATATCACTGAGCATAAAGACCTAGTATTTCAGAAAGAGGGATCCTTCAAACGAAATTTCAGGGGTTACCTATATATCCAAGTAGTGTTCCCCACGAAATAAGCAAGTTTGAATTTAAGTTTATATCCTGAAAAAGCTTACTAAATGTGTAAAAACCTATTGGCATATCATCAGTGAGACCGTTTAACGCTATTTAACCATTATAATTCTTTAGCATACTGTAACTGTCCACTGATGTACTATCATTTCCTCTTTTTCACAACAAAACTCTTTTTGATTTTTATCATGTTTTTGTCTTTTTCAAATTTTCAAATGTTTTTGGATTTTCTTAAAATTCTTACTCCCCCTAAAATTCAAATACATTTAAGGAAATTTGAAAACAAACTGTACAAGTAAATTGATAACTGATATCGAATCACTTCAATTCGCCATCCACTTGGCATAAACAATCAGAACTCCCCTTTCAACAAACTATTTTCTCATTATGATCTCAAAACACTTAAGTTTGTTTTAATCAAAATGATTTTTCCGGAAAATAAGTTTTGTTGATTTTACCACTTGTAAAGTTGGGGTTTAATTCATCACTTTGTTCTATTAACCACTAGAAAAATGTAACAATTTTAAGATTTTAACAACAATATCACTTGTAGAAAATCAAGTACAACTTAATGTCCCTAATTTACCACTTGTAAGACGAAATATCACCACATTGAATTTCTCAAGAAAGATGCCGATACCTGCTCCACACTTACCAACCTGGAAGCTTCGGCAAGTCAGGATTTTACTTGTGAAAAACTTCCATCCAAGCCTGACCAAACTTGGATGTTTCCTCCTCAATTTCACTTGGGTAAAAAGTTGCTTACTTTGTTTCATAAAAGTCCTTTACCCCTTTGGCCTTTCCCTCGACCATTTTTCCTAAAATCTTTTTAACATTTCCATTAAACACTTTCTCAACATCAAATTCTTTTTCTCAGAATAGAATTGATTCGAGATATCAACCTTTCCAACTTTTGATTTAAAATTCTCAGCCCTCAATGGTGGAAAATTAACATCATCCATTGGAGGCACTGAGTTTTCTTCTTTTACCTCAACCTGTGGCTCCTCTGACTTTGTAGAATCAGATTCATCGCCAGGTTTTACATCTGATTTCTTAACAACCCAAGCTTGATTGTTAAGATTTCCCCTTCGCTTGTAAAACCTTTTTGAACACTCACCAACTTCACATATAGAATTTTTAAACACTTTAAATTTTTCAGTTGGTGGTTCGGTTTTATCAACAACTATTTCTTTGAGTTTTTCTGAAACTCCCTGTTTTGTGTTGGTTGCCTTAGGACAGTTCCAGGCAATGTGACCAATTTCATTGCATTTATAACAGGTTCTTGTCTCTTTTCTTTGATAAGCTTCATTCTTCATTCTCTCTTGCTTCTTGGCAAGGAATTCTCTGTTTGATTGCTTCCAGAATGAGCTTTTTGATTCCTCTTCACAACTTGTCCCTGAAACAAATTTTGTATTTGTTTTAGAATTTTTCTCATTTTTATAATTTTCTAGTGGAATAAAACCAAGTCCTTTTCTTTTGAAATTACCATTATGGTTTGGTTTCTTTTGAAAACCAGAACCAGAATTGTAACCATTTTTCTTGTTTAAATGTTGTTGAACTCTTGAGGTGTACTTTTTAGGTTTTTCATTAAGATTTAAATCTTTTATTTCAGAAATATTAATTTATGTTAATTTGAAAACCTTGTTGATCATTTCTGGTTTAACACCTCTTATTGGAAATTCTTTATCAAAATATAATTTGTCAGAATCATTCAAAGTGTATTCCACTTCAAATGTTTTGTCATTCAAATTGGATTTTGACAACAAAAATTCTTTACTATAAACCCGTTTTCCCGACGAATTTGAACTCCTGACAGACGAACTCAAACTCCCAGACTTGGACATTGACTCGGACTCCTCATCCTTATCCAACACTTGATCAACCATCATTTTTATTAACCCAGACTCATGATCTATGTCGAACGCTGTGAATGTGATGTCAATATTGTCTGGTAATACATCGGTTATCTCAGATTCTAACTTTATATTGACTGCCTTTTTTATTTGTTCTTCATTCGGTTTTCTAGGCGAATACCCTTCCCAAACTGGAGGCGGACACTTGTTATAACTGACACTCTGTTTCTTACCAGTATCCTTTTTCTTCCGCTTCTTGTCGTCAAACACTTCAAAACCTGCAACAGTTGGATAAATTCTGTCAATTAAGTAATCAGAACTTGAATAACTTTTTAGTAATCGTCTGATTCTTTCATTTTCAACTTTTTCAATTTCCAACTCCTGCTTCAACTTAGCACATTCTTCAATGTAGTAATTGATCTCTTTTTCTTTGGACATCATTGTTGCATTCATCATTGTCAAAGCATCTTCTCTTTCAGAATTTGTCTTCTGCAAACTATTTACAGTTCTGTTTAACACATCGTATGATTCTTTTACATTCTTGATATCAAACATCAACTTCTCTTTCAACTTCTCAAGCTCACTAAACTTTTCATCTTTTTCTTCACAATGTTTGTACGGTTCCAAACATTTTAGACACGGTTTTCTGACTTTGATAATTTTCTCGATCTCAACCACCTTCTCAGCAACTTTAACTTCTTCACTCTGTTCATTCTTTTCTTCTTGAGCAACATTTTCACAGTTTACTTCTTTCCTTTCTCTTGCTGCTCGTTTCTCCTTTACTTTCTCCAGTTTATCTGCAAAATAAAATTTGAAACTTTCAGGAGATAGATAAGTTTTACCAATATTTATTTCATTAATTTCTTCATCATCATCACTGCTATCAGTTGATGATTGATTAAAGACTGGTGTCTTTTCTGAACTTTCTTCTGAAGAAACAGACTCTTCATCTTGACTTTTCTCATCATCATCACTGTTATCAATTTGTTCTTCAAGTTTTTCAATGAATTGAGCAATTAACAATCTACTAAACTCTCCTGTATTCTTTAAATAATGAGATATGTACCCCATTCTTTCTGAGGTAAAGCATCAGCTAACTTTTCAACCCATTCTGCTGGAGTTTTAGTAATTTTCAACTGAGACATGGTACGCACAAGATGACAATATCTCTCAATGAGAGTCTTTGTAGATTCACCTGGCATACTTGTAAACAACTCAAATTATT
This sequence comes from Helianthus tuberosus, assembly GCA_030545235.1. NCBI lineage: Eukaryota > Viridiplantae > Streptophyta > Magnoliopsida > Asterales > Asteraceae > Helianthus > Helianthus tuberosus. The sequence goes on from CM060440.1 coordinate 83,855,607, forward strand.
TCTTTAATAATGATTTTTTACTGACAGCGTTATAGAATTCGTTTTCCATGTTTTCGGTATCGATAATTCTCAAAACAGATTTTTCAAACGAACTAGATTGTTTTCAAATGAACTGAAATCCTTAAGTGAACTGGAACTGGTACATCCTGATACAATCTCAAATGTCCTGGGTGAATTTTAAACATACCTGATTTAACTCACACAACCTGAATTACTTTCAAACTATCTTGACCCTTTCAAATGACTTTGCAAACTGAAACCAAACCGTGTGACCTGATTTGAACAAAATGTCCGACAACTCTCTAAATGATGTCACAAAAATTGATTGGACCAAAAACCCACTAGGCCGACAACTATTTCATATGCAACCGTCAACTTTATTCATGTGCAAACTGACAACAAACATCCAAACTGTCTTCAAATTAGTGGACTTAATTATCTTCTATTGGGCCGCTAATATTTGTCCTGACAAAAACACATGGGCTCAACACTCAATTCACTTTGTTTGAACCTCCAATTTGAATCACATGGGCCGACAAAAACTTATATTAAACAAAATCTTATTTGACTGTGGGCCACGTGATATTCTCACATGCAATCTAAACAAATGAAATATTCATCCACTGAACTGAAAGATGTATTCAAGCCACTTGGTCACCTCGTATGAGCTGAAAAATATATTTCAAACGATCTGATTATATTTCAAGCGAATTGACACTCCATACGACCTGATGATGTCAATCCGTACGAGCATGTTATATTACACACGAACTGAATCTTTTCACACGACCTGAACCCACTACATACGAACTGAGGGAAGATTACAAACGAAGTGGTGAATCTCGAACGATCTGAGATGGTTTTCGGTTGATTTTTGATAAAATTGATATCCTAGGCTTGCTCTAAATCAAATTCCGATCACAATGAAGTGTTTTTCATTCAATAACGTCCACTGAATCATCGTAGATCTGAGATCAAAGTTCCTGTTCGTGCGATTTGATTCTGATACGAACTGATCAGGCGGTTTTTTATAAAATTGATCTAGTTTTACTTTGAATTTAGGCACGAAACTTTCACAGATTGATTAAAACATAATTTCGCTTATTATGTGCAAAAATCAATTCATTTTATCCAGAAAATCTAGTTTAATTTTGAAAAAAATGAGAAGAATATGAGTGGAAGTCAGAATTTTTTGATGAAAAACAAGCTGAATCGGTAGAAATCTTCCTCCCGAGCTCTGATACCACTTGTAGGATCGAGAAACGACCTAAACAAGTCGATCAGAAGAGTTTTTGACCAAAACGAGAGGCGGAATCAGACGTTTCGGTGTCGGTTCAGCTTGATTTGCACTAGAAAGTAGTTTAACCGTCTTGTTTATTGATTTGACAAGTTTACAGACTTGTAGACACTTCAGCAGAGCTTCGCTGCTGGAATAGAGAAAGTTCCAAATGAAATGACAACATGACCTATTTATAGGGAGCTCCACTCCACATGGATTGGACACTCCACTTCACATGGACTGGACTCATGCCACTCCACATGGACTGGACACAAGCCACTTCACATGAACTCGACACATGCCACTCCACATGGACTGGCCAGTTCAGCTCCGTTTCCTATTTCTTTCGTTCTATACGTCTAGGACTATCAATTCTAGTACATGACTCGATACAAGACGAAGTCCACAGACATATGCACCAACAAAATGGTTCAAAGCCTTTCAAGTTTGGTTTTTTGTTAAACATTAATTCATGACAAGTTTTGTTAAAACGTTTAACGGTCAAAAGTTTGTTTAGGACATAGCAAGCTGTATTCACAACTTCTCCCTAGAAAAGAACTGGTAGCTTTGAATCTGAAAGCATAGTCCTAGCGGCTTCAAACAACGTCCTGTTTTTCCTCTCAGCTACTCCATTTTGTTGAGGCGTATAAGGAGCATAATATTGATGTTCAATTCCCTTTCGAAGGCAATAGAGATCCAGAATCTGATTCTTGAACTACGTGCCATTATCAATCCTTATCCTCTTGATCCTTGCATCATGGACGTTTTCCAATTTTGTAAAAAGATCTATCAACATCTCTGATGTCTCATCTTTTGTACCTAAAAAGAAAACCCATGAATAATGTGAGTAATCATATGTGACAACAAGACAATAGTATTTTCCACCTATGCTCCTCACGTTCACTGGATCGAATAAATCCATGTGAAGTAATTCATCAGGGGCATCTATGGAATTTGCTGTTTTAGACTTATGAGGTTTCTTGTGTTGTTTTCCTTTTTGAGAGGGTAGACATTTATCTTCCACTTGAAACCTCTGCATTGGAACCCCTTTCACTAGCTCATTTTTAACAAGGTAATTCATTTTTCGATAGTGAATATGGGCCATGCGTCTGTGCCACAACATCGATTTAGCTTCAGATGTTATTGATAGTAAACACGCCACCACAGCAGTCGGATCCTTAGCACCCATGTCCATGACATAAGTGTCATTTCTCCTTGGCGCTCTCATCACTATCCAATCGTCCGGAATCACCAAACATGGTTTCAACACTAATGCTTCATTCTTGGTAAAATGGACCGAGTGACCCTTGTCGCAGACTTGTGACACGCTCATCAGATTGTGTTTAAGCTGCTCCACATAGTTCCCTTAGTCCAGTGTGATATTCCCATTGGTCACTTTTCCTCGTCCTGTAATTCTACCACCTTTAGCACCCGCAAAATTCACATTTCCACCATCATAATCTTCAAACTCAGTTAACAATCTCGCATCCCCCGTCATGTGCCTGGAGCAGCCACTATCAACATACCATAAGTTGATAATCCTCCTTAGCAGCTCCTTCACACACCAACCAAGAAATTAGTTAGATTGGGGGACCCAAGCCTTAATGGTCTTGGGTCGTCCAAATTCACCAACTACTGGAACATCCATCCAACAGTAGCTTTATCTTCACCTCAGCATCCACTATTGCTTCAGCATCTCCCACAGTAGCTTTATCATCATCAACTGGCACTATCTCTGCCATGAATGCCTGAGTGGCATTCTCATTATCTTCTAGATCAATACTCCAATCATATGAACCTTCACGTGCTGTAGAGATCAAAGCCTTTGAGCTAGAATTGTTTGATGCATTCCTGTTGTTTGAACTCTGACTCGAAGTCTCTTGCTTTTGTTTTTGACATTCCCTAGCGAAATGCCCATAACTTTAACAGTTAAAGCACGTCACTTTGGTCTTGTCGAAGCCAACAGTCCTCCCTACAAACTTCCTTCCTGTTCTGTTCATGAACCTCTTGACTCTACTGGAGATCATGGCCATCTGCCATTGTAAATCCATCTCTACTAGATCATCAGGGTCAATCTGATCATAATCTTCATCTAAAGTAGCAGGATCCGATATCTTCCCATGAATGTAGTTTTCATATGAAGCAAAAAATGAAGCAAGTAGAGCAAGATGCTCTTCTGCAGACTTAACACTCATAGGCATCAACTTAACACCACTACTCTGCTTAGAAGCTGATGTTCTCTTGGCTCCTGTTGATCCTCCTGAAGCAGCTACAAAACACACATCACCATCTTCATTCACTATGACCTGCTCATTCTCACACGATAGAAACGCAGTAGCAGAGTCGCTAGAAGCGTTGTGAGATGAAGAAGATGTAAGCCCATTGTAAATCCCTGGATCTTGAACCTGATCATATCCAGTGTCTTTCTTCTTCATACTGAGCTCATAAGCTCTCAGCTTTCCTACCACTTCTTCAAGTTCTTTTGTCTCATAATCTGCTTCTCCCTTGATCATGAGAGTGTAGATATCCCATTTAGTAGGTAAGGCATCGAGCGGCTTGTCATTCTTTTCTACGTCAGTATGGCACTCTGTCTCATAATTTTCCATTTCTGACATCAGATGGTAGTATCGAGTGATGATGTCCTCAAGTGACTCATGTTTCATGTACTTGAAAACAGCAAACTGCTTCTTCAGTAGATCAACTTTGTTTTTCTTGACATCAGCATTTCCCGCATATCGCTTTTCTAATGCATCCCATATATCCTTTGAATTAGTGTACTTCTTGAAGGTATGCTTGATGCTATCAGGTAAGGACATTTTGATTGCAGCCAAGGCTCTCTTTTCAGCCTCATACATCTTTTTATCATTCTCTTGCATGTTCACATAGTCTGTTCTACGTGGTCTGCCCTCAAAATCGTGTGTTGGATTTGTGTACCCATCTTCAATGCATATCCACATGCGTGTGTCCTAATATTCAATGAAGGATTGAAAACGATCCTTCCATGTCAAATAATTTTCCACCTTCATCATCTTAGGAAGTTTATTGGTAGTGCCAACCTCATGCTCCATTCTCAAAAGCTCATTCAAACTTGACATGTTCGACATTTTAAACGTTGAAGACTGATAAAACCGTACAAAATATTTCCGAAAACAGTGGTTACCAAATTACACCGTTAGAATCATCTCGAAAAGATGAATCCAATGATATATAATGTCAAAACCCGAATTCGGGATTTTCAAGTGTCAAGGAATTTAACGGTGCAGACCGTTTTGTCAAACGAGCTACAGATCAATTTCTATTTGCAAAACAGTCAAATTTTATCGGCTTGCCAACAAAAATTCCACCCCTTTTAATTATGCTATTAATTTCGCTGGTTAATTTGACTTAATTTCGCTAGTCAGTTCAAGTTAATTTCGCTGGTCTACTTCGCTGAAAGGTAAAATTCGCTGCCAATTTCGCTGGTCTATTTCGCTATTACGACACCAGTAAATTCACCGAAAACCGTAATAATTTCGCTGGGAAAAATTATACGGTTACCAAAGTCGCCTTTGGATTTAATTTCACCGATGATTACGCTGGTCAGTTAATTTCGCAGATCAGTCAATTTTGCCAGATCAAATCAAATCTTTTCAGAATTCAGCAGATTTTTCCAAGATTTCGTAACAATTTCCTGCAAAATCGAACAAGCAAATCAGCAAAGTTTTGACAAAAATTTTGATGAACTTAATGAAGAACAAGAAGAACAGTCTTCGAATCTTCAAGTTTCTCAGCCGAAAATTCTTCCAGAATCAACCAAATCTTTCCAGAAATCCTGCAAAACAGCAACCAAACAAAGCAGAAGATCAAAAACTGCCAAACAATTCGAAAATTTTTTATCAACCAAACAAGAATTTCGAAACCCTAATTTTCAGGTTTCAAAGATTTCGAAAATTCTTACTGTTTCTGCAGCCAACAATTCTGAACTGAGCCTTCAAGAGCCTAACACTCTGATACAAATTGTAGGTCCCCTTGACGTATGGATCTTCCCAGAATTGTTAATCCAATCAAGAGTGCGGAATCCTCTTGATCAGAATATCACAGAATGAGTAGAACAGAATATCAGCAATTCACAATCAAACTGGGTTTTTATTGATTATCAATCTAACGAATTACAATCAATCAAAACCCTAACCACACACAATTTCGTCCAAGCTGTATAAGGTCTCACGAATTCTCTCTTGCAACTGTTTTGGCTGATTAACCTAAACCCTAAAGCTTAACCATGTTTATATAACACAAGTTTTGCTACTTGGGCTTGGTTAAACCTTATGGACTGCGAATTGGTGTAAGCCCAATTCGCCCCCCCATCACCCAATGTGGGATTTGTTTAGCCTAAACTCTATTATTTCACTAATACAAAGCTAAACTCGCTAACTGTTTATCGTTTAACTAATTACAAGATATCCAAAGACCAAATCTAAGCTGTTGTCACAAATATGCACCAACAAATGCCAAGACGCCACAGACAAATGATAAGGAAGTTTCACGTTCAACAGAAGAAACTAGTTATTAAAGTCATTAATACAAAACCAAATAAAAAGTGAGAAAAGATTAAAAATCAAAAGTATTACACTAAATGCTTGTCTTCACCAAGTGATGTAAGAGACTTAGGCAAACATGGCGACTGGATACGGATATACTGAACATACTGATCAGGGGTATGAGGAAATAGAATGAAATTAATGAAAAAGATTGTGCATTTGCCATTAATATGATCAGATTTTTAAGATCTGAGGTGGGTATTTTACGATTTGAAAAGGGTGTTGTTAAAGATTGTAATGGGAGAGAAAGATGGGATTGAGATATGGAAACGACGTCATACCGTTATGATCACTGGAGTTGAGTAGCCCTGGAAGTTGGCTGGAGTTGGGTTGTTTTGTTTTTATAGAGTGGATGATAAGAAGGGTAAATTTGTCATTTCACATCCACTTAACGGAGACAACTAACCATCATCCACTCCAGGGACTATCCAAGTAACAAACTATCAAACCACAGGAAGCACCAGTGTAATTTACAAAAGTTGGATACTATAGGTTGTTAGACCCTTGAAGGTTTATGGATAAGTAGCTAGGTAGTTTAGTAGGCAATTTGGGTTAAGGATGTAATTGGGCTTGTTTTAGTAAGGTTAGGCCTAGGGTTTAGGGAGCATCCTCCCTAAACACATACTATAAATAGTAGGGTTATGTCATTAGGAGTATAGTAGGTGACCCAAGCTTGCTTGTATTAGATATATCATATGTATGCAAGTTTGAAGTAATCATTCAATCAAGAATCTTTCTTTTCATCTCCTTTGTTTCTTTCATAGCTTGTTTGTGTGATTCCGCCGACTCTCACACTAGTGCGATATCATTGTTGTCACACCCCAACCGATGGCGGAAACATCGGGATGAGACGAAGTGTGTATAGATTGCTAGAGACTTCATAACACTATGTGACAATATTTAATTAAATTCAAATTTCATTTCAAGTGCTAAATTTTCATACAACACTTAAAATAGAAATAACAACATTGTTCAAATTCAACATAACATCAAAAGATAAATAGATTAAAGGTGTGTATCTAGTCCACCCTAAACTTGTTTCATCATTCATCCATACTTCAATAATCAACCTGCAACATGTATTAAAATAGAGTTTCAATGCAAAAGCAATGGCGAGTATACAAGTTTGTTTACGTAGCATAATAGAATAAAAACTCAAATCCAACATGATTCATAATATGTGATTACTAGTATGCAATTTTGGCGTACAATATGATCAAACCCTAGAATACAACGCATAAAATAGCCTAGTCCCAATAGTTTAGCGGGGTGGTAATATTTAACTTAACAATACTCAATAGACTAGTGGGCGGGGCGTTAATCCTATAGCGCTATAATTGTTAAGGTAGGCGAGCAAAGTTAATGAACATATAACGTTCCAAATCGTTCACATAGCATACAAGAATAACAAGTAAGTCACATTAGTTTCATGCTTGATCAAGGATTGAGTATGTTTAGTTTAAAAGTTGTTTGCATAAGTATACATGTTGCATCCCAAAGTGTAAAGGGGAAAAAGGGATCGAGTATACTCACGGTGGTTGCAAGCTTTCCTACTTGAAATCCCGCGAGTAAGTTGGTGGATGGATTAGTTTGGAGCACCTAGTCCTTCTACACGAGGAAACATAGGTGTGTGAGTTTGGCGTTAACGGAAGATTATAAATTTGGAGTTTAACATAACATAAAGTATGATATTAAAAATAATCATCTTTTAACTTATAACTCTTATATGACACTATGTAACCACTAGGGTTATATTGTATTTCATGGGTAGTACACCCATTAGAATCATATCAAGGTTTTAAAGTCTTAGATGATATTCTACTACTTTAACATATAAACACAAGTTCAACATTAAAGGTTCGAATGAGTATATATATATCTAGGTTACATAATATTTAGTCCAATAATTCATGTAAGAGGTAGAAGATTTGAATCCTCACATAGGCACCTCGAGTTATCATGGAAGTCATGTATGGGGTAGGAAGAACAAGCATCCGTTTAGGAACCCCTGGAATGTTCACCACTTCACTTGATGTAAAAACAACCAAGGAGGGTCACGAACTAGGATTAGTACAATAATATAAACAACCTAACTAAAGAGAAATCATCAAATCATGTGAGGATTGTATGTTTGGACAACCCAAGTTGTTCCATAATCACTCATTCATCAAGGTCTAAGCTTGACATGACTTGTGGGTTAAATACCCTAACAAAACAGAAAGTTTATGAGGTTTAATCCTCTGATTTTAAGTGTCTCAACCTTGTTTTTAAGCCCAACTAATCATTCATTTGATTATGAGCATTAGGACATAGGTTTGAGATGAGAAAACTCAAGTTTGATAAGTTTAAACAAGTTTTGAAAGAGTTTAAAACATAACAGAAAGTTTATGGACATTTTTAGGGCAATTCCAGGTCTGATTTCTCCAAGGAAAGATTAAGGAATCAAACCCTATGATTATCCAAGCAAGTAGGAAGAAGAATCAAGTGATTTGGTTGAGAAATGAGCAAGTTATACTCACTTTAGTGCAAGAGTATGAATCTGCCCGAATTTCTGAAATTTGCAAGAACTTGAGAGTGATTTTGAGAAGATTAGAGAGTTGTGAAAGTGTAAAATGGCTTGGAGAAGGGTTGTATTTATAGGGGAAGAGGTCGAGTATGATTGGAGGTGTTTAGAAGTGATTGGGTGAGAAGAAAACATGGGATTTCGTGCATTTTCGCGAGCTGGTGTGTTTTCTGCCCGCCCAGACATCCTTGCGCACCGTAAGGGTTCTTGCCTGCGGTGCGCAAGCCATGGTCAGAAGCACAAAAATTTTTATTTTATGTTTTAACAAATTGCAACTTATTCCCATGTCACCTAATACGGATTTTATGATTAAATTAGTGTTCCTAGGCATATGTAACATGTTCTAAAGTATGCCCAAGTGTAAATTGAATATGATTAAGCATAAGTTTCGCATGAAATATAAATGTCACGTGTTTATTAGTTTAACATAAGTTTGCGAACATCCCGAATAAATACCAAATTGTTTCTTGATTTAAGCGTACAAGCATGTATAGAGTATGTATAACATATTTGTAACAAAATACGAGTTTCATTAATGATCCAAGTCTCGGTTTTACAATAATTACAAGGAAAGAACGATCGCAAGAATACAAGGTTTCCAAAAATAGAAATACGAACAAAACTTTCTATAAATGGAAAGTACAAAAGAGCCGGGCCTTACAATTGTGATCTCGTTACGGGACTTACTATTGGTATCAAATCCTTACGAACCTGTTTTCATGGCTCGGATCTGATATCGCGATACTGTTGTTCTTGGTTGCTGTTACTGTTCTAGCTTTCTGCAGTTTCTGGATTGTTTCTACTCATCTCGAACGAACTTCATCTGATCTCAGATTGCATTCACAGATTTTTGGATCATCTCAGATCATTGTTAATCATCTCGGACTTGAAGATTGTCTTGATCTCGGATCATCTTCAAGTCATCTCGGATCATCATCATCTCATCTCGGATCATCATCATCAGATCTCAGATCATCATCATCAGATCTCGACCATCATCATCAGATCTCGAATAGTGTTTATCAGATTCTGAACCGTGTTTAACCATCTCGGATCATAGTGGTTGAAGATTGCCTGTGTACTTCATCTCGGACTCATATTATCTCGAATTGATCCCATATCGGACCATTGTTCATCTCAGACCCTTGCATCTCTGATCAGTTTTCATCTTGTACTCACCGTTTCAGACTATTCATCTCAGACTACTGTTCTTTTTTGACAAACATCATGTTGAACCCAACCAGTGTTATGAACGGCGTTGTGACCGCAGCTGATCTCGCTAATGCTACCCTTGCTGCTATTCAGACTCAGTCTTTCGCTTTCTATCAAGAACTTGACCAAGTTATTGGCACGTCTACCAAGGTTCCAAGGTTTTTGTACAGAGACGACTACTATGAGTGGAAGTTTAGGTTAGAACAATACTGTTAGGCGAAGGAACCTCATCTTTGGAGAAGCATCAAGAATAGACCACGCACTATCATGTACTCTACTGAAGATGACTCTCAGACCCAGATTCCAAAACCCGAAGGCATTTATACTGAGGATGACAAAAAGGTCGTAGCTGAGGATGAAGCTGCTTATGGAACTCTCTCAATGGCTCTTGGTCTGGACATTTCGATTGGAGTTCAGAACTGCAAAAGTGCAAAGGAAATTTAGGACCAACTGACACACTTGTTTGAAGGAAATGCTGACATGAAAGCTAGCAGAGTCAACATGATGAACCAACAGTTCAGTTCGTTTAATCACATCTATGGGGAAACCGTTGAGAATCAGATTAGGAGGTTTGTCAAACTTGTGTCACAGATGGTGAGTGCTGGAATCAACATTTCAAACAGTGGAATGAATCGTCAACTACTTAACTCTCTACCAAAAGGATGGGATGTCGAGGTTTCTATAATCAAGAGTACTAAGGATCTGAATGAAATGACACTTACGGAACTGATTGCTACTATCAAGTCTTGTGAGATCGATAATCAGCCGAGAGAAATGAATCACAAGAACTCACTGATGGCTGCTGGCATGACTAACCCCAACAACGCAGCATTGATGTCTGAAGCTCAACAAAATCTGGTTTTCAGTCCTGTTCGTGGAGTTATGAATCACAACCCAAATATTGTGTTCAGTCCTGTTGCTGCACCAAAATCATAAACTACGTGTATGGAATGTCTCTTCCTACTTCTCAAGCGCCTGCTGTCAACACCACAAATGTTCAACCGCAACCTTAGCCTCAGTCACAACATGCAAATGTAGCTTTTGGTTCAACCACCCAGTCTGCACCTCAAAATATCCCATCATCACCTTCGGTGGAACACATGGCTTTCTTGACTAAACAAAATGAAGAAAAACTTGCTCTCGTAGCTTCTATGATCTCCAGCTTCAATGCCTTCTTAGCTGGAGATCTCATGCCCTTAGGTGAGATAAAACCAGATGTGAATCAAGTGGTGGAAGAAGAGTTGGATGAACTGGTTGTGGCTTGGAATCTGGCTATGTCAGCGTTTAAGGCAGAAAAGTTTGCTAAGAGATATGGGCGTCGTCCAATGAATGCTCATCCTAGAGTGCTGAGAGAGAAACTAAGGTGCTACAGGTGTATCAACCGGGACACTTCGTTATGGATTGTAAGAAGGCACCAATAGGATATGAAGCTACCCAGGCGGCTGCAACATGGAACAAGGAAAGGTCAATGGTTCCTGTTACACCTGTTGAGACCTCTACTTCAACTAGACAGGGAAACTCTGGAGCTAGATGGGATTTGATTGCACATGAGCAGAATGGGTTCAATTGGGCTAATGCAGTTGCTCAAGTGGAATCAATGAAGCTGTTTGAAACTGCTGTTGTGGAAAGGGTTCATTAGTGCTTGATGGCGATGACTGAGGAACCGAAATCACTCTCCGAGACGGTAAATTCCCTTTTATGTACATAACACTGTAGAAAGAAAGTTGCATTGCTGAGATCTCAAAACTCAGCATTAATCACCGATTACAACAATGTTATGGGAAAGTACATAAGTCTTTGAGAGAACAATAAAATTCTCTATGAAAAGATTGAAGCACTTAAGAAGGACATAGCTCAACTTCACAGAGACGTGAATCAACAACAATGTTCGGTTCACGACTATAAACATAGACTCACAGTTATAACTCTTGAATATGACTCTGTGAAAGCTGAGCTAGAACTTCTCACGGGAAAGTACAAACAAAATGAGTTACACAAAAAAAGTTTGATACTTCCAGTGACACTGTTCGTAATCTGTGCAATGTGCAACTTGCCTATAAAGAGAATAAGGGAAAGGGGTTGGGATACACACAGGTTCCGTCACCATATAATCATAATTATTCCAGACTACCTATTACTGAGCAAGAGATGGAAATTTATGATAAAATGATGTATGGTAAGCCTAGTGATTATGTTCCATATGAATCATCAAAATTTAAAAATGGTCAACCAGCTGATTTCAAGAAACCAATGAATTTTGCCAAAAATGAAAATGTTCAAAGTGAATCAGCAGATAAGCCCGATCACGAAAATGAAACAGTAACAAAAACAAAAGCAGAAATTGAAACAAAATGGAACCAGTTAACACATCCGCAGAGGAGATGGAGGAAAGTTCACAGAATGCTGATTTTGTTAAAAATACTAATTGCTCTAGCTCATGTGTAGAGTCAGTAAGAATAGAAGAGAAGTCTAAAGAGGATGATGAATCACATCAAAGTGCTGCTGATAATGTTTTTCTGATAAAAATGACCTTTATGTTTGGAACTATGTTTTTTCTTGGTTTGCTGAGACGGGGTGTTCCCACTAAGACTGATGAATCTGGTGCTATTATGCTAGACTATGCTTGGGATAAAAATGGCTATGTTGAAAATGGTGAAAATGTTTTGAGAGGAGAGCCTTATGTGTTGACTGAGGAACTTGAGACATCTGTTTCAAGTAAATTAGAAATTAATTCTGATGTTTCAGGAAATTGTTCTAGTATGCCTGAAACATCGAATGATACACCAGAAACTCCCTGCAATGATGAAAACCTTGATATTTTTGGTTGTGATAATGAAGAAATTGTTAAAAAGGGGTCATCTGACGATCTTGACAGTCAAACAGAGGATTCCGGAATCTCAGATAATGAGCTCAAATCTTACAAAGATTATGATTGTGATAAACAATCAGAATCTAGCGGCGTTGCGAAAGAAGACAGTCAAACTGTCTTATACACAGACTCCTCATCATCTGACTTACCGGAATCATCTAATGTCAAGAACTCAGAGGTTGATCGGGCTAAAGAAGAGACATCTATAGAGTCAAATTCTACAGAAACCCATGGAAACATGAAACCTATGGAGAAGGAATTCATGGAAATTAATTCCGCAGTTGAATCAGACGATGAAACTGTAGAAGAAATTAATTATGGAAACCTTCTGTATAGAATCTACTGAGAACATGGTCTCTGAGGAAAGGGAATCTGCGGAAGTCACTTCCACAGACAGTTCAACCGTCGACCCCAAAGGTACAGATTCTGAAGAGGGTGATTTTAACAAAGCAGAATCAACTGAATCTGTTCCCTCTAAAAGGAAGCGGTCATGTAGAAACAGAAGGCCACGGAAAAAGATTGTTCAAAGGGAAAACCCAAATCTCAAGCAAACAGAACCAAAACTGAAGGGTAAAGTTGCGGATACTTACTCTTGTGCTGACAGCTGTGAGCAGGGTTCATCCAAGATTAAATATCCTCGCTAGCACTCAGCGTCAAATGAAAAGAAAAGACGTGATCAGTTCTCGAGAATAACACAAGCTGAACTGAATGTCTTTTTCCCAAAAAGACAAACATGTTATAATTGTGGAATTGTGGGACACATTGCAAGAAATTGTATTCATCGTCCCTACTACTATAATAACATGTATCATTAGAAGGCTATGCACTCTCACTTTATCAAAAATAGACCTCCCAAAACAAGGCCTTCTAATAGAGACTAGAATCTAGCAAAACAAGAAAATCACAAATTTTTAACTATAAACAGGTTTCAAAGAAAAACAAAAGTTTTTCCACAAAATGGAAGTGTTTCAGACACCAAAAATTGGAAACCTAAAACTCCTGTTGGATCCCAGTCTCCGTGTTCGCAACCATCAACTTCTACCTCATCACCAAAAACCACAAGCGATGTTAAGAGACATATGATCTTTCGCGAAGTTACTTATACAAATAGCGATGGTCAACTCAGGTCCACTATCGCCTGGGTTCCAGTCTCTAACTAATTCCGTTAAATGTGCAGGAACGACTATGGAGGGCTATCTTTAGAATCTGGTTTATTGATAGTGGTTGTTCTAGACACATGACGGGAGACATATCCCAGTTGAATGATATCAAAATATTCGACGGAGGATGTATCAACTTCGTTGGAGGAGAATCGGGGAGAATTACCATGAAAGGCATAGTAAAAAATGGAGTCCTTACCTTTTCAGACGTTAACTATGTCCTAGAGCTAAAGCATAGTCTACTGAGCGTCTCATAGATGTGCGACAAAGGAATAGAGGTTCTCTTCACCAAGAGTGGCTGTGTTATTTTGAAACCAAGAATCATCATACCAGAAGACTGGTTTTTGATTGAAGCTGATTGTCGAGGAAATGCTTATGTGATTGATATGAACAAAGCACCCACTGATCAAGTTACTTGTCTGTTTTCAGAGAATGTTGAGCATAATGCTATGCTGTGGCACCGTTAGTTGGGTCATCTGAACACGAAAAATTTGAATCGGTTAGCAAAAGGAGGTCTCGACAAGAACTTGGCAATCAAGGATTTTATGCAAATTGAGAAATGTGAAGCGTGCGCTCGAGGAAAGCAGTCTCTGTTGGTGTTCAAACCCGCAGCAAATCTGGAGACATTAACTCATGCTTATACTCTTGCTTCATATCACAGATTGAGCCTAAAAACATTATTGGTGCTTTGTAGGAACCTGGATGGGATGATGGAATGCATGAGGAGCTCAATCAGTTCGAAAGGCGTAGAGTATGGAAGCTTGAAAAGTTGCCTCAAGGAAAGCGAGATCTTGGCACACGATGGGCGTTTTCCAACAAGCAAGATGATTCTGGAGTGATTATAAGGAATAAGGCTCGATTAGTAGTTCAAGGTTTCAGTCAGGTTGAGGGATTGGATTATGATGAAGTGTATGCTCCAGTAGCGCGTCTTGAAGCCATCCGTATTTTCCTGGCATATGCATCCTTTATGGGCTTTACAGTCTATCAAATGGATGTAAAGACGACATTTCTTTATGGGAAGGTCAAGGAGGAGATTTATGTTTCTTAACCCCCGGGCTTCGTTGATGAATAGAAGGAAGCTTATGCCTACAAACTGGACAAGGCTTTGTATGGTTTGCACCAAGCACCCCGTGCATGGTATGCTACCATAACAGAACATTTGCTCGCCCATGGGTACACTTGAGGGACAATCAATCAAACGTTGTTCATTAAACGTGTTGATAAGGACATCATCCTTGTTCAAATATACATTGATGATATCATCTTCGGGTCCACAAATGAGGTGATTTGCAAGGAGTTCGAAGAGCTAATGAAGAGGAAGTTCGAGATGAGTTCTCTAGGAGAGATGACAATGATTTTGGGCCTGCAAGTTCCTTAGAATAACCAAGGAATCTTGATTCATCAGAGAAAATATGTACACGATGTTCTTGCAAAGTTCAGCATGACAGGTTCAAAGCTAATAGACTCCCCAATTGCAGAGCGGCCATTGTTGACTGAGGATCCAGAGGGAAGTCCTGTTAATCAGACATTATATCGATCTATGATCGGTTCGCTGATGAACTTGACTGCGAGTCGGCCAGACATTATGTAAGCCGTCTGTCAGTGTGCTCGTTATCAGGCTAACCTTAAACTATCTCATCTAACTGCCGTTAAAAGAATTTTTAGATATCTGAAGGGAGCTCCTAAACTCGGACTCTGGTATCCTAGAGATTCGAACTTTGATCTGTTTTCTTTTTTAGATAGCAACTTTGGAGGGACAGACAGGGATATAAAATCTACGTCAGCTGGACGCCAATTCTTGCATCATCTGCCTGTTGCTCCCAGGTTCTTTGGATGCAACATCAGCTGGAGGATTACGCGGTTTGATTTATCTTGATACAACTATTTATTGTGATAATGATGCCGCTATCCAGATCACTAAAAACCCTGTTTTTCACTCCAAAACCAAGCACATTGACATCAAAATTCATTTTTTACGAGATTACTTTGACAGAGATTTAATTAAACATGAACAGATCCATACTGATGCTAATACAGTGGATCTTTTGCCAAAACCTGTCAGCATCTCAAGGTTCAATGTGCTTGTAGACCTCTTGAAAATTATACGTTTCACCGACTGAGCTAAAAAAGGGGGTTTTAAAGAATAACGGTATCTCATCTGATAAATTTGGGGATAAAGTATTCAACTTTTGCATAAATTTAGGGGGAGAAAAGTTGTTGGGAAATGAAATAAAGTTTTCGTGCTAAAGAACTTGATTAACACATGTAAGGTTTCAATGCTGAAAAGGCTAGGATCCACCGCGATGTGTTGATAGGTCTAACGCTCGAAAAGCAAAAAGATGCCAAGTGATATAAACATAACGGACTGGACATCTTGTGGTTAATAGACCAACGGTGTATCACTTCATGGTCTTAAATCTTGCGTTGATAGATAGCCAACGTCTGAGGTTTCGTGTCTTTATGTTGTTGAGTCATCCGGGATATCAGGACTGTCCCTCTGTTGCATCCAGATTATATGCAGGCCTGGTCACAGTCAAGATATTTAGAAAAAGAGCACAAAAGGACCAACGCCTGAAAACGGAAGAAAATCTCACAAAAAGATAATTACGTGTGCTATTAAAGCCAAATCCGTACCGTTAAAGGTTTTTGCCTCGCCCTCGTCAGACATATCCGGTCTCTCTGTTGTACGGAAGTACTGACCTATTCACCAGAAAGTCTGGCGTTGAAAAACTTTAAGGATGATCTCAGTATACTCTCCTGCTACGATGAACTGTTGTGCTTACCTTGATCGTGGAGGTATGCCTTGGAATAGGACACACAGATGTTGCAGTATAATTCTACCTTAAGCATATCACAAAGCTAAAAGTTGAATATTGAGCATTAGATTTAAGAGGACCAGTATGTTAACAATCGCGTGGACAAGTCCAAGTAAGCGAAGAGTTGAAAAATGTTTGTGAATCAGTTCGAAAACGATTTGATCCCATGGAAGTCTTCCCAAAAATACCCCAGTGGGTTGATTCATTGATTTTGAAGGGTGTATTTTGCTATCTTGAAAAAGCCCTCAAAAATAATAATAAAATATTGATCTAGAATGGCCCACCATCTCGGATGGGACCCATCAGGTTTGACCAAGTCAAAGCCTGAACAGGCCCATCATCTCGGACCAATCATCCGAGATGGGCCTGGCCCATAAGCCCATCTGGGATCTATTTAATGCGATAATGACAAAGGTCCGTGACACTTATCTCGAACCATTCCAGACAACTTCTCTGAATTCTCTCTCAATTTATTACATCTCGGACGATCTCGGACCCATCCCAGACTAAAAGGTACATCATCCCGGACTAAAAAGCTCCATCACGGATGATCTCGGACCAGATATCATTATCTCGGATCAGATATCATTATCTCGGATGATCTTGGACTAGGAGATCATCATCTAGGATGATCTCGGATTAGATGACTATGTCATCCAGGATGAAGAGGTCCATCCGAGAAGAACCTTCATCATTCCGGACATTGACCATGGTTGACTTGAACCCTTCTTGACCTGGACCTTTGACTTGATAATCTGGACTGCTTTTTGAACCTTTTCTTGACGTGCTGACTGATGTTTGAACTGTTTAACGTGTTGACTTTGTTGGCCCGTTTTTGGGATTGAACCCTATCAAAGGAACAGTTGATTAGAGCCAAAACCGGATCAGAGCAGTGGATCCAAAATAAGCAGATGTTATGTTTTCATTCTCTCCCCTTGAAAGTGGTTTCAACATTTGATGACCTCCAATCTACTGATCCTTACAACAACTGCTGATCAAGTCAAAGACTAATGAAGACTAAAGCTCTGTTGATCAATCTACAGCTTTGGGTCAAGCACTGCTGATTATATCAAGTACTGCTGGAGTCACAACAGTGGAAGGATAAAGCAGTAGTTTAGTTGTTCATATATTGTAATCAGTAGTTAGCATAGCAGTGATTGTATAGATCAGTTGTTTAGACTTTGTTAGGAGGTTAGATGTCACTTTCATGGTGACGTCAGCAAAGATGCCACAGTGGTTTGTCCGTACCTATAAATAGAACAGTACCCTGTACTTTTCTATTAGCTCTTCACAACTTTTCTCCTGTACGAACAAACACTGTGAGCTCAGACTGAGGGGGAGTTTGTTACATGCATGCATTGTAATCGTTGTTGAAATAAATTCAATCATTCGGTTCTATGTTGAAAATGTGTGTTCAAAGCAATTCTCCCGTTTGATTGTATGAAAAGTTTAATTCCATTTATATTCTGTTGCATTAGTTGTTCATTGTTCATCTTAATTCAAACGTAAAACACAATCAATCCAAACTCAGATCCTAACAATTGGTATCAGAGCTCGGACAGTCAAATTTGATTTAACAATCATTTTGACATAAATAGTTCAGCTCATAATCGTTGATACTGATAGTTGTTCGTTTTGTTATAAACATAGTAAGGCTTAATCACCATGAAAGTTGATTAATCAGTACATGTGAAACAACCAGGATGACGTCACAATCACAAGATGATAAGAATAACATCGGCTCACTTTTCAAACCACCCATGCTAAAACGAAATGAATACAACATCTGGGAGAGAAGGATGGGTCACATCCTTGCTCAACAGAACACTGGATGTTGGAGATCAGTTGTTTTTGGGACCCATGTTCCTATGGTGCCAAGTGCTGAGGATTCAAAGAAATTCGAACCTAAAAAATATGAAAACTATACTGAAACTGATTTTCAAAAGTTCGAATTGGATGCCAAAGCATTTAGCATCATAGCATCTGCATTACCCAACGAAATCTATGTTGGACTGTTACATTGTAACAGTGCCAAAGAGCTATGGGATGCACTTAAGGAACAATTTGAGGGAACGGAAGAAGTTATTGAAAACAATAGGGAAATTCTGAATCAGCAGTATGAAACCTTCTGTCACATCAAGGGTGAATCATTGACTCAACAGTTTGAGCGATTCAGTTGCCTCATTAGCGAGCTAAGACTTGTTAAGGTTATATTTCCTAATTCTACACAAAATAGTAGGTTTCTTAGATCACTACCTGAAAAATGGGATACAATTGCATTTGTTACTAGAAACTCTATTGAGTTCAAAGACCTAACACTGACCCAACTTCATGGTAGACTCCTGACCTATGAAAGGGAGTTAAACCAGAAAAAGAAGTTGCAAGAGTCTTGCAAAGTTACAGATGATTATTCAATTGGAAACACAACTCTTCTGGGTCAAGAAGAGTCTGGCAGCAGTAAGGATCAGAGTTATGATCATTTTATTGACATAACTGTTGGAGTTAATTTCAACTCTGATCCTCACTCATCCAACTTTGCTTTCACAGCAAATGGAGAAAGCCAGAACTTTGATAATTTGTGTTTTGAACTCAATGATTTGCAGCACTTTGATCCCACTGACTTAGAAGAAATGGACATCTTGCATCAATTGGCTTTGCTTAGTGTGAGAACAAGCAAATTCTATAAAAGAACAGGGAGAAAATTCCCAGGGTTACATGGGAATATAAAAGTGGGGTTGGATAAATCAAAAATCAATTGTTATAAGTGCAATAGGCTAGGTCATTTTGCTAGGGAATGCTGGAGTCAAACCACTGGTCCAGTTATAACTCATCCCAGCTAAAACCCTAGACCACAAAACCAAACCACTGTGCACTATGCCCAATATACCCTTGCAACCCATGTTAACACTTCTTACTATGCTGCAACCCATGTGCCTGTGCATTATGTTTAAACCACTGTTCCACAAATTCAGTATGTTCAAGCCCCTGTCCCTAAGGCACAAGTGCAACCTGTTGCACCTCAACAAGCTGCTCCAATAGTGGTTCAACCAGATTAACAAAGCTTAATCACCCAAGGCTTTGTTGACTGGAGCAGCACGCCTGATGAGCTTGGTGATGAAAATTTTGCACTCTATGCTTCTAATGATACTTTTAATGATGAATTTTGTCTGATGGCATTAGAGTCAATACCAGAAGGGGTAGAAGCTGAAGGTGAACAACTAAGTGCTGAAATAGTGGATGAAGTGGCTGAAGCAGTGGTTACTGCAGTTGCTGGTGAACTACTGCTGGGAGAAAATTCAGAAACCCTAATTGAACCACTGTATGACCCCTGGTCCAAAGAAGATAAAGAAGAGAAGAAAGAAGGAGAGGAAGAAAAGAGAGCTGATGAAGAAAGTGATCATCAATGTGATTGTGCCATGATGGCTGCTGCCAAGGTATCACCTCAGGTTCTTGAAAATCTGTGTTCAGACAAATGCATTATTGCATTTGCTAGCATTAAAGAGGTGAATGAAAACCTTAGGGATAAAATCTTAACTGATGACGTCAAATTTGAAAAGTCATTAAAAGAACTTATAAACAAGTTGGCTGAAAAAGACAAAGAAATCTGCAGTCTCAAAGAAGAGCAAAGCATAACCAAGAACCAACTCCAAACTATGGTAGAAAAGTACCAAGTTTGGAAAAAGGAGTTGGAGTCCACCCAAATCACTTGTGAAAGATGGGTGGAATCTTGCAAAGGTTATGAGGTCATGCTTGAAATACAGCTTGAAAGCAATGTCAAGTTTGGAATAGGATATAGAAAATATGATGAACTTGAAAACACTGCTGCAAAATAAGTTGGTTCATCTGAAATAAAACCAACCAACAAGAATGGCCAAGAAGTTAAGATAACTGATAAACTTGGTAACAAAATGACTCTGGAAAGATCTGTGGGGTCCCCAACCTTTGAGGAAATTGAGAAATACCAATTTAAACCCACATGGTCTGATGAGTGTGACATTCTTGAAAACTTCAAGCTAATGGATTTCACAACCACTGATGGTGTCACAGCTCCAAAAGCAAAGGTCATTCCTCTCAAAGACATCCCAACGGTGGTTCAAAACTCTGTTGCTAAGGAGTCTGAGAAAAGGAAGAAAAGATCAAAAACTTGTTTTATGATTTTTGTGAAAAGAAGAATCATCTAACAAAAGATTGTTTTCATCTAAAAGCATATGATCTAAACAAAACAAGTGTCATTATACCTGCTGAGAGCTGCACCATCTGTGGTAAAACAAACCACAAAACTCAAGAATGTGTGTATCTAAAAAACTTTGATGTAAAAAAGAATGAGTACACAGCAAAAACATCCTTGAGTTCATCAAATTCATCTGTCAAGTTCACCAAGAACCAACCACTGTTTGTGCTAGTCCAAACAGCTGTTACAAAACAGCTGAACGAAACATCTGTCAAAAGAGATGTTCAGGTGACTGATGCACCCCCTGCCAATCAATACAGAAGAGGTAAGGGATAACCACCAAACCAAAGGATCCCACATGTTTATGAGGCTTACAAAAGGCCCTCTAAACCAAAAGTGAACATGCATCCTTTTGGTTATTAGTAGATCATTGGGCAAGACCCCCAAGAGTGGTTAGAGAAACACAGTCCCAAAACTGTCCAAACCCTTGACCTAACCACTGCCCATCCATCTGAACTTAACCTAGACACTACTGAGACCCCATCCAAAGCCATATTGGCTTTGGAGACCCTAATGAACTAATCCTTTACTACATGTGCAGGGAGCTTCTGCATGCTTAGATAGTCTTTGGTATGTAGATAGTGGAGCCTCCAGGCACATGACAGGATGTAGGGCCCTTCTCAAAGATTTCAAAACACATGGAGGGGGTGATATATCCTTTGGGAATAATAGTAAAGGAAAGGTTCTGGGGTTTGGTACTGTGCAGTCTGCTAAAGTTAAGTTTGAAAATGCCAATCTAATAGATAATCTAAAATTCAACCTCTTAAGTGTCTCTCAAATGAGTGATAAGGGCTATGGTTCATTCTTTACAAAAGAGTTTTGTAGGATTGTTGGACCAGAAATGGTTGAAAAGATTGAAGCAATAATAAAAACTGGAAAAACCCAACTTGTTGCTCAAAGAAGTGGCAATCTTTATGTGGTGGATATGTCAAAAGAGAGCCCCAGGACTGATGCATGTTTGTTCTCAGCTGCATCAAACAAAGAGACAGAATTATGGCACAGGAGATTAGGGCACACAAATCTCAAGACAATCACTGCCATTTTAAAACAGGGGTTAGTAAGAGGTTTACCTCAAAAACTGTTCACCTGTTCTGAGCATTGTGTTTCCTGCTTAAAAGGAAAACAACATAAAAGCTAATACAAATCCATTGAAGAGTCCAAACAACCAAGTGTTTGCAAATGCTTCACATGGACTTGTTTGGCCCAGTTAAAGTCATGAGTCTTAGGAAGAAAAGATATTGTCTGGTTATTGTTGATGACTTTTCTAGGTTTACATGGATTTCAGGAACATAGTTCAGGAACAAGGAGTTAGATGATTTCTGTGTGTCAAAAGGAATTGTGAGACAATACAGCATTCCAAGGACACCAGAACAAAATGGGGTTGTTGAGAGAAAGAACAGAACTTTGATTGAAGCTGCCAGAACCATGCTTGCAGATTCAGGTTTGGCATTAACTTTTTGGGCAGAGGCAGTAAACACTGCTTGCTATGTCCAAAACAGAGTTTTAATCAACCCCAGGCATCAAAAGACTGCCTATGAACTGCTGTATAAAATAAAGCCATTGATTTCATATTTCAAAGTTTTTGGCTGCCCATGTTTCATTTTAAACTTAAAAGATTATATCTCTAAGTTTGCAGCCAAAATTGATTGTGGTTATCATCTGGGATACTCAACCATTGCTAAGCCCTACAAAGTGTTTAACACAAGGACCAAAACAGTGGAAGAGACTTTGAATGTAAAGTTCAATGAACTTTCATCATTGAAAATCCCAGCAAATCCTGCTGAATTGTTTGATCTTGATAAATTTACTTTTGAAAATACTGTTGTCAAGACTAACAATGCAGGTCCAACAAAGGATTCATCATCAGACTATAGGTATGAAGTCATCATTCCTCAACAAAAGTCTGTCTCAATGGGAAGAGCAACAGTTGTTCAAAACAGCTGTCAAAGCTCAAGCACTGCTACCTCAACAGTTGTTGACCAAAGTAGCCCATTAACCCCTGCTTCCACATCATCAAACACTGTTGATAGTCCTCCATCAGTGGTTAAAAATCATCATGTTTTCACACCAGTTCCACCTATTCCTCCACCTCCATTTGAAGCCACTGCTGGATCATCAAAGTCACCAGCAGTGATTAGCTCAGATGATTCACATCTGAAGCCTTCACCATTAAATGGCATTGTTCCATATCAAGGAGATCTGATCTTCTTGAAATCTCATCCACCTGACCAAATCATTGGCAACTCCAATGAAGGGGTGCTCACAAGAAGTCAATCCCAAAACATTTGTCTTTTTGCTGGTTTCCTACCTCTCCATCAGCCAGTCAAGTACCAAGAGGCATTAAAAGACAACAGCTGGGTAGAAGTCATGCAAGAGGAGCTCCAATAGTTCAAAAGACAACAGGTATGGGAGTTTGTACCACTACCAGAAGGTGTAAGTCCTATTGGCACAAAGTGGGTCTTCAAAAACAAAACTGATGAAAGGGGCATTGTTGTCAAGAATAAAGCTAGGCTTGTGGTTCAAGGGTTCAGACAAGAAGAGGGCATTGACTATGATGAAACATTTGCCCCTGTAGCAAGACTTGAAGCTATTAGATTATTTCTGGCATTTGCTGTCAACCACAACATCAAGGTGTATCAAATGGATATCAAATGTGCATTCCTCTATGGTAAGATTCAAGAAGAGGTTTATGTTTGTCAGCCTCCAGGCTTTGAGGATCCATTTAATCCAAATCATGTCTACAAGCTAAATAAAGCTTTGTATGGCCTGAAACAAGCACCAAGAGCCTGGTATGAAACTCTTTCCACTTTCCTACTATCCATTGGTTTCACAAGAGGTAAAATAGATAAAACATTGTTTTTAAAATGGAGAGGAAAGGATTTGATGATTGTCCAGATTTATGTGGGTGACATCATCTTTGGAAGCACATGTAATAAAATGTGTGAGGAGTTTAGGCAACTCATGACAGCTGAGTTTGAAATGAGTGCAATGGGTGAACTCCAGTGCTTTCTTGGTCTCCAAGTTAGGAAACTGCAAAATGGCACTTTTATCCATCAAGGCAAATATGCCAAAGAACTTTTAAAGAAATTTGAGATGGATGACTGTAAACCATGCAGTACACCCATTGCAACCAATAAAATTGTCATGTCAGATGAATAGGATGATTTGGTTGATCAAACTTTATATAGAAGCGTGATTGGGTCTTTATTGTACCTAACTGCATCTAGGCCAGACATCATGTTTGCAACATGTGTGTGTGCAAGATCCCAATCAGCCCCTAGAAAGTCAAACCTTATTACTGTAAAAAGGATATTCAGATACCTAAAAGGTGCTCCCACACTTGGTATCTGGTATCCAGCTGCTGGTAAAATTAAGCTTTCAGGTTTCTCAGATAGTGACTTTGCTGGATGTGACAAAACAAGGAAGTCCACTTCAGGAGGTTGCCAATTCCTAGGTAGTTGGTTAGTGTCTTGGCAAAGTAAAAAGCAAGAAGGTGTTTCCACATCCACTGCTGAGGCAGAGTATATAGCTGCTGCAAGCTGTACAGCCCAACTGCTTTGGCTTCAAAATCAATTGCTGGATTTTGGTATCACTGCCCTAAAGACACACTACTAGAAAATGAGGTTAATGCAACTTTTTATATGCAACTTTTATCAGTTGTGTTGCATTTGAGTCTTATGCAACTTAAGTCAATATAAAGGTTGCATTAAAATATATAATGTAACCTTTTTCATAAAAAGTTGCAATGTTTTATTAAAATTGCAACCTTTTTTCTTAAAAGGTTGCATATATTATTGAAATTTGCAACTCTTATTAGAAAAGTTTCATTGTTAAAACATACTGTCTAGTGCTAAAAGGTTGCCTAATTCATTGAACTACACAAAAATATATAAAATTTTGATTTGTAAATTGTAAAGAAAAAAAACCCTTCCAATACTAGTATTATTTTGGTGGCATTTGATATTAAAATAATATTTTCTAATAAAATAAAATGATAAGATAAATTGTCTGATTAAAAAAACTATTGAATCTTTTTAGAAAAATAACACTTGCGAATCCATGAACTAAACAATAACTGTTATAAAACTTTTGACGAAATCTCCCAAATTGTCATCATTTTTTTTTTTGAAACATTATTTATGTATTAACTTAACCCTCAACGCTTAACGTTACGGTAAAGTTTTTTTATTAATATTTTTATTACATTTTCTTGGTTAAATAATTTGAAAACAGGAATGTAAACAAAAAAATGGTTTTGTCTTGGCGTTGTACCTCGTAATATAACTCATGCGACTCAAATCGTTAAACTTTTTACTTTTTAACTCAACTAGTTAAAACCAACGTAGGGATTCAAAAAGTAATTTACCCTTAAAATTATGTTTTGTTTTAGTTTCCCTCCCCAAATCTAAGTTCCCCAAAATTTTAGATTTCCCTCTCAAATTTCACAATTGGACATCCATTTCTCCCATTACCTAGCCCGATCATTATTATCTCCCTCAACCCTCTCGATCGTCTCCTCCTATCCCACCACTGCACCGCTGATGAATCACATCTGAGTGACCGATAAACCACCACTACGTGACCCGACGACCTCACTTCAGCCCTAGTACGGTATGTTTTTTCTTTCCCATCAAACTTTGCTTCAATCACACTTAGGTTTTTAATCAAAATGTTGATTTTGGTCATCAAATTTAGGGCATATGCGTGTTTGAGGGGGCATATCATGTTAGGATTGAGGATTTTTAATATTTTTGAAAGAAGAAACACTTGGCATACAACTTTAGGTATATCATTCCTCGTTTAATTTCATTATAATTTTATATTTTGGGTGCACTATGTTAAAGATTTATTGATTGAAATTTGTAATTGAGTCATGTGTGTGATTGCTGATAGGTTTTGGGTTTTTGGTTTGATTTGAGTTTTGCTAACTAGGGTTTTGTGGTGAAGCCAGAGACTCTCCCTGATGGTACATTGAATTTAATGATTTGGAAATGTATCACTTGTGGTAAGACCTGGGTAAGTACTTGTAACATTTCTTTTTTTTTTATTTATTTATTGTTATTGATAAGATGATTTTTTGTTGATTGGTATCTGGAAATGGCTGCATGATTACTCATATCTTCCATTACAATTTAAACAATCCTCATGTTCTTTCAGTCTGCAGATTGTAATAGCAACTGATTTAAGAATTATGTGAGTTTAATGTAGTGGGTGTGTCTATGTAGATTGGATTTTGTGATGTTTTCAAGGTGTCATGTCTTACAATTTAATTGCTTGTTCAAAATTTAGATAAAAACTACAAATATCTGAATTTGACTCCCAAGATAGAACATTGCACGAGTTCCATGATCAAAAATATTTATTTTGGTTTTCTTCCTTGACTTTTCCTAACTTAAAATTTCAGTAACCTCAGTTAGATTACATATTTAAAGCTATAGCACAATATTTTGGCTCGGCTTGTTTACCAAACAAGCTTATATTTAGGTTCGGGCTCGGGATGAAGCTCGAGGTAGATTAAGCTTGGCTTCTTTCGAGTCACTCATGAGTAGCTTAGCTCGTTTACACCCCTAGATTAAACTTGCTCAATGTTTGTTGCTATAAATTATTGTAGTTACTAAGAAAAGGAACATGAAGGAGGGGGTGGAAGAAGAATGCATGAAGAAAGAAAAATATCGCTCAATCATATACATGAAAAGTTTTCTTCAGCATGGTGGGTCTACTAGGGATGTTTAGATTAGTTGTTTTTGAAATCAAGTATAAAAAAAGAACGTAAAGTAAAATAAATTCTTTTAACGTTTTGAATTTACATGTATTTATGCAGGTGGACAAGTATATTTTTTTGAAGCAGAAAAGAGAAAGAAGGTGTTGGCTTCAAGAACCATGTCATACAGGTTATTTCTATGATTTCTTGTATAAAATGATATCTTGATAGGCCAAACAATGTTTTATTCTTCTAAATTAAGCACCATAAAATATTGTGAACAACTTAATGCTCTAACTTCGATTATTAAACCATTTGAGGAATCATGATTTACTTGCCTGTTCAAATCTACTACTTAGTCCAATCTAAAATGCGAATCCGAATGAGTTAAATTAAAATAACTAAAATCTGGACTTAATGTTAACAATTAAACCCTAGGAGCGGATTCAACGAACATTAAGCATGTTCATATAATATATGAATTTGAGTAAGGAATCATGTGTAGATAAAATAATTTAAGCACTTCTAGGATTTGGATATGTGAGCAAATTTTGAAGAATATATCTATTATCTACCAGACAATGAAAAAAAATAAATGTAATATGTACCACATGCTATATAGTTTACACATCCAGATCCACATAGATGTGTCATATGAGCCCTAATTTTTATTCATTCCCAAGCCTTTGATTTCTTTTCTTATGTTCAGATATGCAAAACTAGCAAAGCTAAAGAACAATAAAATGCACGCCCAAGGATGGCGATAAATTTTCTGAAGTTATGGTAGTTAACCATATCATGTATCACTTCAATTTGCAGTTTTTATTAGATTTTCTTCTAAATTATTATACTTTGTTTAAGTGTGCAGAATTGCAAATATATACCGGCTTTCTCATGATCGTTTTGGAAATTTTCACTGCAATACTGACATACGTGTTGCCAAGGAACCCAGAGGTACACACTTATAATTATTAGTTTTAGGTGGCAAGATGTGTGGGTTGGCAAGATTGATGAGGGTTGAAATGGTTCATTTCTTACCAAGGGTGGAAATTGGCCGGTTGGATTAGGTTGACCCATTTGATATAAAATAAAACCCAAATTGATCCTTCAATAAGTAAAATGGGTCAAACTAGCCACTTCCAACGTTTTGTGATAGCAACAACCCACATCTGCACATATGCCTCTTTTTGTTTTTGTTTGAACGCCATACGATTGCTAATTTGACCTTCTTGATATCCACGGTTTAATGAGTGGTTTTAATTAAAATAACTTATAACCACTCGGATATTTGGAATATTGCTACAATGTTTTTAAAGTCATGTTTTAGCCATCGTTTAATCTATTGAAGCTTTATACTTTCAAACATAAGTATCCGTTTTTTTATATGGTTTTTCTTTTTTGGAATAATACTTATGGAACAAATGAAGAACTGCGAACCTGCAGAAGAATATGGAAGTGCTTGGTAGATCCATTTATGGTTGTGATGGATAAATAACATAAGGATACCGTTGACTTTGTGGTAGAGGTGTTACTAACAATTTGATAAAAAATGGATGGTTTTCAAGGGGCTTACGGAATCATTCAAAGCTAATGTTGAAGTTAAAAGATTATTTACATGAAATGCGAAAAGAGATTGAAGAAGACGAAGAAAGGAAAAAAACCGAGTTAGAAGCTATCTGGAAAAAGAATTGACAACCACTGAGAAAACTTTGAAGCAACGATGTATAGGCTTACAAAACAACTACCGCTTGAAGGTCATGAGTTTCTAACATGTGTACAAGTTTTAGTTACACTTCATGACTGTAATTGACAGTAGAATACATTATTTTTAGTTTAGAAATATATGTTAAAGTACATTAAGATTATTTATGATATGTATGTTGTTATCGTTATGGTATAATTGAGATAGTAAAGTATATTAATAGCAATTGTTTATGCTTGAAACAATAAATCTACAAAGTTGCATTTGGGTGTAAAAAGAAGTTGCGTTTAATGTAAAAAAAGGTTGCATTTGTTTATATTAAAAATAAAATAAGGGTTGCATTAAGTCTAGAAAAAAGTTGCATGTTTTGTAACTAAACTATAATAAAAGTTGCATTTGAGTAGTAAAAAAGTTGCATTTCATATTAAAAAAGTTGCAATAGAATTTAAAAAGGTTGCATAAAAAAGGTTGCATTTGAGTAGTAAATGCAACACTTTCAACAAAGGTTGCATTAGGCTTTAAAAAGGTTGCATTAGGTCTAATGCAACTCCCGATAAAAGGTTGCATTAGGCGTAATGCAACCTTTTCAAGGCCTAATGCAACATTTTACCGGGGTTGCAATAGCTTCATTTTCTTGTAGTGACACCTCTCATGTTGGACAGTTAGGCAGCAGAAAATATCATCAAAATCCAGTCTCCCATTCAACCACCAAGCACATAGATATCAGACATCACTTTGTGAGGGATTGCTATGAAAAAGGTTTTATTTCTCTGCACCATGTACCAACTAAGGATCCGCTGGCAGATGCGCTAACCAAAGCATTAGACACATCCACCTTTGAAAGCTTGATCTCTAGGATTGGCATGCTAAACATGGAATAACAAGCAAAATCTTGTTTTTCTATGAATAAAAGCATTAAAATGTTTTCAGAAAATCAAAAATCCATCCTTAAAAATAGCTAAAAATGAATTTTTCATTAAATCCTTAAAAGTCTGCCATAACCACTGCTTTGTTCAAACATTTGTTCCACTAAGTCTGTCCACTGCTGAAAGTCATCCCCTGTTCTCTCATTTTCTTGATAATCACTGTTGTTCAAAATCAGTGTTTTTAACCACTGATATGCTATCCACTGATAGTAAAAATCATCCACTGTTTTCATTATTACTGTTACACCCACTGTTATTCCTTCATCAGGGGTTTCATAAAACAACTCTCATCCATTATTCATCAGGGGTTGACACGTGTACAGTACATAGCGGTCAGATCTTTTGTAACTGCTGCCACGTCAGCATTCACTTTTTCACTATAAAACCCTGAGCAAAACCCCCAAACAGGGTTTTACTGTCGAATCGAATTCACAAAAATTCCTTTCTCAAAGCAGTTTCCATCTTCTTCATCTCAAGTTCATCTTCGTCTTCATCATGTCTTCTTCTCCAAAATCACCGTCCTCGTCTTCTAAAAAAGACGCTGAAACGGACCCCAAACCCATTGAAATTCCGTACAAAGCTCCTCACAACTATCTGGGTCTACTCACAAAACCTGGTAACATTGATATCTACAATTCCATTATTGATACTATGTCAGCATTAAAGTACAAAACTTTGTTGACCGCTGATGCTCCGATCTTCTTGGCAACCTATAGAGAATTTTGGAAGAATGTCACCCTTGAACTTCAAGGTAAAACAACCATAACCATCAATTCCTCGATAAAGGGTAAACCAATTAGCATCACACCACAATCCATTTCAGAAGTATTCGAACTCGATTATCAGCAAGGTAAAACTTCTTTTCCCAAAACCGATTACAAAATTGATTTTAATTAGAGGGGGTATGCTGAGGAAATGAAAAAGGATACCTTACAAAAAGGTTGTTTTCCTCCTGCAACAAGATTTTTATTTCATACCCTCTTGATGTGTGTCTCAAATAAAACAACTGCTTTTAATGAAATACCGTTCAAGATACAATACCTGGGTTATGCTATTCTACAAAATTAAAATTTTAACTGCTCCCAGGTCATCTTTAATGATTTGGTTAAAAATGTTGATAAAAAAACATTCTTACTATTTCCAAGATTTCTAAGTTATTAGTTTTAAAAGAAATTTGGTAAGGATGATGCTCATGTGCTCACACAAGGTGACTCTTTTCAAATAAACAGATTAACGGTTGAAACCTTTACAAGATTATCAACACCTTGCAAAACAAAAGAAGAGGTCCCTGAGCAGAATTTAGCAGCTACCGCTGCTCCTCAGGTATCTGCTGCTGAGCCCACTGCTCTAGGTGATCAAAGCAGCAAAACAACTAATGTGAAACCCACCTAAACCCACCAGAAAGCCACGACAAAAGAAATCTCAAAAGCCCCCCAAACCCAAAACAAATGCAACTCTGGAGGATAAGATACCAGAGCAACTGGCAGTGACAGCACAAAAGTCACAAGAAACCACTGCTGCTACTTCCTCACAGCAGATGGTTGAAATATCTTAACCCATGCCTCAAACTCCTCCTGCTTCTTCTAAAAAAGAACAGGTTGTACATATAGGGACACCACAATATGATGCTCTGGAATCACTAGAATCCATCATCCACAGCCCAATGCCTGGGGCAAATTCACTTTCTACACCCAACCTCACCTCCACAATTCCCCCACAAACAAAATTCTTTTTGGATGCTCTTGATTTGAACCAGACACAAACCAGTCCTTCTGAATCACCTGTTCATGAGAATATGCCTCAACAAGTGACTGGGTCTGATGTATCAATCATTGCTAACCCACCAACAAAACCTGAGGAGGTTACACCCCTTGAGTTACAAGTAACTCTTGGTGGTAGTTCAAGTGAAGCAGCCGCTACAAATGCTGAACCCACTGGTTTGCATTTGGACAGAGGTTTCATAAATCAGACTTCCTTGAAGGCATTTTCTTCTCTAGGAACATTTGTGTATCCGGTTTTTACTGGTTCACTAAAAAGTGTTTCTCATTTTGAAGGAAGATGTCCCCATAACCAAGACAAAGGGCATCAGTGGGTGATTTCAGGGATTCATTTCCTAAATCAACCACTGTTACAACCACTGTTAGTGGGAAATGAGATGATCCCATTAAGTTGGGTGATGGTTTAATGTACCAAGAATTGACGGGTAGAATTGATAAACTTGATATAACTGTTGAAGAAATTAAAGATATGATGCAACAGTTGTTGAAAGCTCAAAAGGTACCAACATCTGCTGCTCCAGCTCAAGCACCTACACCACCACATGCACCTGCTGCAAATGGGCTCTGGAACTTGTTTCAAACAATGCTCATCCAACAAAGAGAACTTGCTGATCAGCAGCATGAGATACATGTTCAAAAGCTGAGAAACATGATGGAGGCTAGGTTTATGGATACCCAGGCAGATATCAAGGCTATAAAGGCCCATTTATTGAATACCACTGGCACTGCTCCTCCCACTATCATCTTTGTGGATAAACCACCACCAGCTGATGCCAAAAAGGGGGAGGAGTTGAAGCAGTTGAGAAAAAGGGGATATGAAGATGGCATCTACATTGCACCTGATAAATCAAGCATGCTTGCAGATATTCCCTTGCCAGATGGTAGTAAATAGACTGATGTGACCAAAAATGCACTTGCTGAAGCAAAAGCTAGTGTAAAAAGGGACAAAGAGGCTAAGGATAAATCCAGGTGGGAACAGGAGAAAAGAGCATTTATGGAGCTGAATGAGCAGGGTATTTCTGAGCAAAAGGATGACAAAAATCATGAGCCAAAAAGAAAGAATCCCACTAGAAAAGTGAGGGAACCCAAACACACACCATCCAGATCCACAAAGCAAACTCCTAATCCTACAAAAAAAACCTCACACATCAATCTTCCACCTAAACAGCTGTTGTAAAACCTGTTGTATCAACAACTGTTGGTACTTCAGTGGTTTCATCAGTTGTTAAACCAAACATCACCATTTCAACACACACCACTTCAACATACACCACAACCACTGCCTTACCACCACCACCAAAGATCACCTCACCATCAAAAACATCATCATCATCACCACCATCACCTCCTGCTAAAAAGCAGAAGACATCAAATGTTACACATCTGTTGTAATGGCAAAACTGGTTGAAACACCAGTTGTTTCAACAACTGTTAGTCAGCCATCTTCCACCACTCAAATCACCACTTCACAACCATCCAACACACCACCAGCCTCTCCTAAACTAAAAAGGAGAAGGATAATTTTACCTGATGATGATTCTCCATCACCACCACCAACATCTTCACAATCTCTTTCACTTGTCAATATTCCAAACCCTGTTCCTCTTTCTTCAGCCCAAGTTCAACAACCAATCACTACCATCACTCCTGCAGGATTCCAATATCCTCTAGAACTTATAGCAGTCAGAGAAGAGATCAAATCCTTCTACTTTGAGGATGATCCTGTTAAAAGGAGCTTGCCATCAGTTGAAGGATATCCTAGGCCTAACAACATTGAAGAATATCTAAAAGTTAAGGCTCAACAACCAGAGGATATCTCTAAAAGAAACTCACAAGGAAAATCTGACAAGGAAATTCAAAGACATTATCAATTTCTGCTCACATAAGTCAGATCTTTGGAGCAGTTTGCAAAGAATGTATGTCAACAAATTTCAGAAAGAGCAGATGAATCCTTGAGAAAAGACTACCTTAACAACATCATGGCTTATAAGAAATACAAGGGAGAAAAATACATTTATAAAAAATGGACCATTCCTGAGCTTGAAAGTGAAGCAGCCAGGATTCAAGACATGATCAAAAACAAGGTTAGACATACTCCTCCTGATTGAGCAAAGTACAAGAAGAATGTACCTGATAAGGTACTAGAGCTGAAAAGAATGAAAGAGGAATTGATCACTGCTGATTATGGGTCTAGAAACCAAGTGATGAGGTGGAAAGAAGACAAAGTCAGGGCCACCTACAAAAGGTTGGAGGAACTAAGGAAGAAAGATCCAAAGGTTCCATAAAAACCTGACTATCCTGAAGCAGAGGTTTCAACAAGACCACCAAAGCTGCCAGTCAGGAAATCTACTGCTCCACCTGGTGCTTTCATTTATCAAAGAAGAAGACAAAAAGAGATGGAAAAAGAAACACCAGAAGATATAGCTGCAAGTGATGATATTATAAAATCAGTCATTAAGCAGATGATGGCTGAAAATGCGGAACTTGCTCAAGCTCAATGCACTGCTCAGCCAGTCATCACCAGGCCAGCATCTCCAAACTCCTCATCCAATAAAAATCTTCCAA
Source organism: Helianthus tuberosus (assembly GCA_030545235.1). Lineage (NCBI taxonomy): Eukaryota > Viridiplantae > Streptophyta > Magnoliopsida > Asterales > Asteraceae > Helianthus > Helianthus tuberosus. The sequence continues at coordinate 83,888,989 of CM060440.1, forward strand.
GAAACCCACCAGACTCAAAAGAACTAAAATGGAAAACTGATAAACAAACCCATGTACTGATAGTGATCAAGTCTAGTGGAGAAGTGAAGAAAATATTAATGGAACAAGCACTAGGCCTAAGTGTTGAAGATCTGTAGGATCTCCTTGATCTTCCACTTTGCAGGGATGAAGATGATACAGATGACCTAGACTTCGAATTGCAACTTAAAAGTCAGTTAAGGGAACTGCTGATGAGGCAATAAAGATCTACAATAATGAAGGGTTTTTGCATCATTTGTTCCAGGGGAGATTGTTGGGATTGAACCCTATCAAAGGAACAGTTGATTAGAGCCAAAACAGGATCAGAGCAGTGGATCCAAAATAAGCAGATGTTATGTTTTCATTCTCTCCCCTTAAAAGTGGTTTTAACATCTGATGACCTCCAATATACTGATCCTTACAACAACTGCTGATCAAGTCAAAGACTTATGAAGACCAAAGCTCTGTTGATCAATCTACTACTATGGGTCAAGCACTGCGGAATATATCAAGTACTCCTGGAGTCACAACAGTGGAAGGATAAAGCAGTAGTTTAGTTGTTCATATATTTTAATCAGTAGTTAGCATAGCAGTGTTTGTATAGATCAGTTGTTTAGAGTTTGTTAGGAGGTTAGATGTCACTTTCATGGTGACGTCAGCAAAGATTCCACAGTGGTTTGTCCGTGCCTATAAATAGAACTGTACCCTGTACTATTCTATTAGTTCTTCACCACTTTTCTCCTGTACGAACAAAAAACTGTGAGCTCAGGCTGAGGGGAGTTTGTTACATGCATGCATTGTAATCGTTGTTGAAATAAATTAAATCATTCGGTTCTATGTTGTAAATGTGTGCTCAAAGCAATTCTCCTGTTTGATTGTGTGCAAAGTTTAATTCCATTTATATTCCGCTGCATTACTTGTTCATTGTTCATCTTAATTCAAACGTAAAACACAATCAATCCAAACTCAGATCCTAACACCCGTCAGTAATTCAAATATAAGTTAACTCTTTTCTAAAAAGATCTAATGCTTGTCGTTTAGTGCAGAAAATGGCAGGAGTTATGATGCAGGAGAAGAATCAAAGGCAATTGGAAGTAGAGCTCTTCCACAACCAAGCGGGTTACCTTTCGGATCCTCCAGTAGAACACATGGAGATGTTTAGAACACTGATTCGGGGTCTAAGCAATTGCCCCATCACTCACGCTTTACGAGCAGAGCCGGCGATATGCAACAGTTGGATAAATACCTTCTGGAACACGACGAAGATTAACAGACAAGGAGCAGAAAGAGTTGGAACAATTGAAGCAATAGTTCAAAAGAAGAAGATTATTATTTCTGAAGTGATCGTGAGAGAAGTTTTGAGGATGGGGGATCAGCCACACCATCCAACATTATACAATCAAACCAGAGTTCTCGCTGCACTTCAAAAGATGAGTTATGAAGTAGGATACCCCATGGTTCTCAAGAAATTATTCCCACCATACTGAAGACTGCTGGTACATTTCTTCCAGCAATGTATCATAGAGAATAAGGGTGGTTTCGATCAACTGAACAAAACACAGACGTCTGCGCTCATGGCATTGGTGAACGAGTGGGATTTCAACTTTTCTGCATTCATTTTTTGATAATATGAAGAAGATACTTGAAGATCCAAAGAAGAAGATATTCATGTTATATCCAAGGTTCATCCAGATGATTCTTGATAACAAACACCCAGGGCCCAAACTACATGAATTTGAAGCCAATGGGACCAAGCTGCTTCGAGAATGCATATAGAAACAAAAGGGCTAAGCATCAAAACTTTGATGGTAAGTTTGCTCTTGAAAAGCATAACATAATTGCCGATATTGTGCCAACGACTCCTATTTCCCCAGCTCCTCCACAAATCAATATGCACAAATAGCTGAAGAACACGATGTGCAACTTATGCAAGAAGTGCAACAAGTGGTTGTAAATGAAGAAGAGATTGAAGTACTTGGTTCAGAATCAGAGACAGGCTCTAGTGAAGAAGAAACTGATTCCGAAAGCGAGGTGGAGATAGTTATGTCTGATAAGGAAGAGGATGTTGTTAGAAAGTCTGTGTCATTGACATTTGAAAATCTAGCTGCACTTCTGTTATCCTAACAGGGTGGTGATGGAAATCCTCCATCTGTCTCTACCACTGTTGTTCAAGATACTACTGCAACAACTTCACAAGTTGAAAAGAAAATCGAAGCGATTACTGATGATGCTTGTTAGGGGAGGATTTCTCTATGATCAGTGATCCTCATTAACTGTTGGGTTTAATGATCCTTAATTATGTCTGAAGTAGTGATCCTCAGAAGTGTTGTAGGATCAGGATCATGGATCATCTTAAGGATCCTTATACTAACGATTGTCTACTTTGAATGTAATGATGTTTTGCAGGAACATGAGCTTGGACTTGGTCTTGGCGATATTCCTAGAGAATATTATATACCTATTACGCACGTGCATAGCAGAAATGGACGTTGTGGAGGTCGTGGAGGACTTGCACCAAATGCGGAATGTTAGTTAGTATAGATATTTTCCATTTTTAAAAGGGGTAGCGAGCTAATTAGAAAACACTTGGCTATTTTTGGCTACACACACACTAACAACTGCTCTCACCAGCTCTCGGAAAATCGCTTAGCAATTTCATACATTTTTCATACACCTTTTGCACGTTACACTGTAGTGATCCTTGTACTTAGCTCGCTATCATCCGAAGTTGTAACACATTTGTTGTTTAATTTGAGTTGGTGATCGGTAGTTTCCATCACCCGAGGTTTTTTATGCCGGAGATCATTCATTGATCAAGGGCTTTTTCCTCGTATAAATCTTCGTGTCACTTGTTTATTACATTTCATAGTGATCCCTATTGTTGTTCATCAATTCAAGCATCATACCTCACAATAGAAAGTTTGGTTGCATTATCATTGCTTGATTTTTGACCAAAACAATGCTGAAGAAGCAACTAGAAAGAAACAAAAAACCGACTCCGCACCTAATGACAACCTTTCTAGCCCATCAACTGATCCTGAGCCCTCACCATCCATTGACCCTCAGCCTGATCCACAAACAAAAGATGCATCAAAGAAGAAAAGCACAGAAGAACTGATCTATATGACTTCAATTTTGATTTTGAACCCACACCCTCACAGCCAGGAAGTTCATCTGGTGCTCGATTTGAAGCAGGAAGTTCCAGTGGAGTAGGTGATACTGAGCATGATGAAGCAGCTTTTCGTTATGCAACCGAGAAAAGACAAGTCTTTGAAAGTGAAAGTGATAGTGACAATGATGAAGATGCTTACCTCAAAAGATTGAAAAGACGTGTGGTTGTATTAGAACAAGATGCAGAGCTGAAGAATACTCAAATTACATCACTTCAACAGGATGTTGCTTTAAAGGAAGCTCAGATCTCCTCACTTCAATCACAACTCACTAGCAGAGATCAAACAATCGAGCAACTACAAGGGGATTTGGGAATGGTGATGTCAGCGATGTATGATTTGAAGGCCAAGCTAGAAAAGAAGTTTGGAAATGAGTTTGTCGACAAGGAAGATGAACAATTCAACATCGGTCACCCTGAACAGACACCTGAACAAAGAGCAGCGGCTCATGCAGCAGCAGAGGCAGAATGTGAAGCTGCATTAGAAGCTTATCTGGCTTCCAAGCCAAAGAAAAGAAGCAGCATGCCTAAGAAGAAGAAAGAGAAACAGAGTAGCAAACAGTTATTGGTGATGAAGAATCAGGATTTGAATCCTCTCAATGAGAACTTTCAGTTGAAGGATCAAACAAAAAGGCCCAATAGACTTGTGATGGAATTGGGATCTTCTCACTATGATGAGGTTGGGAACAAGTCTAAGGTTTCTTGCTAGAGGTATGAGCACCACAAAGAGATATGGTTGGTTACACGAAAGAGTGGTCATCAGGAATATTATGCTAAGGAAAGTCAATTTGAGTCCTGGACGAAGTTTAATTTGAAGAGCCTTCTGCGTGCTCCATATTACGACCCAGAGCTAAACCAAAGAGGTAGAGGTTGGGCTTTCCACTCAAGATTCAAAAGGGAAGTGAAAACCAACTTTGCCACAATGAAGACTACTGAGCCAACTATAAAGAGAAATCTTGGAGTTCGTGACCCTCATACCAAGAGTACTATCAAATCTGTAATCTAGCCTGCAACTGACAAAGAGAAGATCATTCCACTCGTAAAGAAGTTTGAAAAAAGGAATACTAAAGAATTTCAAGTTCTGGGCATATGATCCAAAAATGGCTGAAGCTGCTATTGTCACTGAAGAGCAATCCATCAGGATCCCTAACTCTTACGACCTGATGAGTTTTCATGAGGAAGATATTCTGGTTCTCACAAATCACCAAATCTGCACCAATGAAAAATATGAAGAATGTGCAAAGGCTTGGACGAGCGCTGGTGTGCGTTAGGTGTGTTATGATTTTATTGATATTTTAAGCCCATTTTACGCATTAGTCAAGTTTTAAATTTATAAAACACGATATTCTTCTAACAATAAACAGACACATGGACAAGTGCACCCATCGTGAGCGTAGTATAGCGTTGGTAAGATACCGAGGTCGTCCAAGGACATAAGAGCTTTTAGTACCGGTTTATCCTCAACATCTAATCAAACTAAAATTTTTGAGAAAAGATTTTAAACATGAAAAATAAAAACTAAAAATGCAAAAATAAAAACAGATAGACAAGATGGATCACTAAGATCCGACTCGCCTTTAATGTATCCTTTGATGATTTCTACACTTTTGCACTTTTTAAGAGATTATCCTAGTTATAGTAGTAGGCCCCTCTTTTGAAGGTGGCATTACCCTCGGCTAAGTGGTTTGAGTCAGCAGGGATACAATCCCATGTAGCCGGTTTAATGTATTAATAGTAGTTTACATATGAGGGGATCAAGCCATTTGCACCCCCGCTATCCAATACCAGTGGGTATTGAAGGATGTCCTAGTAAGCTTGACACAGGTCCTTTCAGGATCTATACATTGAACAAGGCAAGAACCTTACCAAACCATTCCCTTAACCCCTGACCAGGTAGCCAACATATCTCTATATAGACTATAGAGATATGAATGGTGTAAATCTTTTACTTTATATAGACAGTAAAGTAATGCCAAGACACCACAGACAAATGATAAAGAAGTTTCACCTTCAACATAAGAAACTAGTTATTAAAGTCATTAATACAAAACCAAATAAAAAGTGCGAAAAGATTAAAAATAAAAAGTAATACATTAAAGACCTGTCTTCACCAGGTGATGTGAGAGACTTAACCAAAAATGGCCTTTGAATGGCCTTTGCCAAGGGATGCCTTTGAAGTGAACCAAGCACCCCTATTTATAGCCTGAACAGAAGCCCGGCCACGGCCTCGTGTCCAGCGGACACGCCCCTGTGGCCATCCCTTTTCTCTTCCTTCATTAATTGCATTTGTCAGCATAGGGCACAACACGGCTCGTGTCCAGCGGGCACGGTCCCGTGTGTAGAAGCGTATCTGTACTACCAATATTTTCCAAGATTCTGCGAATCTTAGCATTGACCACGCCCCGTGCTGAGCTGGGCAAGCCCTCGTGGTGGGCGTAGAAGCTTCTACAGCTTTGTCCTTTCTACAGACATCTGACCACGCCCCCGTGTCCAGTTGGCACGCGTCGTGGTCAGTCTTCTGTTTCTTGTTTTTACTCTTGGGGATGCTGTCGAGGGGTCGGGCATGTCACGTTTATTCGTTTTCTTTGTATTTATGTTGGTTTTTGTTGTTTATTTGTTCCTTTTGCTCGTTTAAGCTCATCTGGTCCTGTAAATTTAAAAGGAAGACAAAAGCACACTTTTCCAACATTAGTACTAAAAAAGGGTTAGTTTTATGCCTCGTTTGATGTAATTTATTTGTTGCATTTTACACACATCAAATACCCCCACATTTGATTTTTTGCTTGTACTCAAGCAAAACTCTTTATTATGTGGCTTACACACCCAAATGGAATAGGTAGGAGAGAAGTTTTGGGCTTGTCTTGAGTGTCGGGAATCCAAGATCTTTATTGGGTTTTATTTTTATTCTATTTACAATCCTATTCGTTATGATTTATTTAGAACGTTTCATAAGAGAAATCACTTATTTGGGCATAACAAGTCTCTTTAAAATTCCATTTATATGCAAGTTCACATACCTCACGGGAGATCACTCAACACTCGGCCGAAGATGTATTTTTGTGAAACACTCGAGACCGGCATGGAACTTACTTCTACGATATGCTTGCCAAGCAATAAATCCTCCTCCTTTTTAACTATAAACCTTCGTAAATATCAAGAAGACTTGGGAAAGCGTTAGGTTTGGGGTAAGGGTAGGTGGTTTTGGTTAGTGGTTAGTAAAAAGGGCTAAAAGCGTAAAAAGCGTCGGTCGTCGTAAAACTTTTTGTTTTTGTGACTTTTATTCAAACTACGCATCTTCAAACAAAGTTTCTTTGAGGAACTTGTTTGTTTATTGCTAGAGTATCATTTTTTTTAAAGAAACGTCACAAGAAAACCGAGCTTTTTACTATAATAAAAGGTTTGAAAAGAAAAAGGTTTTGGTGGGTAAAGGGTGTTTGTTTTGTGGATTTAGAAATGAAAAGGTTTAGTCTCAAAGGGGTTAACTAGGGGGATTTGGGTAGGTGATAAAGAAAGTGAAAAATAATGGTTTTGAAAGGAAAATGGGTTAGTCCTAATGCCTCTATCATTTACTTATTTGGGTTCAACTTGATAAGGACCGGGAATGTATCATTTTGGCAAGTTCTAGAGTCGTAAGAACCAAGCGGCTATTCAACAAGAAACGAAAAATGAGCATTTAGTTTAAAGATATATGCATGTATGCTCAATAAAGGCTCAAAACTCACTTGTGTGGGAATGGGTTTATAATGTGATCAAGTATATATAATCAAATTTTAATTAGATTTGTCATGCCTTTTCATAATTTTCTTATTTTAGTGTTAGTGTTTTACTCTTTTAAAAACTTAGCATGAGTAGGTACCAAACAATAGTTTTCGAAAGAAGGTGTTAAGAGATTAGTTTCTTGAAATTAGACTCTTTTTGAAGGTTACCGTTGTCGGAATTACCTTTTTCATTGTTTAGTTCATGCGTTGGTTTTTCACTTACTTGTTCTTCCATTTTACCTTTTCTACTATCACCTCTTTAGTACAAATTACCTCTTCCCTTGCGCGGGATTCCTCTTCCCTTGCGCGGATTCTTTAATGTAGCATTCAATAGTTTTGAGGTGTTCGATTATTTTTTCGGCTACGGGGAGGATAGTTGGTGGTTCGTCAAAGTGAGCGTAATAAGGATCCTCAAAGCTTGAGTTCGGAAGTTCGATCCTTGGCTCCTCATAATACTCATATGAGGTAGATGGTTCACACCATTGTTCCTCATTGTTTGTATATGATGGATAAGGGTCGTAACTTAGTTCTTCATAATACCAATATGAGGTGGGTTGTTCACACCATTGTTCCTTATAGTAAGTATATGAAGGAGTTGACTTATATCTTGGTTCTTCAAAATATGAGTACGAAGGCTCATGCCTTAGTTCTTCAAGATATGAATATGAGGGAGAAGGTTCATACCTTGGCTCTTCATAGTGTGAATATGAAGTGGTTGGTTCGTACCTGGGCTCCTCATGGTATGTGTACGAAGTGGATGGTTCAAAGAGGTCACAATATTGTACCGAATGAGGATTACCACAAATAGTACAATACTCTTATTCAAAATCATCCTCTTCATAGTGGTAGTTGTAACCTCCTGAGTATTGATCCATAAGAATAACTCAGCAGACCACAAAAGACTCTCGGGGCCAGAAAACAAAAATAAAAATGAAAACAGAGGCTCACCACGGCCCCGTGATCAATGAGCACTGCCCGTGGTCACATCCTGTATCTGGGCGTTTTGAAAAATGCAACTAGTTTGGTTCAGCACGCGGGCGTGTTCAGCTAACACAGCCCCGTGTTAAGACTCTGTATCTAGGAGTTTGTTATTTTTATGCAGCACGGGGACGTGTTCAGTGAGCACGGCCCCGTGTCCAGACTACTGTAATGCAAAAATTACTAAAATGTAAAAATGTGCGCACAATTTTAAAAAGGTTTTTGAAAAATGATTAGGTCGTCGATTTTAAGCTTTCTTAAAATCCTTGTGTCCCCGGCAACGGCGCCAAAAGATTGGTGTGCGTTAGGTGTGTTATGATTTTATTGATATTTTAAGCCCATGTTACCCTCGGCTAAAGTGGTTTGAGTCAGTAGGGATACAATCCCAAGTAGCCGGTTTAATGTATTAATAGTAGTTTACATATGATGGGATCAAGTCATTCGCACCCCAGCCATCCAATACCAGTGAGTATTGAAGGAGGTCCTAGTAAGCTTGACCTATGTCCTTTCAGGATCTATACACTGAACAAGACAAGAACCTTACCAAACCATTCCCTTAACCCCCGACCTGGTAGCCAACATATCTCTATATAGACCGTAGAGATATGAATGGTGTAAATCTTTTACTTTATATAGACAGTAAAGTAATGCCAAGACACCACGGACAAATGATAAAGAAGTTTCACCTTCAACATAAGAAACTAGTTATTAAAGTCATTAATAGAAAACCAAATAAAAAATGTGAAAAGATTAAAAATCAAAAGTAATACATTAAAGACTTGTCTTCACCAAGTGATGTAAGAGACTTAGCCAAACATGGCCTTTAATTGGCAAGAACTCTTACTATCAATCTTGGATCCCAAGACTACTACACACTCTCTAAGGTGGATGATGGATGATGGTGGTGGATGTGGGTGTTGTAGTGGTGGTGGAGTGGTGGCAAAGTATGAGAGAGGTGGTTTGCCAAGGGATGCCTTTGAAGTGAACCAAGCTCCCCTATTTATAGCCTTAATAGAACCCTGGCCACGGCCCCGTGTCTAGCGGACACACCCCGTGGCCATCCTTTTTCTCTTCCTTCATTAATTGCATTTTTCAGCACAGGGCTCAACACGACCAGTGTCTAGCGGGCATGGCCCCGTGTGGAGAAGCGTATCTGTACTACCAAGATTTTGCAAGATTCTATGAATCTTAGCGTTGACCATGCCCCGTGCTGAGCTCGGCACGCCCCCGTGGTGGGCGTAGAAGCTTCTACAGCTTTGTCCTTTCTGCAGAAATCAGACCACGCCCCCGTGTCCAGTGGGCACGGGCTGTGGTCAGCCTTTTGTTTCTTGTTTTTGCTCTTGGGGATGTTGCCGAGGGGTCGGGCATGTCACGTTTATTCCTTTTCTTTGTATTTATGTTGGTTTTTGTTGTTTATTTGTTCCTTTTGCTCGTTTAAGCTCATTTGATCCTGTAAATTCAAAAGGAAGACAAAAGCACACGTTTTCCAACATTAGTACTAAAAAGGGTTAGTTTTATGCCTCATTTGATGTAATTTATATGTTGCATTTTACACACATCACGCGCTGCTGCTAACATTCTTATGCATCATATGTTTGCTCCAGATCAAGAACAAGGTGGTCCTCAAGTATGATGAAGCTACTAATCCAGTAAACCTAGAGGGGGATTGTTAGAACCTTGAAGGTTTATGGATAAATAGGTAGGTGCTTTAGTAGGCAATTTGGGTTAAGGATGTAATTGTGCTTCTTTTAGTTAGGTTGGGCCTAGGGTTTAGGGAGCATCCTCCCTAAACACTTACTATAAATAGTAGGGTTATGTCATCAGGAGTATGGTTGGTGACACAAGCTTCCTTGTATTAGACATATCATATGTATGCAAGTTTGAAGTAATCATTCAATCAAGAATCTTTCTTTTCATCTCCTTTATTTCTTTCATAGCTTGTTTGTGTGATTCTGCCGCCTCTCAAGCTAGTGCGATATCATTGTGATCTCGTTACGGGACTTACATAGGTGTTATTTTGCAAAACCACAAGGTCTATCCGTGCATTTTACTCTATACAGTAGATAAAACAACATTTCCAAATAAAATTTCAAATACACATATTCATTCGTACAATAATAAATTTCCAAAAAAAAATCTTTGTACATGACATTTAAGGTTTGACTTAAACACGATTAAAGTAGGCTGAGCTAAGCATTGCAAATTTCATCTTGTTAGTTATAAAATCTAAGTAAAAAACAGGAAGATAAAAGAAGTAGTTGTAAAAAATAGAAGGAACCTCTCATCATCCATAAAACACCTAAAAAAGATATATATAAAAATCACTACCATAAAGAAAGAAAAGAATGAGTTAACGGGTCAAAAGGTGCCCAATATGTATTTTTAATGCATCAAACTCACTTTTTCAATAGTAAAACTCACAGATTATTTGTTTGTCAAATTTATAATTAATAATGAAAATAAGAACTATGAATAATATCTTAACATATGTTTAATTTAAAACTAAAATGGATTTTTATTAGATAATTCATAGAAAGGATGTTCGTGAGACAAAATGGGTAGAACATCACACATTCCAACTTGAACTCGTTTGGGTTGACTTTGATTGACTTTTTGTGTATTAACAAAAAAAGTTAACACCATAAATTTTGACCAGAAATTTATAAACTATAATTATGCACAACATCTTAGTCAATGGAATCTTTAAAGTCTAATCAAAATACATTGTTGATTATCTGCAACCAAAAGAATTCAATCCAACTCTTTATAGGTTAAGAATTCAATACCTTGTGGTGGAACTAAAGAATCATCTTCAACCAAAAGAATTTGACTGCCCACATCAACTGTTTTGGCCCAATGCAAGAAAAAAGAATCATTTGCAACTAAAATATTAACATGTACCTTGAAATCTTTAGAAAATTCCAACATAGTGATGCCTTTGCTAAAATATATGTTAATATTCGTACTCTAACTCAGGACCAGTATAAAAAAAGCTATAAATGAGTGTTTTTTATGTACTTTCCAATATCTATAAAAACAAAACCATTGTTGTTTTCCCTTTGTATGACAATCAAATAATTGTTGCCATGGTTTAATTGCATCTTCAAATATGAATAGAAAGCAACAAAGAGAAAAACTAAATGGAGATAATTATCAAACTTACGTGGGAGGTATGGGGAGGACTTGCCACTGACTTGGTGTTCTCATGATTGAAACATTGACCAATTATGCTAGATTCCTGTCATAAAAGCATACAATGTGAAGGCATACTCAATCCTCCAAACTAACGTAAACAAACATATATTTTTAAGTTACTACAAAAAATCATTTCCACTAATTCAAATTAATTGTTTAATCTGAATCCTTACCATGAAGATAGATGAGAAAGCGAAGCTCAAAACTACCCATGTGAATTCTACCAAGATTGAAGAAATCATAAATTGGGAAGCACCCAAAACCCCTTCAGAGATCCTCACTTTCTTAGGGTTGGCAGGTTACTATAGAAGATTCATTGAGAACTTCTCTCGAATTGCCACTCCTTTGATTGTGTTGTGTGACAACTGTGTTCTGTAATCGATGTACGATGTAAAACAATGATGATTATTAATAAAACAATGTGCTTTGGTGTTATTATATGTGTTTTGGTGTTTCTATGTGTGTATTTGTGTTTGTTGATTTTTCAATTCGATTCGATTCCGATTGCAAGCCTTAAATCGCGTTCTGGAAGGTTATACGCAAACTGGTGTGTAAACGCAGTCAGTATAACGCGAAAAACACTCCGGAATAGTGACATAGGCTTAACATACCTTAAATAACCTCCACATAACATAGAAATAAGTTTTGAATGGTTTTGTGTGTTGAAATCAAGTTTGTTCGATCGCAGGGACTATTTGTGTCAAACTGTGAAACTATACCGATTTGTATAGTAACGAATATTCCGAAACTTGATCATAACTTAAACATACCCTATATAACCTTTACATAGCTTAGAAATAGGCTTTGAGGGGTTCGGTATGCTAAAATAAACTTTATTGATCAATAGGGACTAAAAGCGTCAAAAAGTGCACAAGTTTGCATTTTCGCACATATCTTACGTTCTGAATATGTCCGGACATACAAAAATTTATGTAAGCATTGAAATATTTTATTTTAGTGTTTGGCATGATTCCATTCGTCACTTAATTTGGATCGTTTTTGCGTTCGTTATGACTTCCGTCGTAATTAAGCGAATAACGCAACCGTGCGACCAAACGAACCGACATCCGAGATACTTTTGAGCATTTTTTGAGTTCCCTATACTTTAGCTTTATTTTAGAGCCTTGAAATGGGGTTAACGGGGCTTAAAATGCAAAAAAAAAATCAAGCTTTCCAAGTGCAGGGACCATTTTTGAAATTTCTGACCAGATTCAATGAACCTAATCCATTTTGAAGTGTTGTGGTTTTAACCCATGGTTTTGCAAAACCATGGGCTGGTATTCAATGAACCTAGTCCATTATTAGGAGTTCCCATGGTTTTATAAAACCATGGGCACACATGTAAGGTCCAGATCAAAGCTCAGTTTTCGATGAACGATCCTAACTGTTCTAGAATTCCTATAAATACCCACCTTCATTCCTTGCAAACTCACACTTGAATATGAGTTTTGGCTCTCTAAGTTGAAGTTTATGCTTCATTCCTGAGTGTAAATCGGATCAAGAGCTTGCGGGGACCTTCTGTAAGTGTTCTTTCGTTCTTTTCATTCGTTAAAGTCAAACAGCGTTTGACTTTCTGCATTGACCAGTTTATGGTCAATGTGAAGTTCGTTTGAACTTCATAACGTGAGCGTAATCTTGATGGTTATAGTCCCTAGTGACTATACCTACTGATTACCACGTTATCTAGGCTCAGTGACGAGTCGTAGTTTCGGCCAAAATGCGCGTTCTTGCGTATTTTGTAACCAAACTACTCTTAGGTATCAAAACCGTTTGTTTTGATACCAAAACTGTTTTCTAAACTTGTTAAACATGTTCTAATGTGTTTAGCTCGTCACTTTTAGTTTTGTGCTTGTCTAGGGTCGTAAAGGTAAGCGATCTAAACAATCGCTTATACTTTCGAACCCGACCCATTTGGTCGATCATTAGGATCCGACCAAACACATTAGGTGACCATAGTTGTATAGGGAATAAACTTCTGAGGTTATACCTTATGTTCATGACGTTTAGTTAGTTGTATGATAGGTAGTTTATATGCCTAAGGTTTATTACCAAAATGCCCTTTTTACGCCAAAATTTACTTTAAAGCATATGTAACATAATTTTTGATATCTAAACTGATTTGGCAACAATATTAGACATGTATTGGCATATAATACTTGTCATAGGACTAGTTAGACGTCTCGAACGCGCATTTGTGCGCACGATGCGTTAACGTAGCGTAAGCTACCTTAATGGGTCGCGATGGGTCGAAAGCACTTAGGTTAGGTTCCGATCTAGAATGTAGACTTTGTTAAACCATATCACATGAGTTCCAACACTCACTTGGTTTACAAGACCTCATTCTGTCCGATCTTCCGATTTAGGCGTCGATTGTTTGACTAGTGATTCAATTACTAGGTGCTGCTTGATTTCTCTGGTTTACTCGAGTTTGTTGAAGTACTATTGATTGAGGATACCTTGAACTACATGTAAGTACATAGTTCCCCTATTTTACTGTTTTCAGTTGTTTTGGGGTGATTCATATGTACAAAATGTTTTCAAGGTTTAAACGATTATTTCAAAACGAATAGAACGATTTATACTAAACTAATAACGATTTCGATAATGTGAACGAACTTCTTGGTTGTAATTACATAACGAATGACACTCATTAATTTTGGCCGAACTGACCAGTATTAGGTTATGGTACCATAGGATCTGACAAATCCCGTTATTGCACTATACCCATGGTTATGTGTGGGTGTTGTGGGTAACGACTGAATCTGTAATTATTAACTTACCCTTTGGAGGTTTGTTAATACGAGAAGCGAGGAACGAGGTAGTCGAGTCACGAAGGTTTGAATGTTATTAACGAGACGACCATATATAAGTTTTCACAATTAAAACAAGGATGATTTAAACGATTTAAATGAGTAAACGATTTGGAGACGAGTTGGAAACGATTTGGAAACGATGTTAAACGATTTGGGTAAACGATTGGTTTTTGGCTAGTGTTTAGATAACGGGACGGGTGTAATGTGGTGAAAACATGGTAGATACGCCGCTAGTACTTCTTATATATAAGTGTTTTCATCATATTACATACTGTGGCGTTATTTAGTTCACTTGGGTAAACGATATTGGAACGATGTCACTCAACGATGTTTTCGAAACAATATACGAGTTTTATTAATGAGTTTATACAAGATGTTTTACAGGATGGTTTTCTAAAACAAAAAGCTTTTGGATTAAGAATCGTGGCTACGAAATTTTATAAATTATAACCATCTTGATTTGAGTTGGTTAATCATGTTGCAATATTAAACACTTTTTAAAAACAAGGTTTTCGAGGTATTGCAATATATGTAAACAAGCCATGATTCTGATACTCCTATAAAACCTATGTACTCGCCAGCATTTCTTTGCTGACTTTATTTTTACATATGTTTCAGGTGTTGTTGCTTGATTGACGTTCTAGGATGCATGCGTCACATAGGATCTGGACGAGGCCTTAGTGACATAAAACAATGATAGTCGATATAAAACTTGTTTGTCATGTGTTAAAACAATGTTAATGTTTAATATTATCAATAAAATGAAACACTTTTTGTATCCATGGTTATGAAACGATAATTCTGTTACAACACTCCCCGACGTTTCCACCACGCTTTGTTGTTTTACGTGGTCGGGGTGTGACAGAAGAGTTGGTATCAGAGCCAATGGTTATAGGGAATTAGGTTATTAGTAATGCATTGACCTAGACTATAACTTTAGGACCCTAACATAAGTTTACTTGTGTTTAGATTTTAAAATAAAATCGTCACCTATCCTTAGGTGATAACCACAATAAGAACGCTAAGTTCGAATCCGCTTTGAAAACTAATCATCCATTCTAGGATGATTGATTACTAGGTTTTGAACCCTCTGTTGTAAGGTTTTGAACCCTCTGTTGTAAGGTTTTGAACCCTTCCAGTTTGACTCATTTTTGGCTTAGTGCCTTCTGAGTTTTCAAAATCTCGTCAAAGTTTGGGTCTAAATAATGTGAACACGTGCAAACTGGAAGAGCGAGTGCCGGTACTCTGAGTTTTCTGTCTAAGGCTAGAGTGTTCGTACAAATCCAAATAATCGGACCAGTCACTCTTACCTGGGAACTCTTGGGGTGAGTATTCACTTATAGGCGAGCATGTCTTCGGTGATACATTATATTGACCCATTTACTTTGATTGGTCCCTGTGTGTCGTTTGTTTGTTCGAGGTAACGAACAAATGATCGCCTTTCTTGTGTGTTGTCGGTATTTTCAATACCTCTTTTGCTTTCCAACCTCACTCGTTTCCTCTATTTCCTTGTTAGACAATGCCTCCTCGACGTGAAGCACAATCTTTTACTATTGAAGAAATCACAGCCCTGGTCTCTCAGCAAGTGGCTGCGGTGCTTCCCGGTGTTGTGACCCAAGTCCACGATATATATACAACAACAATAATAACAACAACAATGCACCATGTAATTTCAAGAATTTCAATACTGCGAAGCCGCTTAAGTTTTCTGGGTCGCAAGGAGCAACTGCGCTCCTGCAGTGGTTTGAGAGTATCGAGAACACATTCACACATGTGCAGTGTCCGAATGCGCGTAAGGTTGAATTTGCTTCGAGCGTGTTTGAGAAGCGAGCGCTTACCTGGTGGAATGGTATTATGCACGACAGGGGTGCCGAAGTGGCGTTGGCATAAACATGGGAAGAGCTTCGGGCTCTCATGATGAAGGAGTTTTATCCCCGTCACGAAATTCGGGCTTTGGAGCGAGAGATTGACGATTTAAAGCAAGATGGGGCTGAACACCGTGCGTACACGGATCGTTTTGAAGAACTCAGTCTATTGTGTCCCACCATGGTTACCCCTCTAGAGAAAGCAATCGAGAGATATATCGATGGTCTACCCGATTCTATTCTAGAAATTGTGACCGGTGTTAATCCTAGTACCCTTCGTCAAGCAATCGAGTTGTCTGCTACCCTGACTGAGACTCAAGTCAGGAAGGGTAAACTCACCCGCAAGGGTGATAAAAAGAAGGTGACTGATTCAGGGAATGACAAGAAAAGGATAAGGGTAAGGGTAAGGAAGGTGAGTCGTCGAAGAAATCGAGGAAGCGAAAGGGTGCCTAGAATTTTGTTGTTATAGCACAGACTGCTCAGAACCCGCAGAACCCACCAGCTCAGCCACCTGCAAAGAAGGCATATGCTGGTACCGCACCTCATTGTGCTCGTTGCAACGGTCATCACATTGCACAACAAGCTTGCAAGCAATGCACGATGTGTGGTAAACATGGGCATTTGGCCAATGTTTGTTGTTTGGGACAGAATCAGGTTGCTTAGGTTCCAGCTCCGGGTCAGGGGAATGCTGTGAGATTCCCACCGGGTTCATGTTTTAATTGTGGAGAGTATGGTCACTTCTGCAACAACTGTCCAAGACTGGTGAATGCAAACGCGAATGCTAACGCGAACCCGAATGCGAACGTCAACGTCAATGTCAATCCCGCTCGTGGGCGAGCGTACAATTTGAATGCAAACGAAGCGAGGGCCGACAACGAAGTGGTTAACGGTACGTTTCTTGTTAACAATCAACCTGCGTCTATTCTTTTTTATTCTGGTGCCGATAGAAGTTTTGTTTCATTGTCATTTGAGCCGTTGCTTGCGATACCTAGAACTAAACTGAGGAAACCCTTATCTGTAGAAGTTGCCACTGGTAAACCTCTTGTTCTCGATTCTATTATTCGTAATTGTCAGTTAAACCTTGATAACCATCTTTTTCCTATTGACCTCACACCGATGCAACTTGGGCGTTTCGATATTATCATTGGAATGGATTGGTTAACCAAACACCACGCTGAGGTGGTTTGTTTCGATAAGATTGTTCGTATTCCTTTGTCTTCTGGCGATGTTCTGGAAATTCGTGGAGAGAAGCCATCTGGTGGATTGAAGCTTATGTCGTGTTTGGAAGCCCAAAGGTATTTACGAAAAGGATATGTTCTTTTCTGGCACATGTCACCGAGGAGAAAAGCAAGAACAAGAGTATTCAGGATATTTCGATTGTTCGGGATTATCCGGAGGTGTTTCCTGATGAACTGCCTGGTTTGCCCCCAGTTCATCAAGTCGAGTTTCATATTGACCTTGTACCCAATGCCAACCCGATTGCAAAAGCACCTTATCGTCTTGCACCATTGGAGATGCAAGAGTTATCGAAACAGCTTCAAGAGTTATCTGATAAAGGATTCATCCGACCGAGCTTTTCACCTTGGGGAGCTCCTGTCCTCTTCGTGAAAAAGAAAGACGGATCTTTTCGAATGTGTATCGATTATCGTGAGCTTAATAAGCTCACCATCAAGAATCGATATCCACTACCTCGAATTGATGATCTCTTCAACCAGCTGCAGGGTGCTTCATGTTTTTCTAAGATCGATCTATGTTCTGGGTATCATCAACTTCGTGTTCTCGAAGAAGATATTCCCAAAACTGCTTTCCGCACAAGATATAGGCATTACGCGTTCACAGTCATGCCTTTTGGTTTGACGAATGCTCCAGCTATCTTTATGGACTTAATGAATAGGGTCTACAAACCTTATTTGGACAAGTTCATTATTGTGTTCATCGATGATATTCTCATTTATTCAAAATCTTAAGCCGAGCATAAGCAACACCTTCGCTTAACATTGGAACTCCTGAAGAAGGAACAACTTTTTGCTAAATTCTCCAAGTGTGAATTCTGGCTTAAAGAAATTCAATTCTTGGGTCATATAGTTAATGAGCAGGGTATTCATGTGGATCCATCCAAGATTGCTGCTATTAAGGACTGGAATACACCGACGATGCCTACAGAGATTCGATCTTTTCTTGGTCTTGCTGGTTATTATCGTCGATTCATTTCAAATTTCTTGAAGATTGCGGTTCCACTCACTGCTTTGACACAGAAAAATAAGCCTTTTGAGTGGGGACCCAAGCAAGAAGAAGCGTTCCAAACGCTGAAGAAGAAGTTATGTAATGCTCCTGTTCTATCTCTGCCCGTTGGAAGCGATGATTTCGTTGTCTATTGCGATGCGTCCAACTTAGGCCTTGGTTGCGTCCTTATGCAACGAGGTAAAGTTATTGCATATGCATCTAGGCAGCTGAAAGTTCACGAGAAGAACTACATGACTCATGATCTTGTGTTAGGAGTTGTGGTTTTCGCGCTTAAAATCTGGAGACACTACCTCTATGGAACGAAGTGTGTGGTTTTCACAGACCACAAAAGTTTCCAGCATATTCTTAATCAGAAAGAGCTGAACATGAGGCAACGACGTTGGGTTTAACCCTTAAACGATTATGACTGCGAGATTCGCTACCACCCTGGTAAGGCGAATGTTGTAGCCGATGCGCTTAGTCGAAAGGAGCGAGTCAAGCTTCATTTTGTTCGAATACTATCTGATCTTCAATCTCGTGTCCTTCAAGCTCAGCAATTTTGTGTTTCACAAAATTTGATAGGTAATGAATTACCACGTCAACTTGAGCTTAAGCTCGAAGCGAAAGACGATGGTTTGCTCTATTTTAAGGATCGATTGTGGATTCCGAAACAAGACGATCTTCGCACCTTGGTAATGGACGAATCTCATAAGTCTCGATATTCTATCCATCCTGGTGTTGATAAAATGTACAAGGATCTTCGTACTCAGTGCTGGTGGCCTGGTATGAAGAAGGAGGTTGCCTTGTATGTATCGAAATGCCTAACTTGTCTCAAAGTCAAGGCCGAACATCAACGACCTTCTGGCTTGCTTGTACAACCAAATATACCGGTTTGGAAGTGGGAGAACATTGCGATGGATCTCATCACTAAGTTACCACGTACGTCTAAAGGTCATGATGCTATTTGGGTTGTTATCGATCGATTAACGAAATCAGCTCATTTCATTCTGATTCGCGAGGATCTATCTGCTGATAAACTTGCAAAGATTTATGTTGATGAGATTGTGACATGACATGGTGTGCCCTTGGATATCATCTCTGATCGTGATGCTCGATTTTCATCTCATTTCTAGAAGGCCATGCAATCCGCTTTGGGAACCCAACTGAATCTAAGCACTGCTTATCATCCCCAAACAAATGGTCAATCTGAGAGAACAATTCAAACTTTGGAGGATATGCTTAGAGCATACGTGACAGACTTTGGTGGTAATTGGGATTCTCATCTTCCACTGATCGAGTTCTCTTACAACAATAGCTATCATGCTAACATTAAAATGGCCCCATTCGAAGCTCTCTACGGTCAAAAATGTCGTTCACCTGTCTGTTGGAATGAGACCGGTGAAGCTCAGCTTACTGGACCTGAGCTCGTTCTGGAAACAACAGACAAAATTAAGAGAATCCGCGATAATCTTGTGACAGCGCAAAACCGTCAAAAGAGATATGCGGATCTGCGACGCAAACCCTTAGAATTTCAAATCGGAGACCGTGTCCTACTCAAGGTGTCACCTTGGAAGGGAGTGGTGAGATTTGGAAAGAAAGGAAAACTTGCACCTCGATATGTGGGGCAATTTAAGATTGTGGAAAGAATTGGAAAGGTTGCCTATCGTCTAGAGCCACCTCTAGAGCTTGGAAATATTCACCCGACTTTTCACGTGTCCAATCTGCAAAAGTGTTTAGCTGACGCTGATCTACCCATTCCTCTCGACGAGATCCAAATCGATGAAACAATGCACTTTGTCGAGAAACCCGTGGAGATCGTGGACCGTGCTTTCAAATAGTTGAAGAACAAACGGATTCGATTGGTCAAAGTTTGCTGGGAATCCAAACGTGGCCCAGAGTTTACTTGGGAACGTGAGGACCAGATGAAAACGAAATATCCGCATTTGTTTTCACAAGCTTCTTCTAGTTAAAATTTCAGGATGAAATTTCCTGAAGTAGGGGAGACTGTGACAACTGTGTTCTGTAATCGATGTACAATGTAAAACAATGATGAATATTAATAAAACAATGTGCTTTGGTGTTATCATATGTGTTTTGGTGTTTCTATGTGTGTATTTGTGTTTGGTGATTTTTCAATTCGATTCGATTCCGATTGCAAGCCTTAAATCGCGTTCTGGAAGGTTATACGCAAACTGGTGTGTAAACGCAGTCAGTATAACGCGACAAACACTCCGGAATAGTGACATAGGCTTAAAATACCTTAAATAACCTCCACATAACTTAGAAATAAGTTTTGAATGGTTTGGTGCGTTGAAATCAAGTTTGTTCGATCGCAGGGACTATTTGTGTCAAACTGTGAAACTATACCGATTTATATAGTAATGAATATTCCAGAACTTGATCATAAGTTAAACATACCCTAAATAACCTATACATAGCTTAGAAATAGGCTTTGAGGGGTTCGGTATGCTAAAATAAACTTTATTGATCAATAGGGACTAAAAGCGTCAAAAAGTGCACAAGTTTGCATTTTCGCACATATCTTATGTTCTGAATATGTCCGGACATACAAAAATTTATGTAAGCATTAAAATATTTTATTTTAGTGTTTGGCATGATTCCATTCGTCACTTAATTTGGATCGTTTTTGCGTTCGTTATGACTTCCGTCGTAATTAAGCGAATAACGCAACCATACGACCAAACGAACCGACATCCGAGATACTTTTGAGCATGTTTTGAGTTCCCTATACTTTAGCTTTATTTAAGAGTCTTGAAATGGGGTTAACGGGGCTTCAAAATGCAAAAAAAGATCAAGCTTTACAAGTGCAGGGACCATTTTTGAAATTTCTGACCAGATTCAATGAACCTAGTCCGTTTTGAAGTGTTGTGGTTTTAACCCATGTTTTTGCATAACCATGGGCTGGTATTCAATGAACCTAGTCCATTATTAGGAACTCCCATGGTTTTAGAAAACCATGCGCACACATGTAAGGTCCAGATCAAAGCTCAGTTTTCCAGGAACGATCCTAACGGTTCTAGAATTCCTATAAATACCCACTTTCATTCCTTGCAAACTCACACTTGAAACTGATTTTTGGCTCTCTAAGTTGAAGTTTATGCTTCATACCTGAGAGTAAATCGGATCAAGAGCTTGCGGGGACCTTCTGTAAAGTCAAACTGCGTTTGACTTTCTGCATTGACCAGTTTATGGTCAATGTGAAGTTCGTTTGAACTTCATAACGTGAGCGTAATCACGATGGTTATAGTCCCAAGTGACTATACCTATTGATTACCACGTTATCTAGGCTAAGTGACGAGTCGTAGTTTCGGCCAAAATGCTCATTCTTGCGTATTTTGTAACCAAACTACTCTTAGGTATCAAAACCGTTTGTTTTGATACCAAACCTGTTTTCTAAACTTGTTAAACACGTTCTAATGTGTTTAGCTCGTCACTTTTAGTTTTGTGCTTGTCTAGGGTCGTAATGGTAAGCGATCTAAACAATCGCTTATACTTTCAAACCCGACCCGTTTGGTCGATCATTAGGATCCGACCAAACACATTAGGTGACCATAGTTGTATAGGGAATAACCTTCCGAGGTTATACCTTATGGTCACGACGTTTAGTTAGTTGTATGATAGGTAGTTTATATGCCTTAGGTTTATTACCAAAATGCCCTTTTTACGCCAAAATATACTTTAAAGGATATGTAACATAATTTTTTATAACTAAACTGATTTGGCAACAATATTAGACATCTTTTGGCATATAATACTTGTCATAGGACTAGTTAGACGTCTCGAACGCGCATTTGCGCGCACGATGCGTTAACGTAGCGTAAGCTACCTTAATGGGTCGCGATGGGTCGAAAGCACTTAGGTTAGGTTCTGATCTAGAATGTAGACTTTGTTAAACCATATCACATGAGTTCCAACACTCACTTGGTTTACAAGACCTCATTTTGTCCGATCTTCCGATTTAGGTGTCGATTGTTTGACTAGTGATTCAATTACTAGGTGCTGCTTGATTTCTCTGGTTTACTCGAGTTTGTTGAACTACTATTGATTGAGGATACCTTGGACTACATGTGAGTACATAGTTCCCCTATTTTACTATTTTCAATTGTTTTGGGGTGATTGATATGTACAAAATGTTTTCAAGGTTTAAACGATGATTTCAAAACAAATAGAACGATTTATACTAAAACTAATAACGATTTTGATAATGTGAACGAACTTGTTGGTTGTAATTACATAACGAATGACACTCATTAATTTTTGCTGAACCGACCAGTATTAGGTTATGGTACCATAGGATCTGACAAATCTCGTTATTGCACTATACCCATGGTTATGTGTGGGTGTTGTGGGTAACGACTAAATCTGTAATTATTAACTTACCCTTTGGAGGTTTGTTAATACGAGAAGCAAGGAACGAGGTAGTCGAGTCACGAAGGTTTGAATGTTATTAACGAGACGACCATATATAAGTTTTCACAATTAAAACGAGGATGATTTAAACGATATACACGAGTAAACGATTTGGAGACGATTTGGAAACGATTTGGAAACGATGTTAAACGATTTGGGTAAACGATTGGTTTTTGGCTTGTGTTTAGATAACGGGATAGGTGTAATGTGGTGAAAACATGGTAGATACGTTGTTGGTACTTCTTATATATAAGTTTTTTCAACATATTACATATCGTGGCGTTATTTAGTTCACTTGGGTAAACGATATTGAAACGATGTCACTCAACGATGTTTTCGAAACAATATACGAGTTTTATTAATGAGTTTATACGAGATGTTTTACAGGATGGTTTTCTAAAACAAAAAGCTTTTGGATTAAGAATCGTGGCTACGAAATTTTATAAATTATAACCATCTTGATTTGAGTTGGTTAATCATGTTGCAATATTATACACTTTTTAAAAACAAGGTTTTCGAGGTATTGCAATATATGTAAACAAGCCATGATTCCGATACTCCTATAAAACCTATATACTCGCCAGCATTTCTTTGCTGACTTTGTTTTTACATATGTTTCAGGTGTTGTTGCTTGATTGACGTTCTAGGATGCATGCGTCACATAGGATCTGGACGAGGCCCTAGTGACATAAAACAATGATAGTCGATATAAAACTTGTTGTCATGTGTTAAAACAATGTTAATGTTTAATATTATCAATAAAACGAAACACTTTTTGTATCCATGGTTATGAAACGATAATTCTGTTACAACATTCCCCGATGTTTCCGCCACACTTTGTTGTTTTACGTGGTCAAGGTGTGACACGTTGACCCGCAAAAATGTAAAATTTGACTAGGGTCCTAAGCAGAAAAAATCCTTTGAGATACTGAAGCAGAAACTGATCACTGCTCCTATCTTAACCCTACCTGAGGGGATTGAAGATTTTGTCGTGTACTGTGATGCTTCACACACAAGAATGGGTTGCGTGCTTATGCAAAGAGGCAAAGTGATTGCCTATGCATCACGACAACTTAAAGTACACGAAAAGAATTACACCACCCATGTTCACAAGTTAAAACCGAACATCAGAGACCGTCTGGTCTGCTATAACAACTGGAGATTCCCACCTGGAAATGGGAAATGGTAACAATGGATCTGATTACCAAGTTACCTAAGACCAGTCGTGGCAATGACACGATATGGGTCATAGTTGACAGACTGACTAAGTCGGCGTTCTTTTTACCAATTAAGGAAGCTTATAGTTCCGACAAGCTAGCTAAGTTGTATGTTGACAACATTGTGTCTCTTCATGGAGTACCGTTGTCTATGGTATCAGATAGAGATACTAGATACACTTCGCATTTCTAGAAAAAGCTTCCAGCAAGCACTTGGCACGCGCTTGAACTTTAGTACGCCTTATCACCCAAGACTGATGGGCAAAGTGAGCGTACGATCCAAACTCTGGAAGACATGCTACGCGTATGCACATTTGACTTAGGTGGTAGCTGGGATGAACATCTACCCCTGATTGAATTCTCCTATAACAACTACTATCACACTAGTATAAAAGCCGCACCTTTTGAGGCTTTATACGGGAGAAAGTGTAAACGCCAGTCTGTTGGACTGAAGTTGGTGAAAGCCAACTCTCTGGACTTGAGATTGTCCTCGAAACAACTGATAAAATTGTGCAAATCCTAGATAGACTCAAGGATGCCCGAGATAGGCAGAAGAGCTATGCTGATAAAAGGCGGAAACCTCTCAAATTGCAAATGGGAGACAGAGTAATGCCCAAGGTCTCGCATTGGAAAGGCGTAATAAGATTTGGAAAGAAGGGTAAGCTGAGCCCTAGATATATTGCACCATTCAAATAATAGAATGTGTCGGATCTTTAGCATACAGACTTAAGCTAAAAGAATGTGTCGGATCTCTCATACATCTTAATTCTGCCTCAATCACATAGATTTCGATAATCCAATAAAACTACAGCCCAATGCTACTTAAAGTGTTCATTACACTTCTCAAGCATCCCTACCCGTTGATTATCAGCAACCTAGGACCCAACATAGATTTTGATTGACTTTGATTGAATTTTTGTGTATTAACAAAAAAAGTTAAAACTATAAAATTTGACCAGGAAGTTTATAAAATATAATTATGCACTAGGCCCAACATTTTAGTCAATGAAATCTTTAAAGTCTAATCGAAATACATTGTTGATTATCAGCAACCTAAGACCCAACATAGCATTCAATCCAACTCTTTATTAGTTAAGAATTCATTACCTTGTGGTGGCAATAAAGAATCATCTGCAACCAAAAGAATTTGACCATCCACATCAACTGTTTTGGCCCAATGCAAGAAAAAGAATCATTTGTAACTAAAATATTAACATGTACCCTGCAATCTATAGAAAATTCCAACGTTAGTGATGCCTTTGCTAAAATATATGTTAATATTCGTACTCCAACTTAGGACCAGTATAAAAAAAATCTATAAATGAGAAATAACTCAGTTTGATGTTGTCTATGTACTTTCCAATATCTATAAAAACAATTCAAATATGCAAATACAGCCCCCGTTCTGTAAACCATTGTTGCTTTCCCTTTGTATGACAATCAAATAATTGTTGCCATGGTATAATAGCATCTTCAAATATGAATCAAAAGCACCAAAGAGAAAAACTAAATGGAGATAATTATCAAACTTACATGGGAGGTATGGGGAGGACTTGCCACTGACTTGATGTTCTCATGATTGAAACATTGACTAGTTATGCTATATTCTTGTCATAAAAGCACATAATGTGAAGGCATAATCAATCCTCCAAACTAACATAAACAAACATATATTTTTTAGTTACTACAAAAAGCATTTCCATTAATTCAAGTTAATTGTTTAATCTGAATCCTTACCATGAAGATAGATGAGAAAGCAAAGCTCAAAACTACACATGTGAGCATTGAAAAGACGTTCTGAACATAAAAAAAAAGTTGTGCAAAAAACGTAAGTACAAGACTTACAAAAAAATATATCAATTAATAGGGATGAGATCATTTTTTTTACAAATTACTAGCATTGAACCAGTATCATGTCGATACCGAACTGACCAAACAAAATCGGTACCGGTATTACATTTTCGTTTTCAATATCAGTAAAAGTCGGTATCAGTACAGGGTTGTTTTCGGTATCCCAGCTTTAGTACCTATTCCAGTTGAGAAACGTGTAGAGTTTTTCGGTACAGGTAAAGCATCGATGAACTGGTATATATATCACTAATTATATCTTTTTTTCACACGATTTTTGTTCGATTTCACCTACCTACATATGAGCCGAAGATCCCACAACATCATTCTCAAAGGGGAGCTCCCAGCCAAGACCAACAACAAAACAAAACCGAACTATTAGGGGGCTATTAACGAGTTCATAGAAGTTAAGATGCCAAACCCCAACCTTAGAATTGATAACTGCATTAAAAAGGGTGTGGAACGATGGCCCAAGCAGAAAAAAAAGTCATGTCTTTACAGTTCTAATAGTGCGAATAGTTGTGAACGGGATGGCCATATTGCTGCCAAACATAAGGCTCTAAACACTAGCTCAAGAAACTATATAGAAGACAATCAAGTGAACAACAACAATTTAATACTATAATAAATAGCTCCATGTAATATTGGACTGCCAACTTGATAATAATACAACCTAACTGTAGCCTAGATACAATAATCTTCAAGTGAAACACAGGTAATACTTTGTTCCATGTCATGACATGAAAGTATAACTAAATCCTGTAAATCATCTAAGAGAGCATAGGATAGTACATGTCCCAACCCAAATGACCAAGGACCCAAAAGTGGCTAGAACCTACATCACATCTACTCTCATCCCTCATAAAAGAAAATAAGAATGCGAACCCAAACCATATCCAACTCATTCCCCAAATCCTCACAATTTTATAAGCAGTCCTATAACATCCCGGATATTTCTTCTAATTACGTGATGACACGTGTGCAATTCTCCAACTAACACCGACTACGTGGAGGTAGAAACCTCCAACTAATCCGGATTATCTGGAAGGAGGAAGGACCTACACTGTACGTTCACTGAAACGTGTCCCAAATTCTGACTATTCCCGACTCTGGGAATGAGTGGGACTATTATTGTGCGTTAACTGAAATGCATCCCAGATGTCCAACTAATCCCCACTATGTGGAAGGATAGGGACCAATATTGAAAATATTAATAAATAGTTAAACACAAGGGGTAAATTGTGCAAAATTCATAATTTGAAGTCCTTACGGACCGTAAGGAATTTTAAATACTGTGTGCCTGGAGGTCTTACGAACCGTAAGACGTATATACATACGGTTCGCATGAAGGAGTGATGGGCAAGTAAAACTAGGTCCTTACGGACCGTAAGGGCCTAAGGCTTACGGTCCGTAAGGGACCTGCACACAGCAAACAACTGCCTACTACTGCAGCTGTTCTGCCACTTGGTGGCCTTTCCTGCCACCATCTCTACCCTTCTTCCACGTCCCTAGATACTTGGCATCACCTGAGGACCTCTGGAAACACTTGGCAACTTCTCCTTCACCTCCCTGGGCTATAAATTGCCCATATGTTCATCCATTATTCTTTGCTCATTCACTTTCTTCTACTCTAAACACTTCTTGGAGCTCTCCTCTGGACAAGAGGACTCCCCTCATAGTTCTATTCTACTCAATTCTTCCAAGTAAGTGTTTCTCCTACGCTCATTTGTATCTATTTTGATTATTTGAAGTTAGAGTCAAATAGTTGACTTTCTGTTTGACTTTAGCTTCTAACCAAATTGGTCAATGTAACGTTCAATCCGAACTTTCTTACCTGATTGTAATAATGATGGGATGATCCCCCTATGATTATACCCTCAGATTGTTACGTTTACTAGTTGAATTGATAAGTCGAGCATGCTACGTAAGAGTCGAACTTACGAATAAACTTCATAAATGATGTAAATAGTTTTTATAACTTAATTGTTTTGACACATATATAAGTTTTACAACTTATATAAACAGGTATTATCATGCTTAGCTCATCCAATTCAGTTTAGAACCTCATTCTATGTCAGAAGTCAAGCAGTTTGAATTTTGCTTGGACTTTTGATTCTGACCCGTTTGGTTAACGTTAAGAATTGTTTTAAATTTGTTTTGAGACCATAATATTGTTGAGTATAACTCTCTATAGTTATACCACCTAGTCATTTCATATGATGGGATATATAACAAGTCTAGCAAATATTATTAAAAATGACTACAATGCCCTTATGTGGTCAAAGTAGCTAAATAAATGGTTTTAATCTAAAATAAGCTATAATATGACTTTGGAAAAGAATACATAACAACTAAAAATTTATTTTTCATAATTGCACTTGTCATATGCCCATCAGACCTTCCGAACCGGCCGTTACGCATATAACTAGTTATGCGAACCTAGTTCGCATAAATTAGGCATAATGAATCAAAATTTTACAAAACATTATCCAATGAGTCCTTACACTCGGATAGGTATAAACGACATTCTACTCGATCTACGCTTAATCTAGCGAACCGATCATATTCTTAAGTATCGGGTCGTGCCTAAGGAACTAACCTATGACCCGCATATATTCTAACAGATAAGTGAATCTGTTCAGTCCGGACTATAGAACCCCCTAGCTATTCAGACTTGAGTTTTTATACTTTGATTTACCGCTTTTACTATATTAAAACCGTTATCAGTTGGAAGCTAGCAAAAAGGTATATAATCTTAACTTATTTTGTTTTAAAACTTGGGGTATGGCGAATACACCACTTCAAGCGGGTATTACATAAATGAGCTGCCTATGATATCTCATAAATGTAAGAACCTGGTTTAATCCGTTGTATTTGATAACTGGAATAATTGGGGGTTATTGGTACCGTGTCTAGGCGTCCTGACTCATGAACTATTATGGCCATACAGAATAACGTGTCAGGGTATGCATACTGACTCTAAGACACGTTATTCAACTTTGGTATGTACCTTAATCATTATAGCACTGAAATTGACCGGCTTTGATATCCGGTTCCCATTGTATGACAAATATGTAAATCTGGTGACAAGATAAAAACTCAAGAAATATTAAATGATTACCTACGGGTTTTCTCTATGTATAAAATCATTTTTGAAAAACTATTCTAAAAAATGAGCCAGTTAATTGTATTTACCAACGAAAGCTGACGTATTTTCAAATGATTGAACTGCAAGTACTGAACCTTGATAGTAGGCTGGGAATCGGGGTCGACTATGATAAATGCTATGGAATTTGCAACTCCTAGCTTAAGGCCTACGATGCCTAAGCTTCTTTTACTACATACCACCTATGGGCTTTTATTTGTTTTCACTTATACAAATTTTATTTATATGCAGACTTTTAATGAATGAATATTTTTACTCTAGTACTTCCACTGCATTATGTTATTGTGATACTGTAAACCAATCGTCGTGGCCCATCCGGGCCCTCCGAAAACGGGGGGTGTGACAGGTTGGTATCAGAGCTACAATTTGAGTGAATTAGACACTAGCCTTTTGTGTCTAAACTAAAATATCACAAACGCAGATTCCTTAAGATTATTCTGAGTTCTAGACCTGAATCTTTGACTACTCCTCTTATTATATATAGTTATCTGATTTTATGAATTTTCAGGAGAATGCATATAGGAAAAGAAACCACTGATGTTGATCCCATACTTTTTCCTTTTATAGGAAATTGTCAAACGAAGCCGCAACCACAGAAGTTTTCAACTAAACCAAGGATGTCAGTACGACCAAGCGTAAGGATGAGCTCTTTACCCTCTTCCTATGGCCAATACATTGTTTCCCTAACAAAACCCCAAACTTGCAAACCTTAAAACCAAACATAAAAACCAATACCGGTGGACGTTGACGATCCATACTTTCTACCCCCTAACTTCAAAATTCCAAACCTTATTTACACAAACCAGTTCCCATTCGCGACCCTTGCTATTCACTATCATTGGAACCCTCAAGTTCTGTTCCTATGATAAATCCTCACCTAGAAAACTTTTCGCTAAACCCTACACTACCAACACCAAGTAAGGTAAAGCAAGAAGAGGACTAGCATAATAAAGGGGATGACTGGAGACTCTTTTCTTTTACTATGATTTGTTTTGTTTTCCAAAAGCCCACTTATGAACAATGTTATATTTCAATTCTAAAAGTCCTTATAGGACAATGTATTGTAATCTCTCGATTTAATGAAACTCAATTTCAAAGTTTCTTTTCCATTATTTAATTGATCTGCTACTAATATCCCAAAATCTTACTGATGGCGATATAGCTCCCAACTGAACGAGGAAAATGGCAAGCCTGGATATTGGCAATATAACTAAGAAAAACGGTAGTGACAACTTCGATCATCGAGACCGTTTGGACGAGGAAAATAATATTTGATCCTTGATTGCCGATGAAGTCTATAAAGCTATGGTCGAATTCATAGCTACATTCAAAGGGCCGGAGCCATCAGTACCTAAGCAAAAATCTATTTACAAATCCTACTCCAAAACTAAAAAGACTCATTAATCCTCAACTAAGAGGGAGCAAAGTGTCAAGAATGTTGTCAAAACTACACACCGCAGCTCTAAGGATGGGTGCACCTATAAATATTTCGTCTAATGTAAACCCCGTGACTTTACGGGTGCGAAGGGAGCCATTGTTGCTTTGAAATGGCTAGATAAGATGGAAATCGTTATTGACATAAGCGGTTGTGCTATTAAAGACACCATCAAATACGTATCCCAATCCTTCAAGGAGGATGCTTTAACATGGTTGAAGGCACTAATCCACGGGCAAGCTTGCGTTGTACAACCTAAGCTTGCCTAAATTTGTGGAACTGATCCACGGGACTTACTACCTGCCTCACGAGGTGGAGAAAGTTGAATTTGACTTTCTTGAACTAACCATGAAAAACCTCAACTACCTAGCTTATGTATCTAATTACAACTCTCTCTCAAGACTCGTACCTTTTCTGATTACCTCTGAGTCTAAGCGCATTGCGCGATTCATTGGAGGACTTGGTCCAGAAATCAAGGGGGTGGTTAAATCCTCTAAACCTACAACATTTAGATCTGTTGTGGATCTAGCCTTATCCCTCACCGATGATGAGAAATGGGTAAGAGCAGCCAAGACTGATGGTGATCACAAGCGGAAGCGTGATGACACTCCTACTAGGGATTCTAAGGGGCAAGAATGGTTAAAGGTTTTAGCTATCCAAGCTAACTGAGGAAAAACCTGCGGGAAAAGACATTTTGGGAAATGTCAGCATAATCAACTCAAAGGTTGTCGTATCTGTAAGCAGATGGACCACAAATCCCATGAGTGTAAAGATCTGAAAAATGGCACCTACTATGGGTGTGGCGAGAAAGGAAACTAATGCCAAGAACAAAGCCACTAAAGCCAAGAAAGGCAATACTAGAGCCTTCCAGCTAACTGCAAAGGAGGCAGTTAATGATGCAAAAGTCATTACGGGTACGTTTCTCGTAAATGATATATTTGGTAGAATCTTATTTGATTCCAGAGCTGATGAGAGCTTCGTTGACCATAAATTTAGTAAACTTCTAAACATGCCCTTAAGAAATTTAGATGTTACTTATGAGGTCGAAATGGCTGATGGTAGTATAGAAGTAGCTTCCATGATTCTTGATGGATGCGCTATATCCATCAAGAACCAATATATCCCTATAGATATTTTACCTATGAATCTTGCGGGATTCGATATAGTTTTAGGCATGGATTGGTTAGCTCATAACCAAGCCCGTCTTGCCTGCTATAAGAAACTTATCGAGATTAAATCCCCATTTGGTGATATACTCACTATACATGGAGATTAACCCTATCGATTGCCTGAAGGAGCTTCCCTGCTTAAGGCATCCAAGTGTTTGAAAAGAGGATGTGTCATTTACATGGCATAGGTGACCATTGACGAACCAAAGCCGAAGATTAAAGACATTCTGATCATCTCAGAGTATCCAGATGTTTTCCCTGAAGATTTACCCGGTCTGCCTCTGGATAGACAAGTGGAGTTCAGAATCGACATTCTGCCTGGATCATCTCATATAGCTAGAGCTCCTTACCGTCTTGCACCTACTAAGATGAAGGAGCTGAAGGCACAACTGGAAGAGCTTTTAGAGAAGGGATTTATTCAGCCGAGTTCCTCGCTATGGGGAGCTCCAATTCTCTTTGTTAAAAAGAAAGACGGTTTGATACGAATGAGCATCGACTACCGTGAACTAAACAGGATCACGATCAAGAATATATATCTTTTTCCAAGGATCGATGATATGTTTGATCAGTTGCAAGGAGCTAGATACTTCTCAAAGATTGATTTGAGATCTGGTTATCACCAATTGAAGGTCCGAAGTGAAGATGTTCCAAAGACTGCATTTCGAACTAGATACGGACACTATGAGTTTCTTGTGATGCCTTTTGGGCTGATAAATGCACATGCAGCGTTCATGGATCTCATGAATAGAGTCTGCAAGCCGTACTTGGATAAGTTTGTCATTGACTTTATACATGGCATACTTACCTACTTGTGCAACAAAAAATGATCATGAGAAACATCTTCGATGTATACTTGATCAGTTACAACTGTAGAAGCTCTATGCTAAGTTCTCCAAATGCGAGTTTTGGCTTCGCGAAGTCCAATTCTTAGGACACATGATTAGTGAACGTGGTATCCAAGTGGATTCCGCCAAGATTGAAGCTATCATGAATTGGGAAGCACCCAAAGTCCCTTCAGAGATCCGTCGTTTCTTAGGATTGGCAGGTTATTTTAGAAGATTCATTGAGAACTTCTCTCGAATTGTCACTCCTTTGCCTGCATTGACCTGCAAGAATGTAAAATTTGACTAGGGTCCTAAGCAGAAAGAATCCTTTGAGATTCTGTAGCAGAAACTGATTCATGCTCCTGTCTTAACCCAACCTGAGGGGATTGAAGATTTTGCCGTGTATTGTGATGCTTCACACACAGGAATGAGTTGCGTGCTTATGCAAAGAGGCAAAGTGATTTCCTATGCATCGTGACAACTTAAAGTACACGAAAAGAATTACACCACCCATGATTTAGAACAGGGTGCGGTTGTTTTTGCATTAAAGATGTGGAGACATTATTTGTATGGCCCAAAGTGTCTTATAAACACAGATCATAAATGTCTTCAACATCTTTTTAATAAAAAAGAAGTAAACATGCGACAACGCCGATGGATGGAGACTTTAAACGATTACGAATGTGAGATTCGTTACCATCCCGGTAAGCCAAATGTCGTTGCGGACGCTCTAAGTCGCAAAGAAAGGGTTAAGCCAATTAAGGTTAAAGCCAAAAACATTGAGCTACGTATTAATTTGACTGAAAAGCTATTAGAAGCTTAGAAGCAAGCCCTGCTAGAGGTGAATACTTAGACTGAAGGATTAGGTGGAACTGTAGAACAGTAGACGCCTGGGAAGGATGGAATTCTAAGACTAAATGATAGAATTTGGGTTTCCATCTATGGAGGACTCAGAGAGTTGATTCTTGAGGAATCACATAACTCGAAATATTCAGTACATCCCAGTGGAGACAAGATGTACCAAGACCTGAAAAAAGAGCTATTGGTGGATGGGCATGAAAAAGTCCATAGCCACCCATGTAGCAAAATGCTTAACATGTTCGCAAGTTAAAGCCGAACATCAGAGACCGTCTGGTCTACTACAACAACTGGAGATTCCCACCTGGAAATGGGAAATGGTAACAATGGATCTGATTACTAAGTTACCTAAAACCAGTCGTGGCAATGACAAGATATGGGTCATAGTCGACAGACTGACTAAATCGGCGTTCTTTTTACCAATTAAGGAACTTATAGTCCGACAAGCTAGCTAAGTAGTATGTTGACAACATTGTGTCTCTTCATGGAGTACCGTTGTCTATAGTATTAGATAGAGATACTAGATACACTTCGCATTTCTAGGAAAGTTTCCAGCAAGCACTTGGCACGCGTTTGAACTTTAGTACGGCTTATCACCCCTAGACTAATGGGCAACGTGAGTGTGCGATCCAAACTCTAGAAGACATGCTACGCGCATCCCGATTGACTTAGGTGGTAGCTGGGATGAACATCTACCCCTTATTGAATTCTCCTCTAATAACAGCTATCACACTAGTATAAAAGCCACACCTTTTGTGGATTTATACCGGAGAAAGTGTAGAACGCCTGTCTGTTGGGGTGAAGTTGGTGAAAGCCAACTCTCTGGACCTGAGATTGTCCTCGGTACAACTGAAAAAATTATGCAAATCATTGATAGACTCAAGGCTGCCCGAGATAGGCAGAAGAGCTATGCTGATAAAAGGCGGAAACCTCTCAAATTCCAAATCAAAGACAGAGTAATACTCAAGGTTTTGCATTGGAAAGGCGTAATGAGATTTGGAAAGAAGGTTAAGCTGAGCCCTAGGTATATTGGACCATTCGAAATAATAGAATGTGTCGGTTCTGTAGCTTACAGACTTAAGCTACCAGAATAGCTGAGTGGGATCCATGACGTATTTCATATCTCTAATCTGAAAAAGTGCTTAGTTGTTGAAGCACTTGTCATGTCTCATCATGACGTTCAAATTGATGAGAGCTTAAGGTTTATTGAAAAACCTTTGTCTATTGAAGACCGTGAAGTTAAAAATCTACCTAATAAAAAAGGTTTCCCTCGTCAAAGTAAAATGGGATTCCCGTTTTGGCCCATAATACAATTGGGAGGTTGAATCCGAAATGAGACGGAAATACCCACATCTGTTTGAATAAATCTCGAGGACGAGATTTCCTCTAAGGGGGTGAGGATGTAACACCCCAAAAATTTCATCCAATTACGTGACGAAACGTGTCTAATTCTCCAACTAATCCTAACTACGTGGAGGGAGAAACCTCCAACTAATCCCGATTATGGGGAAGGAGGAAGGACCTACACTGTACGTTCACTGAAACGTGTCCCGAATCTCCGACTGATCCCGACTCTGGGAAGGAGAGGGACTATTATTGTGCGTTAACTGAAATGCGTCGTGGATGTCCAACTAATCCCCACTATGTAGAACGACATGGACCAATATTGCAAATCTTGATAACTAGTTAAACCCAGGGTGTAAATTATGCAAAAAACATATTTTTGAAGTCCTTACAGACCGTAAGACATTTTAAATATTGCGCGCCAGGAGGTCTTACAAACCGTAAGACATATATACATACGGTCCGCATGAAGGAGTGATGGACAAGTAAAACTAGGTCCTTATAGACCGTAAGGGCCTAAGGCTTATGGTCCGTAAGGGACCGGTAGACAGCAAACAACTGGCTACTGCTACTGTTCTGCCACCTAGTGGCCTTTCCGGCCACCATCTCTGCCCTTCTTCCACGTCCCTAGATACTTGGCATCACCTGAGGACCTTTGGAAACACTTGGCAACTTCTCCTTCACCTCCCTTGGCTATAAATAGCCCATATGTTCATCCATTATTCTTTGCTCATTCACTCTCTTCTACTCTAAACACTTCTTGGAGCTCTCCTCTGGACAAGAGGACTCTCCTCATAGTTCTGTCTGCTCAACACTTCCATGTAAGTGTTTCTCCTAAGCTCTTTTATATTTATTTTGATTATTTAAAGTTTAAAGTCAAATAGTTGACTTTCTGTTTGACTTTCGCTTCTGAACTTTCCTACGTGATCCTAATAACGATGGTATGATCCCTCTATGATCGTACCCTTGGATTATTACGTTTACTAGTTGAATTGATAAGTCGAGCATGCTACGTAAAAGTCAAACTTTTGAATTAACTTCATAAATGATGTAAAGAGTTTTTATAACTTATAACTCAATTGTTTTGACACATATATAAGTTTAGCAACTTATATAAACTGATATTAGCCTGCTTAACTCGTCCAATTCAGTCTAGAACCTCATTCTATTGCTTTGACTTTTGATTCTGACCCGTTTGGTCAAAGTTAAGATCTGTTTTAAACTTGTTTTGATACCATAATATTCTTGAGTATAACTCTCTAAATTTATACCACCTAGTCATTTCGTTTGATGGGATAACTGACAAGTGTTGAAAATATTATTAAAATGACCACGATGCCCTTCTGTGGTCAAAGTAGCTAAATAAATGGTCTTAATCTAAACTAAGCTATAATCTGAATTTGGAACATAATATATAACAACTAAAAATACATTTTTCATAATTGGACTTGTCATATGCCCATCCAACCTTCCGAACCCGCCATTAAGCACATAAGTAGTTATGTGAACCTAAGTAGCATAAATTAGGCGTAACGGGTCAAAATTTTACAAACCTTTCAAAATAAGATTGTTGGTATAATAAACCTTTATCCAAGGAGTCCTTACACTCGGATAGGTATAAACCACATTCTACTCGATCTACGCTTAATCTAGCGAACTGATTATATTCTTAAGTATCGGGTCGTGCCTAAGGAACTAACCTATGACCCATATACATTCTAACAGATAACTGAATCTGTTCACTCCGTACTATAGAACCCCCCGGATATTCGGACTTGAGTTTTAATACTTTGATTTACGGCTTTTACTATATTAAAACCATTAACGGTTGGAAACTAGCAAAAAGGTAAATACTCTTAACTTATTTTGTAATAAAACTTGGGGTATGGCGAATACGCCACTTGGAGCGGGTATTATATAAATGAGCCGCCTATGATAGCTCGTAAATGTAAGAACTCGGGTTAATCTGTTATATTTGATAACTGAAACAATTGGAGGTTATTGGTACCGTTTTCGGGCGTCCTAACTCATGAACTATTATGGCCATATAGAATAACGTGTCGGGGTAGGCATACTGACTGTAAGACACGTTATTTAACTTTGGTGTGTACCTTAATCATTATAGCACTGAAAATGACCGGCTTTGATATCTGGTTCCCATTGTATGACAAATATGTAAATCTAGTGACAAGATAGAATCCCAAGATATATTAAATGATTACCTACGTGTTTTCTCTATGTGTAAAATCATTTTTTGAAAAACTATTTTCAAAATGGGTAAGTTAGTTGTATTTACCAGCGAAAGTTGACGTATTTTCAAAAGATTGAACTGCAGGTACCGAACCTTGATATTAGGCTGCGAATCCGGGTCGGCTATGATAAAGGCTATAGAATAACATGGCTTCGACTGTGACACCCCTTGTGAGAGGTAATCACAGTACTCACCCGAGCTGCCATAGCAACAACATGGCTTCGACTGTAACACCCGAACTCGTGGCAGATTATAGATCTGGGCATGTTGATTATCCAAAGCTTAGGTCCCTATTAATATTTCATAATTAAACATGTTACAATAATAATTAGTCACACCTTGAATATAAGTTCAAATATTCAAACAATAGTTCAAAAGAAATAACATTGGAAATCCCTTTATTAACTTCTAAGGCATTTCCCTATGTGATATTGATCCAAGCAATCTTCAGTTCTCATTTCCTATATCACGTGTAAAAGCTTTTTAGGTTAACTATAATGAGCTAGTGAGTAAATCTAAGTTAAATAAAAATTCATTTATTTTAAAACTAAAAATGCAACTTATGTGTAATTAAGTATGACATACAATGAACCATAAATAAAATAAACCAAACCATGCTTGAGTCTTGAACCCCAAAGGGCATGACTAAGTGATGGCGGCAATACCAACATCCCATTCTCATGAGGAAAGGTCAGCCTAAGAATAATGAGGTGATACCAACATCCTATAGTCATGAGGAAAGGTCAGTCGTGGATCCATAATGATGATAGTTTGCATACTTGAATGGAATAACAATTGTGCATAAAACAAATAAACAACCAATCCAAATAACACATGAACTGCACATTCATAATGCATGCTTGATAAATGATTATAAACGAATGTATGCTTAATAATTTGGTGGAAAAAGAGGAATATGATTTACTCACTGTTTGCGAAGCGTTACACGAATGAAAAGTATACCTTACATGAGTGAATAAATCAAACAATCAATTTACCTTATAATATACATAGCAAATATTCTAAATAAACAAAACAATAAATATAACAAAACTAATGGTTCGAGTTCATGATTTAGGAACTTTTGTGTAAAGGAAATACTGAACTCGTTATGTTATTTTAGTAAGTTTTGAATTTTAGAAATAACGAATTTTTCAACAATGCTATTAATTAATTATATAACTTCCTAATCAATAATTATATAAGTCCAAATATGGATAATTAATCATCTAAGTTAATATGTCCTTTTTATGAGTACTAAAATCTAAATAATTAAACTTAGCAATCTAAATATACTTTACTAATTAGATACTTATAATCATTTTATGGTAGGCATAATTTATATAATTAAAATTGTTCATAGGAATTCCATGTTCAAGAATCCTCAATTGCACTTCTTCTTCACCATAACCCTTCTTCTGGAGTTGTATTTTATAATGACCCTGTTGATTGAAGTTTTGAACCCCAAGAGATTACAGTTTCTATTTTCCTTTTTGTGTATTTTTCTTGAAGTTATTATAATTTTTGGTGTCTTTTGGGTTTCGAGAATGCTCAAGGAAAGGGATGTTAAGTTAATTTATATATTGAGTTTTAGGCGCGTGATTTTAGGTGGGAGTTTATTCCTCACTGAATGTAAAGCATTAAAACCTCTAGCATTTTTTGGCGTTTTGTTTTGTTTTTTTTATTACTACAATGATGTCTCTTGTTGTTGGTGCAATTTTTGTGTTCGATGTTGTTCGAATAGATTAGATTTACTTTATGCTGATTTTGTAATAGTTAGTGAAACGGTCTAACGAACGTGTATAGACCCGCTCGTTTGAAGTGGTCAAACGAGAGGGTTATTCATTAGACCGTGTGTGTTTAAAAGACAAGGGGGTGTGGCTATAAATAGCAACCCTAAGTCATTTCCAACACTTGAAGCTTTAGGAGGTTTGAGACCTCACAGGGAGAGATCACCATTTGGTTTCTCCCCGGATGTGTACTCCTTTGGTATGGTTCGGTTAGCTTGTTAATCGGGCCGACTTGTTATGTTATGTTACGAAATCAATACAAGTAAGTATTTCATCCGTCTCTAATCTTCCCGTCTATGAACTAATCATATGATAATCACGGTTTCGGTCCCGAAACACGGTAGTACAACTGGTATCAGAGCCATGGTACCCGATTTAGTAAATCTAACTGTTTGCTAAATCACATGTGCTCTAGATCTGTGTTTATTGTGATTTTTGTTCAAGATGTAAAAAATGGGTAAAAGAGGAAAACCCTAGATCCGGACCTGAATGATGGGACTGTGCTGAAACGGATCACAACCGAGTGTTAGGTTTTATGTTTTTCACCTAAATCAACAAGTTTACATCATCAAATATCACTTTCAAAGTGATTTTCATCAAATCTGCAAAAGAAACAGTGGCTGTGATCTTGATGTCTGGTGGCGACTGTTAGAGAAGATAGGGTTTCTGGACCCAAAAGTGACCAGCGAAGACTCCCCTGGCGAAGAGTCTCCCTTGCCGAACAATCAACAACCGACGAAGACTCATGATGCGACGAAGACTGCCTCTCACGAAGTCTACGCTGTTCGTCGGCCCAGGCAGTTCGTCGACCCAGTGAGTCTTCGTCTAAAACACTGTCTTTGTTGGTCAACTTAAATCTTCGTTAAACCCTTTAATCTTTATCGGCCGATAGAGTCTTCGTCGACCACATCACTCTTCGTCGGCATATGTGAATCTTCGTCGACTCCTTTGAATCTTCGTGGGCAGGGACAGAGGTGGAGGAGGATGTCTGATTGAATGATGTCGGCTGGTTGGATTTGATCGGAGTTTGAATCTCCGATGAAGATGTCGGCTGCTGCTTGCTGTGTATCGTCGTAGAGAGAGAGTGAAGGTGGAGATGTTGGGGGTATTTGATTGAACTGATTTTTTTTCTTTGGAGGTTGGGTGTATCGCAGAGAGAAATGAATTTGGGGTTTGAGAATGTTCTTCACAGAGAGAGAGAAAGGGCTTGGAAGATGATAAAGGATGAGGAAGATAATGTATGCGATTTGTACAGAGTGGTTGTCGGCTGATAAAAATTTTAGGGATATTGACTATTGGGTTTTATTATATGTCTTCTAATGAAATGGGTTTGGCAGTTGGGCTTTATTAGATGCATTGTAAATGTAGTGGGCTGTAAATGTAAATGCAAGTTGACAATCTTTATTTAGGCCAAATGTAAATGTTGTTACTACAAGTTGATGGGCCACATGTTTTGATTCAGCTTTGGGCCACAAACTATGGTAGCTTGGATTTACTACAAGTGTACAAGACTATTTTCGTGAGTACAAGATTATATTTGAACCAAGAATTCTAAGTGATTTGAAAAGAGGGGTTGGGTGTTTGCGAAGTTAATTTGAACCGCGCTTCCAAATTTCAACGTCGAATTCGTACAGGTTCGGGAGCGCGCGGGGTGATGAGGCATGATGAAAACAGATGATAATATTTTTGAAGAATGTGGGGTAGTCACGGTTACCGATGCAAATGTCAAATATGGTGACTTGACTACTATGGGCCAAAAACCAAAAACGGTGTGTTTACTTCCGCACGTCAATGTTTATGTTGTTATTAGTTATTCGTAAATGTTCGAAAGCATTTTGTTTATTGTCATATTCTCGCATTTGGAAACGATTGAATGAACATGGAATGCCAATACCGGTCCTAACAAGTTCACAAAGTCTTTGGAGGGATACAAGTCGGATCCTACGGGGTGCTAGGGGACTTTCCTTTTCAACTAGAATATGCAAAAAAGAAAGTCGTTTTCGTGATTTTTCAGTGGAGGGAATTGGTGAACATTTGAAGATAAATTCTACTTAGTGGAGAGAATTTGTTCTGTGAAATTGACGACAGTTTCTTTGAAGTGGAGGGAATCTTTTAAGGTTTAGAGATCTTACCAAAGAAATGGGGGGATAAAAATTTTCATATGTTGAATTTCTTCGGTAAATTTCTAAATGCAATCATAGGAGGTAGAGTTTGTGATTTTCTGGTGATACCAAATGTTCTGCGTGGAATGTTTTACACAGACACATATTTGAGGATTTTAATTAATTCTCCTGCCAGCGTGAAGAGGTTTGCTCGAAAACATACAGGTATCTAAAGTCGACAGTAGTTTCAAAGCGCTGTTCACTGAAGACCTGGGGGAATCTTTATGAAAGCTGATAGTTCAAAGCTGAAGACTTGCAGGATTCGGTTTTGGGTTTGATGATTCTTTGGGATTTTACAGGGATCTGGGGGTAACTCAATTCGTTGAGTTTGCAAACGATGTACTTGGTCAAGCTGACATCCTGAGTACTGATGCGGAAGATCCGTAGTGCTTTACTTGGTCAACTTCACAAAGGCGAGACAATGAGATCTGGATGTAGTTCAACTAAGCTTGCTGTTTGGTTGAGCTTGCAAGGGATATACTCGGTCTAGCTGACTTTCCTGAGTATTGATGCTGAGGATTAAAGTGCATTACTTGGTCGATTCCACAAAGACGGTTTATAGAAGACAGTTCACCAGAAATCTCTACCAATGTAATATGCTTGAATGAAATAGAGTTCTTATGACAGATCAAGACTTGATGTAGTTCTTAAAGAATGGAACCCTTATCAAATGCCGATTGGAGTATTGGAAGATCAGCGGAAGATCGGTCAATTGAGCCTTGTGAGGACATTGCACAACACCAAACACAGATACGCGTACTTTATGGGGAAAGATTATACAAGGAGCGTCAAGATACTACTTACCTGGATCATCGGTCAAGGGGGAATTTGTTAACACAGAGAAGATAAATACTTGACTGAAGATCGATTGTAGTTGCATTTTCAGCATTCGACAGCAACGGATAAGGGGGAATTTGTTGGTGTAGTTTTTGTGTCCGATGTTGTTCGAATATATTAGATTTATTTTATGCTGATCTTCTAATAGTTAGTGAAACGGTCTAACGAACGTGTATAGACCCGCTCGTTTGAAGTTGTCAAACGAGAGGGTTATTCGATAGACCAATTGTGTTTGAAAGACAAGGGGGTGTGGCTATAAATAGCAACCCCAAGTCATTTCCAACACTTGAAGCTTTAGGAGGTTTGAGACCTCACAGGGATAGATCACCACTTGGTCTCTCCCCGGATGTGTACTCCTTTGGTATGGTTCGGTTAACTTGTTAATCGGGCCGGCTTGTTATGTTATGTTACGAAATCAATACAAGTAAGTATTTCATCCGTCTCTAATCTTCTCGTCTATGAACTAATCACATGATAATCACGGTTTCGGTCCCAAAACACGGTCCTACACTTGTGTTTCAGTTGCTTTATAATTAATCTGTCAGAAGTGACGTTTTTAGTGTTTTGGAGTTTTTATTTTTGGCAATTGTACCTTTATACCCCTAATGAAGCCCACACACGTTCTAGACTTATACATATTTACTAAAACGCCACTGCATCAATCCCAGCCATAAATCAAAAAGATCTTGTGGCTGAAAATCGTTCTCACTGTTTTCACACTTATAGACGTTTTCCCCAAATCATGCCGGTATATATTGCTAATGTGTCATATATTAATAATCTTTACAAAAATTAAAAGGAAGTAAATGTGTGTGTGGGTGTGTATATAGGGGTAGGTGTAGGTCCCGAAATCTGAGGATCGATTACGAACCGAATCACTTGTTTATAGTAAACACGGTTACGTGTGCGGAATCCACGTAACTATGCCAAATCAAACATATATATCAATAATAACAACGGATTAATCAATGATACACACTCTATTGATTAACGGGATGAGAACCGATTACAACTGATACAAACACAGTTCAGACGGAATTTCGGCAGAGTTTTGTTACTATGGTCTGTTTCTCATCTCTCTTTGATAATGAAACAGAACTGTTGTTTATATAGTCCCTGGACCACTGATATCGACGAAACACACAAGTGTTTGACGAATCTGAACATGGGCCAGACATTGGGCCTGGAACAGCCCAATACATGACGAATCAAGGTCTGATTCGTCAGTACATGACGAATCAAGGTCTGATTCGTCATGACCTTCAACGAAACAGAAGTTTGTACAATGGTCTGTTTCGCCATGAAGTGTTCCGACGAAACAGGTCTGTTTCGTCGAGGACTGCAACTGTTGTGTTTGTTCCTGTTATCAGACAGCAACAATCAGCAACATATAAACATAGTAATGACTAAACTACCCTTTAATGCAACATGCATTGTTCATAATACTTTACATATCAAAAGAGACAAACAAGTTGTACACAAGTAGATAGGAGGATATCTGACTTGGTCAACATAACATACAGACTCGATAATTAATAAAAGACCATTCAAAATACATCGTTAAACAAGACTAGTTACAGAC
This sequence comes from Helianthus tuberosus, assembly GCA_030545235.1. Classification (NCBI taxonomy): domain Eukaryota; kingdom Viridiplantae; phylum Streptophyta; class Magnoliopsida; order Asterales; family Asteraceae; genus Helianthus; species Helianthus tuberosus. Next base: position 83,931,922 of record CM060440.1, read on the forward strand.
ACTAAAAATGCATCAACAAACTCCCCCTTGTCTGTTACTCGTCTTTGGTCTTCTAATCTTCCATCAGTGTTGTTCGGACCACGAACTGCCCGAATGTATACCCCTGTAGTAGCAAAAACAAGCTACTCGCTGAAACTTTAACGCTTGACGTGCATCTTGGTCTTCATAGAAAATATCATGATGATATAATCTGCCAATATCAGCTTCAGACATGTTGACGATCCACATCGGATCCAACATCCGGTAATTAGCACGACCATCTCTAAACACAATTACAGCTTCATGAGTATCCGAGTCGTAGCACCACAATGCCATGTCTTCAAGAAAATCCTGCTTCATAGGCATCAATGGGATTTTATCTACTACCCTCGGAGGCTGATATACCAGTTTATATCTGCAAGTGTTGGTGTCCGGATCAAGAGTAAACTTGATCGGTTGATAAACAGGAAATTGTGGCTTGTAGGATTCATCCTTCCAGCCTGTCTTCTTGTTTACTTTCACCAGACGCTCAAATAAAGTAGCGCCATCGTATTTTTCACGATTGATAAGCTCAAGCCTTGTCAACGCAGAGACATCATAAAATGGCAAGGAGAGAATGCTCAGTAGTGAATTGAAATACAGAATTCCATATTCACGTTTAATAGCAATGCAGTGAATATCTTGAACAAACATCCAGCATAAGATCCTTCCACTTGGCTTCTTTTCAAATTGCAAATAATCTACTTGAGCTTTTTCAGGTAACGGCTTGGACACTTTAGATAAAAACTGTTTTCTCCATTCAGAAAAAGCATTTGTGTCTTTTTCAGACGAATTCCTATTCTTCAAGTGCTCGTCTATGTCATCAATGTTTTCTTTCATCCAATTTTCATCAAATGATGCAAATTCAGTACCATCTTCTCTGACATATGTTGATTTTGGAGCTTCACCTTCAAACACAATTTCATCAATCTCTTCAACATTCGTTTTATCAGTCTCAGTAGACATTTTGTCTATCTCAGCATCATCTACTTCTCTCATAGACTGTAAAATACTTAATTGCTCCGGAGAAAGATCTTCTATTAACTCCCCTTCTTCAAGCAACTCTCCTGTAAATGGATGAACAGCTTGTAGAGCAATATCAGCACTGCTAAATATAGAAGAAGTACCTTCTATCTGTTGTACTTTTCCAGTAGAAGTTCCATGAGATGATTCAACAACGGTAGGTTGAACTGTAACAATGTCAGAAGAAAGTGTGGTTGGCTGTTTCTGTGATGTACCAGAGGTATCAGGATTTCCTTGATCTTCCGTATCATCATCCTTTTTCTTTAGTACCTCTTGTTGTTTACAATGATAGTCCCACAGAATAGCAAGCCTTCTCTCTTTCTCTTCATCAAGAGCTTTCAAGCGAGCATTTTCAGCTTTAAGCACATCAATTTCACCTTGTTGTCGCTCTATAACTGTTTGCTGTTGACCAACTATTGACTTCAATTTGTTAAGTTCCACAGATTGTTTAAGTTGATCATGCTTCGTGAGATTTCCAAAATGAGATTGCCTTTGAAGACGATCAGCAGCCGCTTCAAGTGTAGAAAACAGATATTTGATCTTTTCATCTTGAGAAAATCCAGCAAATGTCCTATGACGTTCAGCACTGATTTCAGAAGTAGTTGCCCTGATTGCTGAAGCCATAGATCTTACAGGAACTGCCTGAGGAACAACAGATGGAGTAGCAGTAGCTGGTGTAACAACTGGAGCAACTGGAGTTTCCATAGCTGAAGTAACTACAGTAGGAGTTTCTTGCACAGGCTCCTGAGGTACAGATTGTACAGATTGAGCTGGCTCCTGAGGAATAGATGAAGACTCCTGAGGCATAGATTTCCGAGTATAAGTACTCAGATATCTCCTAGCTTTCTTCTTTTGTACTTCAACAGCTTTCTCTGCTCTTCTTTTTGTTCTCCTTTCACCTTCAGGATCCTCTGGAACATATTCCGGGTCATCCTCTGTTCTAATCTTTCTGTACCTTCTTACTCCACGTATATCAATATACATTTCGTAACCAGGTTCAACTATATGATCACTAGAACTCGAATCAGTTCCATCATCACCACTTGCTGATGAACTACTATCTGATGTACCAGAAACAGCACCTTTGCTTGATGTACCAAAAGCACCTGCATCACCTGCATCACCTGCATCACTATCTCCACCACTTTCATCATCATCACTACCAGATTCATCTGAATCAACTGGGTCAGGACCAAATTTTTCTATCCTTAACCTTTCCAACTCAGGTTCTTCATTGTCTGATTAGCTGTCTTCATGACGCCATTTGTCATTTGCAGGAGAAACATAATCAGTATTCACTAGAGCGCCAAAAAGCTTCCTTGGAGGAACACTTTCTGTGTATCTTTTGGCAGCCATAGTCTTGATTAGCCTTAACGAGTTGAAATTCATTGCCTCTATTTTCAAAAGATCATTTTCAGCTTTAGGAAGGTCTGGATGCTGAACATTCATTATCATTTGCAGAAACCGTGGATACATCCAAAACTTGTTCCCTGTGGTTCTACTACCAGTCCTTGTCATATTCTCTTTCATGTTGCTGAAAATGTACTTCGAGATGCTAAACGGTTTGTTTAACACTAAAGCAACCATGAAACCAACTAGATCATCTCCAGCCATATCATATCCAGATCGTCTATTGCTGAGACACTGAATAAGCACATGTAATAAAAACTTGTATCTTAATGGAAGATCACCTTTGTTGATTTGTTTGACGAAAAGATCTCCTTTACATTTCATCCTTAGTAAACAGCCTCGCGAACACATGATTGGTATTGAATATGGTGCATTCGGTTGATCTTGTAATTGAAGAACTTCATTCAATATCTCCGGAGTAACAACGACATACAGATCATTCACACGACCTCTGATAATATCCTTTCCATCTATTTGAACGACGCTTGCAGAATCCCAGAACGCTTTAATTAGAGATTTGTAGACGGGTGTCGAGTATGTAACAGCATGATTGATACGTGACTCCCTGATCCACTTCGTCATATCTTTAAATTCCGTGAGCTTGTCTTCCGGATCCAAATATGCAACTTGATTATGGCGTTTCTCTGACATAATCTCTTCTTCAGTTTTGTTTTCTTTCTTTATCGCCTTCTTGCGTTTTCCCTTTTCTTGCTGTGCTTTAGGAGCCATCTGTACATGAAAATGTCCAGAATAAGTCACAATTTATATAGCATAGCATTTAGACATGTATGAATACACTTTTATGTATTCACATAACATATAACCTATTTAAACATGTCTACTGTGAACAAACAGCAACATCAGAAAACTGCTAAGGCATTTACGACGAAACAGAGTATCAACGACGAAACAGAAGATTGAACGACGAAACAGAGGGTTGACCATTGACTGGTTTGATTCGTCGATTTTTTGATTCGTCGAGTCTATTTCGTTCCATTTCTGATTCGTCATCTTTGATTCGTCGTCTGATTCGTCGAATATTTGATTCGCCGGAATTAGGGCTAATTTTGATTCGTCAAAATGGGGGTTTTATCAGTTTCGCCGTATTGGGTTTAAACACACATCAAATATAAACACAAACACATTCAATCATCTTTGTTTATACCCAACCCATTTATAAACACCCATAAATGTTTTTCCGAACAAAAACCCTTGTAAAAACAGATAATACCATTTTCAAAAACAAACCCCTGTTTTTGTTATAAAAACCCACTAACAAATCAAAGCAAATCAAACATTGATAACCCTAAATCTATCAGATTAAGAAATAAAACATAAAACATGCAACAACAACACATATTTAATCAAATAAAAACAAGGTTTCAAAGGGTTTCGGATGAAAAACCGAACGGTTCAAAGTGTTCGGAATGTGAATCAGAACATGTTTCTACCTTTGAAGTTTGTAAAATTTTGAGTAAAAACTGATGTTTTGTGCGATTTTGACGAGAAACCGTAGGTTTGGGTTTTTGGTTGTGTGAAGAAGAAGATAACTGTGATGTTTTGAAAAAGTGAACAAGTGGGACCTATATATACACTGCCTTGTCTCGACGAATCAGAGGATTCGACGAAACTGAAATGGGCCCGGCGAAACAGAAACTTGGGCTTGAACTTGGGCCTAAACTTTTAGCCCATGACGAAACAGATTTGGGCTCCTGTGATTCGTCGTCTGTTATGACGAATCAGATTTGATTCGCCGACTAAGGTCTGATTCGTCGACTATTGTGATTCGTCGACACTTGTGATTCGTCGACAAGTCTGTTTCACCAACAGATTTTTCAAAACAGCAACACCCAGGCTGGAAATATTTTGCAGTCAAAACAGTAACACAGGCTGGAAATATTTTGCAGACACAATTCCATTCAGTTGCAAGAACGTTTTTATGAAGAAGGTTTCAGGCTTCCGGTAGAAAACACCAAGCAACAACTTCGGCTTAATCAAAAACGAACTTTACACAAATATACTAAAAACAAATTTAAAGCACGGTAAACTAAATGAAAATGCGGAAAACTGTTAAAAACACTAAACAACTGTACAAGTGCAACCTTTTTGCGAATCTCAAGGACAAGGAATCATACCAGCTTACGGTCTTAGTCAACATGATTTTGATTTCTGTTTAAAGCTCTGGATAAGTATACTACCTCGATTATCGGTATTGTGGTCCACATAAGCTCAAACTGATCAGACATAATCATAATTTAAGAGATACGATTAACGGTAAGGATTATACTTACAAGTCGATGTAAATCCACTCACGACACATTCCCGTATCAAGGTATGCACGAGAATTCATCTTACCGGTGAGTATACCGATTATCATCTGTTTGACCGTATAAAAATGTGAGAGACTCACTTATTTTGATTGAAAACAAGCCCTATGTGATAAAATCACTTATTGATGAGGAACTTGATTTTCAGATGCATGAGGGCACAGGAGCAAGTCCGTGAACAGGTCAGTACTTCCGTACATCAGAGAGACGAACTTGACTCCCGCAAAGAATCTGTGATATAAAATCACTTATTTTGTTGGACATGTGATTGTTGATCACTTATTGAGGTCGAATGCAGTATGTACACGTATGTATAGTATCATGGAAGATCTTAGACTTCGTCTCCGTTATTTTTACGGTTTGATACAACCATGATACCCAGATGATAAGCAGCATAAAGACCGAATATTTCAGATCTCGGCAATCTCTCAAACGAGATTTCGGTACTAAGACCATATGCCAATGAGCGGTTCCCACCTGACTTGAAGTCTGTTAGGTTTGTATCATCCTGCACATTTTATTCTGATTGTGAGCCTACCGATACATCGTTAGTAGAGATACTTATCATTTTTCTTTTTATTTTGCATTTTGAGCACATTGACCGACCACACCAGTGAATTTCATCATTTTCCTTTATCCAAGAAACTCATTTTTGGTTTTTCTATTGTTTTTGAATTTTTTTTTTCAAACGAAACGACAAAAAGTAAAAACATCTTTTTGGATTTTGAACTTTTGCAATGTTTTTGTATTTTCTTGAAATATCTCCCCCTAAAATTCGCAAAGTTTACGAAAACTAAAATCTTTTTGAATTTTCAAAGTTTATAAAGAAAATATTTACAAAAACGATCAGCCAAAGAAGTTTACTCGGGTATCACCTTAATGCCATTGACCAAAAGTAGATAATCAAAACGTGATTTATCAAAAGCTTTTGTAAACAGGTCGGCACGTTGGTGATCAGTGGGGACATGAACGACATCAATTAACCTCTTATCAAAACAATCACGGATAAAGTGATATTTAATGTCGATGTGTTTAGTCTTAGAATGTTGCACAGGATTTCTAGTGATTTGCAAGGCAGCATTATTATCAACAAAAATACGAGTAGATAGGAATTCTAAACTGTAGTCGCGCATTTGTTGTTGTATCCAAAGAACTTGGGAGCAACAACTCGAGGCAGCAATATATTCTGCTTCACATGTTGATGTAGCAACACACGTTTGCTTCTTGCACTGCCACGTGACCAGGCGATTTCCTAGGAACTGACATCCTGCTGTTGTTGATTTGCCATCTATTTTGCAACCACCAAAATCAGAATCACTGTATGCAATTAATTCAAAACTATCATCCCTAGGGTACCAAAGACCTAGGTCTGGGCATCCCTTCAAATAGCGTAGAATCCTTTTTACAGCTGACAGATGAGAGGCCTTCGGGTTTGCTTGATATCTTGCTAGCAAGCAGGTTGGGTACATGATATCAGGCCTCGAAGCGGTAAGATACATGAGAGATCCGATTATGGCACGATAGTACGAGGAGTTGATGCTTTCTCCCTTCAAATCCGGAGTAATCCCGTGATTCTGCGGAAGTGGGGTACCAATGGGCGTTGCATCTGACATTTGGAATCGGCTCAAAATGTCACCAACATATTTAGTCTGATGGATGAATATCCCAGACTCTGTTTGTTGAACTTGAAGGCCCAAAAAGAAATTCATCTCTCCCATAGCGCTCATTTCGAACTTTTCTTGCATAACACGTTCGAATTGCCTGCACAAAGAGTCATTAGTAGACCCAAATATTATATCATCAACATATACCTGCACCAGCAGAAGATCTTCATCTTGTTCTTTGATAAAGAGTGTGCAATCAATAAGACCTCGTCTAAATCCATTCTCCAGAAGATAGTTTGATAAGGTTGCGTACCAAGCCCTAGGTGCTTGATGTAGACCATAAAGAGCTTTGTTGAGCAACCAAACCCGATCGGGGTGAATAGGATCTTCAAAACCTGGAGGTTGTTCTACATGCACCTCTTCTTGAACAATACCATGAAGAAAAGCACTTTTAACGTCCATCTGGTAAACTTTGAATCCTTTGAAAGAAGCATAAGCTAAGAAGATTCGAATAGCTTCCAGACGTGCAACAGGTGCATAAACTTCATTGTAGTCAATGCCTTCAATCTGACGAAAACCCTGAACAACCAGTCTCGCTTTGTTGCGAATAACAACTCCACGGTCGTCTTTCTTGCATTTATAAACCCATCGTGTTCCAATTTTCTTGTAATTCTCCGGTTTTTCAACAAGCTTCCAAACACCAAGCTTTTGAAATTGCTGCAGTTCGTCCTGCATGGCTTCAACCCATGAATTATCTTTTAAAGCTTCCTTCCAAGATTTTGGTTCTTCTTGTGAAACGTAACACGCGAAAGACCAATCATTTTGTAGACCAGATTCTCTAATAGCTGAATACAAACCAGCACTCGGGTTGTTTCTCAGCTGATTACGTGTCTGCACACCTTGTTGGACATCTCCTATGATATTCTGCTGTGGATGGGTATCGTGTATCCTCATTTCAGGATTTTCAGGAACACGAGCATTAACACCCAAATTGTTAATATTAAGATCAACAACCAACTCTACACCTGGAATATGCGTAGAAGTGGATGCATTTCCTTCAGCAGTATCATCGACTTGCACATGAGGAGTATCAACAGAAATACCCTGAACTGGAACAACTGGAGATTTAGTGCCTTCAGTCGCATCCAGATTTTCTTCATCTTCTTCTGATGACTCATTGTATTCAGTAGCATTCTCAACTTCCTCATTTTGAACCGTGTTGTTAGACGAATTAGAACTTTGTGAGTTAACAACAACAGGTCTAACTAATGACGACTCAGCAGCATTGTCACTATCAAATATCATTCTAGCAGCTGCAGAATCTTCATCAAAGATTGGCAGGTCAAAGGAGTTGAATAGCCCATCATAATCGAACATCCAAGGATCACCTGGAGCTTTAACAGGATTTGTATATCTCTGAACCCTTACTTCACTCCATAGTTCAATCTTTTTGGTAGTCAAATTCCAAACACGAAAATTTGGTGTAGCATATCCAAGAAAGAAACCCTCGATAGCTTTCGCTCCAAACTTTCCATCCGGATCAATCATAGTACATGGACCACCAAAAGGTTCTAGAATTGAAAGATCTGGTTTCCTTTTCTGTAGAGGTTCGAAACAAGTCTTGCCATGTCTCTTAACCTTAAGAACTCGGTTTAATGTGTAGCAAGCAGTCGACACAGCCTCTGCCCAGAACTGAACAGGAAACGCCGACTCTACCAGCATTGTTCTTGCAGTTTCAATTATCGTCCTATTCTTCCTCTCCGCGACACCATTTTGTTGTGGAGTGTAAGGAGAACTGTATTCATGAAGAATGCCTTTAGAAGTACAGAACTCATCCATAACACGATTTTTGAATTCAGTTCCATTGTCGCTTCTGATCCTCTTAACTTTCAACGAGTAGAGATTTTCCAACATTGTAAGAAGATCCTTGAGGATTTGAGGAGTATCACTCTTGTGTGCCATAAAAGCTACCCAAGAAAATCTAGAGTAGTCATCAGTAACTACTAAACAATACACATCTCCGAACGTTGTTTTGTGTCTCATAGGTCCAAAGAGGTCCATATGAAGACGTTCGAGAGGCATGCCAACAGTGTTGATTTTCTTCAAAGGGTGAGACTTCTTTGTTTGTTTCCCTTTCTGGCACGAAACACAGATATCTTGTAGATGAAAACTTCTCACGGGCACGCCATTCACAAGATTGTTTTTCACCAAATGGTTCATTTTTCTCAAGTGAATGTGTCCCATTCTTCTGTGCCAAGATATAGACTCCTTCTCCGTGGCTTTCGAGACAAAACATGTGACTTGTGCAGAAGTCGTAATCGCTTGACTCATATCAAGAACATAAAGATCATTGATTCTTGGAGCCGATAAGAGAATCCATTCATCAGGAATTGTGAAACCAGGTTTAAGCACATAACAACCGGCATCATCGAAATGCACGGTGAATTTTTTATCGCAGATTTGCGACACACTGAGAAGATTATGATCAATTTGACGAACATAATTGATCTTATCGAAACATACCACACCATTGGAAATCATTCCCTCTCCAGTGATGTAACCGCCTTTGTCTCCAGCGAAAGCAACATAGCCTCCTTTAATGTTTCTCACATCATATAGAAGCCGTAAGTCGCCCGTCATGTGCCTAGATGCCCCACTATCAACAATCCAATGACTATTGATAATTCCTCCTGGAACATCCTGCACATATCATCCAATGATTAGTTAAGGATGGGGACCCAAGCCAAAGTGGTCTTGGGTCGTCCCTGAGCATCACGAATAGTGATCTCGATTTGTTGATGGTTTTCCAAACAAACAGCTCCCCCTGAACCTTCACTCTTCCTAGGTTTCCAAGTTTGTTTTTGTTTACCAGATTGAGTTTTGTAAACAAATTTTGAAATTTCTGGTTTTACAGGTGAACTTGGTTCCCTTGGAACAGAATTTACCTTAGATTTTAAAGCCTTTTCTATTTTCTTCACATCTTGATGTCGTTGTTTCGATTCCTGTTCTTTAATAGTTCTTTTATCATGTTTAGGTGAAACAGGACGACATTTAGGGTGAATCGATTCAGGTGATGCTCTTTCAACAAATTTCGCTTTCGGAGTGTTAGCACAATCTTTGATGATGTGCCCAAACTCTCCACATTTAAAACACGTTCTCCTTTCAACAAACTTAGGAGAACTGGATCGACGATCAGATGTCGAATTTGTATAACCCGAGGTACTAGCTTTTTCATCACACCCGTTTGAATGTTGAGTGTAATTGTTTTGACTATCACGTTTTAAAATTTTGACTTGTACAAAATCATTGTTTGACTTGTTAGCAAAAGTCTCAATTTTATCTGTACCCCTCGATTCCACAAATTTGACATTGCTGTTTTTCTTCTGATAACGAGCTCCTTTTGTTTCAAATTTTGAGTTGGAAACATTTGACAATTTAGCTCGTTGATCTGATTGTTTACCCTTAGAAGCAATAGGTTGTTGCTTTGAAGGTGATTTCTGATTTCCAAATTTCTTTTTAATTTCAGTCTTAGGAATTGGATTACATTGAGTCACATTAACTCCCGGAATCGACTTTCCCACAAACTTACTTGTGTTATTTTCAAAAACATTATCAATCAATGAAGGATTGACATTTTTAATTGGAAAATCATTATCTGAATAGATTTTAGAGTCACCAACCAAAGTATACAACACAATATTACTTTTAACAGTAGACACAGGATTTATCACTTGTTGAACAACAGGTTGAACAGCAGGGGTAGGAGGATCACACAGAATATGATTCTCAATTGGAACTTCTACTCCTTTAAGTTTGTCAAGTGATTTATCCTGATTACTCACATCTGATTCAGATTCATCATCCGACGACTCATAGTCCTCAATGGTTGGAGGACCTTGTTTCGTAGATGTTGACCCTTTTTGCTCAGAATTTTTACTTGGAGAATTGTCCGATTTGAACCCTAGGCCAGTAGTTACTTCCTCATAATCAAGAGGCACACTGGATTCAAACCGTGGCATTTCTTCTTCATCAGGCATATAAGCATAATCATGTCTCAAAGGGGGCGGACACTTCTTATACCCAACACCTTTCTTGTTTCCCTTTAGTTGTTGAACATCAATAATGTGATCGAGCACAAATCGGGAGTTAGAGTAACTCTCCAATTTTTGCTTGATTGCATCATGCTCACATTTGGCAATGGCTAGTTCCTTTTTAGTTTCCTCAACAATGTTAATGTAATCATTTATACTAACTTGTTTATGATAAACAGTTTTTGTCACTTCGGAAACATTTTTCTTTTGAATTTCAATCATAGATTTAAATTCTTTTTCGTTTCGAACCAAAGCCATATTCGCTTCTTTGCATTTAGCCATTTCAACAACTAAACTCTGATTGTGAATATGAATCGAATCACAGTGAAGCTTTATTCTATCAAATTCATTTTTCATATATTCACAATCTCTACAGTTGATAAGAATTTCAGATTTTACCTGACTTGTAGAATCTGAGACATTTGCCATAAAGGCAGTCTGATAAGAGAAAGATCCGTCTTCAGAAAAGAACTTCTCCATTTCTTTAGATGCTACCTCAGCCTTCTTGATCAGAACTGATTTCTGACATTTCAACTCTTCTGCTTCATTCAATAAGTCATCAAGATTAGAACTTGCTTCTTTGTTCACATCAGATTCAGAACAATAATCACCCGAAGTAGAACTTTCTTCATCTGAACTCCCGGTATTACCAGAACTGTCGTCACTATCAGAAAATTCTTCCTTATGAACGTGCTTGATGTGATTGATAATCTTAGCATAACACGCTGTTCCTCCTTTATCTTGATCACCTTCCCCAAGTTGTAAAGACCAATTAAACCCTTCATCAGCTTGTACGGTTAATGCACGACTTTCATTTGATGGTCCAGACTGATTCTGGTTAGTGGTGTTGTTTACAGCCACTATCCCTTTTCCACGATTGTCTTGATTAGCATTTGAAGTACTCGTCTGATTACGGAATGGGTTCTGATTGCCTTGTCTGCTTGGTCGAGTGCACTCACGTTTGAAGTGACCCTTTTCCCCATGTAACTGCTTCTTTATCAAAACCGTACTTTGTATCTTGTTTGCTTTCCAAAGAACTTCTTCCTGTTCGAACCATAAAGTCCTTCGCCCTTCTAACAGCACTTGCGAATGCCCACTTTATATCCATCAACTCCATTTCATCACGGTTGATTTGTAGATAGTCTTCGTTGGTTAAATTGATGTTTCCAATTTGACCTGCGACCAAACCGCAGTAAGCACTGACCATGGTATTAATAAGTTCCATATGTTCCTTTGCTACTTCAATGCTAACATTTGAGAGGTTTGATGTATCAACTTTGACTGTGTTAGGGTTTGGAGTTGGAGGATTGTTGGTATAATGAGCTTGCTGTTGTTGTTGTGGTTGGACTTGTGGTTGTGGTAGGGATGGATTAAAACCTCCTCCTGAATATGCCTGATGTTGAGTAGTAGAAACTGGAGGTATAAAAGGAATAAAACCTCCTCCAGAATAAGTCTGAGTTTGTTGAGGAAACGGAGAAGAGTTTGTATTTGATACAAACGCCGTTTGTAACTTTGGTTGCCTCAGACTAGCTGACGGGTCAAAACCTCCACCACAATACATTTCAATATTCTGAGGAGCAGCAATGCGTTTTGCTTTTCGGATTTCTTCATCATTTTTATGTTCCAGCTTCTGTACAAATTCATAGATAGTTATAGTGTCAGCATCTAGAATACCTGTATGCTTTAGAAGCTCAATGTATGGACTCCACTTTGGTGGTAGAGAATCAGCAAATCGTGCACAAACTTCCTTTTGAGTTGCAGAAACAGCATAGGCAAACATCTCACTAATCAAATGATAAAACCGTGTGGTCATATCATTTAGAGTTTCGTTTTCCAAGAACTGGAACGATTCAAACTCTTTCTTTAATAAATCATGCCGTGTCTTTCTGGAAGCTGCGTTTCCTTCTCCTCTTGTCACCAAACAATCCCATAAGGATTTCGTGTCCGTACAATAAGAAAACTGATGATAGATATCTTTATGAAGTGCTTGAGTAAGAACAGCAAATGACTTTTTCTCAAATTCATATGCTTTCTTGTCATTTTCCTGCATGTTAGTAAAACCTTCGGCCGTTGAAGCTGCTACTTCAAGAGCATCATTGCGTGGAGTAATGAAACACCTCCAAATATCAGTGCTTTGACCTTGAACATATGTAATGAATCGACCTTTCCATGATGGAAACTCGTTCATATGATTCAACTTTGGCGGGCGATTGTTGCTACCCGTTTCGCTCTCACTGATCAAAAGATTTTGAATGTTTTGGTTCTGGTTAGATGCCAAAGCCCATTGTCCGGCACTTATAGTTGGTTGACCAAAAACACTCTTTACCCACGCTGCTGCGGACGTCGGATCTTCACGTGGTCTAGAATCCATACTCCAATCCCATGGACTAGTACAACTCATATTTGATGTATGTATGATAGTACCTGCACAAATTCTTGAAAACAAACAGTAAGCAAGCTGATATAAGTCCTCTGTGTAAAACAGATCTGTTCTCGACGAAACAGAATTCACGAAACAGGTTTGTTTCGTCTGAATGAATGACGACGAAACAGACTTGTGATAATTGTGATTTGTGGCGAAACAGAATTTGTTTCGTCAAAGATGTTGTGGCGAAACAGACGTTAGATTCGTCAAAGATGTTGCGACGAAACAGATGTGATTCGTCGGCTGCTTGTTTCGTCAAAACTGGGTAAAAGTCAGTTGGTTTAGATATTTTAAATATCTACTGACCAGTCAAAGGATAAGATGAGACACAAAGATATTTATCCTGACACAAGGTATGTTTGTAACTTCTTATTTTCAACGAAACAGAGACTATTACTGAAACCAATTATAACCTTTTACACAAAAGTCAAGTAATATTATTATAAGTTATAACACTTGGTTTTAATCAATTTTAACAGATCAAATACTCAGTTTATATAAGAACACTTATGAAGATATGAAGAACACCACCAAGAACATGAGTTTTCCGATGAGTTTTTCGATCACCGATAATTTTCCGAAACACGAAAATACACTAGATTTTCACTAAAAACCCGGTTTAAAGCATAAACAAACAATCTAACATAGTTTTTTTAAAAAAATCTGTAGCAAACACCAATAAAACAGCAGATTTATGAATATTTTTCCAGAAAATATTAATTTTTCAAGAACTCATTTTCAGAAAAACACACACAAAATACTTGATAAAAACCGAACAAGTTTGATTTTAAAAACAAGGATAAGAGCCAATGCTCTGATACCACTTGTAGGTCCCGAAATCTGAGGATCGATTACGAACCGAATCACTTGTTTATAGTAAACACGGTTACGTGTGCGGAATCCACGTAACTATGCCAAATCAAACATATATATCAATAATAACAACGGATTAATCAATGATACACACTCTATTGATTAACGGGATGAGAACCGATTACAACTGATACAAACACAGTTCAGACGGAATTTCGGCAGAGTTTTGTTACTATGGTCTGTTTCTCATCTCTCTTTGATAATGAAACAGAACTGTTGTTTATATAGTCCCTGGACCACTGATATCGACGAAACACACAAGTGTTTGACGAATCTGAACATGGGCCAGACATTGGGCCTGGAACAGCCCAATACATGACGAATCAAGGTCTGATTCGTCAGTACATGACGAATCAAGGTCTGATTCGTCATGACCTTCAACGAAACAGAAGTTTGTACAATGGTCTGTTTCGCCATGAAGTGTTCCGACGAAACAGGTCTGTTTCGTCGAGGACTGCAACTGTTGTGTTTGTTCCTGTTATCAGACAGCAACAATCAGCAACATATAAACATAGTAATGACTAAACTACCCTTTAATGCAACATGCATTGTTCATAATACTTTACATATCAAAAGAGACAAACAAGTTGTACACAAGTAGATAGGAGGATATCTGACTTGGTCAACATAACATACAGACTCGATAATTAATAAAAGACCATTCAAAATACATCGTTAAACAAGACTAGTTACAGACACTAAAAATGCATCAACAGTAGGTTAATATGCAATATATCTTAACGTGCAAGGGTACGATATGAAATTACGTATGTTATAAACCATAATCACGTATAAAGAAAAACCATAATCACGCATGGTTATCATGTGTGATTATGTTTTTTCTTCATGCGTGATTATGGCTTTTGTTCATGCGTGATTAGGGTTTTGAGTTTTATAACATCCGTAATTTCATATCGTGCGATGACACGTTAAAAAATATTATATTTACACTTTTACTATATATTTATATATTTATGCATTGAGGGAGCCGCTAGAATGAGAACCACCACGAGTTATGAGAACCACGAGAACCACGCCCCGCGGGTGGCCGTCGGCGACGAAATTTTTTTTACACCTAGATCCGTATATTTTAGTGGGGGGTTTAAATTTTCGGTTCAAACGGCGCGCCCGAGGGGGTAGTTTTTTACGCCCAAAGTTTGGTAAAAAAAAAGAAAAATTAAAAAAATTAAAAAAACCCAAACTTTGGGCGTAAAAAACTACCCCTCGGGCGCGCCGTTTGAACCGAAAATTTAAACCCCCCACTAAAATATACGGATCTAGGTGTAAAAAAAATTTCGTCGCCGACGGCCACCCGCGGGGCGCGGTTCTCGTGGTTCTCATTCTAGCGATCCCCTATGCATTGATATAAATAAATATGTTGTATAACAAATATACGCTGGCGAATATTTAATGACGGAACTTTTTTACATATATATAAAATTTTATACAAGATCATACATATGATTTTAATTTTAATTTTTGTACAGATTTGTAACATACAAGACATACATATTAAAAAGGCTCATTCTATACCCCCCCCCCCCCCCTCCCCCCCTCCCCCCTCCCCCCTCCTGATTATAACCCCTTTGTGAGAGGAAAACTGTCGGTCTCACGCAGGCCCCGCCTGTAAGTATATGAGAGGAGAGGGGTGAAAAAAGTAAATAGAGGGTGTAGAAAGTAGCACCCATTAAAAAATATATATATTAAATGGAGTTATCACAAGATTTTTTGAACTGATTTTCAAATTATTATTTTCCAATATATGTGTTTTCTGTATAAAAATCATCAATCTAAGGAGTGTGTAATCATTTACTATATGTTATTTTATCTTAATTTAGGACCTATAAAAATTATCAATTGAAGTGTGATCATTTACTATTTATCTTAATTTAGGACCTATAAAAATCATCAATCTAAGGAGTGTGTGATCATTTACTATCGACCTAAATAATATATATATATATATATATTATATACACATATATAATACAAAGTAGTTCGTCTCTTTCTCTCTCTATCGAGAAGGCGATTGCAGAGAACACTCAGTACTGTAAAAGAGAGAAAAGGAGAGAGAATTCAAGAACTGAGAAAACGATGTCTGAGAAGTTTTCTTTTTCACAACACATAAGAGGTTAGTTTAGTATATATTCAAGCTTTTCAATTCATAAAAAGTTGAACAATTTTTTATTCATCTTCTTTAAACTTATCAAATTTGACAAAACCATCAGCAAACATCCATTTGGTGCTTACTGTTTCACCCCTTTCTTTGTCTTTAATCTACATCATCCTCAATCTATAGGGTCTGCAATTTGATTTGATGAATATGATGGTGATGATGATATCATGGAAGTAGTAAATTCAAGAAAACCTAGTGAATTATTCTATGTCACAAGACTATATGTTCAATTTCCCACATGAGTTCCAGAGATCAACGTCAGCTCAAGATCAGATCCGGAGATTAGAAGAAATGGATGAGGGACATGGTGGTTTACCGCCGGTGTACGAGACGGGAGCCGGGATGTTGTCCGAATTGTTCAGTTTCCCAACTGCTGCAACGAATACCAATACCAGTTCGGAATTGTTGGTGAACCAGATGAATAATTACCAACAACACAATCGCGTAAACCAGTCGGTAACCGGTGGAGATTGGTATGGTAACACCACCGCTCAAGCCATGCAACTTTTCATGACAAACCCAAATCAAGAATCACCATCTGCCGATTCTACCCTTCAACATCAACAAAACTTTGGTACTGGACAAGGGCATTTTGGTCCTTCAACACAATTCACATGGGTTGCTCCGGGTGGTGGTACTACATCTCATGATGGTGAAGCCGTCGGTGGTGTTCTTGAAGTCCCCCTTTCACTTTCATTATCTTCTACTAAAATTGAGGACTTGAGAATTAATGATGATTCAGCCGCCGCTGGAATGTTGTACTTTAATCAAGTTAGTGGTGGTGGTGGTGGTGGCGGCGAACTTTACCGGAATTTGCATATGGGTCAGACCCACCATCCGATTCATATCGGGTTCGGATCGAATTCGTTAGGAGTTGTGAAAGTGCTTAGAAATTCAAGGTATGTGAAGCCTGCTCAAGAATTGTTGGAAGAGTTTTGTAGTGTTGGAAGGGGCAATTTCAAGAGAAACAAATCCGGGTCAAAACATAATAATTCGAACCCGAATCGGAGTAATAGTAGCGGCGGTGGTGGTGCATCTTCTTCTTCATCTAAAGATCTCCCTCCTTTGTCATCAGCAGAGAGAATTGAGCATCAAAGAAGAAAGGTCAAACTTTCTTCCATGCTTGATGAGGTAAGTCAATCTCTCTCTCTCTCCCTCTCTCTCTCTCTCTCTCTCTCTAGACGGCATAACATTCCGGTGACTACTGGGATTGTCTTTACAAAAGCCGGCAGTAAAAAATAGGTTAACTGACAAAATATGCTGAGTTGCTAACATCCATTTTTAAAAAGAAAAATAATGTTGTAAAATAAAGATTACATAAAATTTAGATTTGGTAAAACCGTGACAAGGTGGTTACATACTATAATCATCATCTTATATTATAATATTAGGGTTATAGCTTGCTTAGCTTTATAATACATTATAAAAATGCTTTCTTATTTCTTTGGAAAATGTATACATTATTGCAAATTTGAAATTTTCCACAAACTATATAAAATTAATGTTATTTAGTTTAATAATATTATATAACAGTTAATCTTTGGCTGTATTGAGAAAAATATGCAATATTTAGTAACACAACAATCTTGTTGGTGTCAATTGTCATCAACAGGGATTTCTTTACAATATATTAACAATCTTTTTGTTTTTGTGTGTTCTACTTAATCTAGTTATCAGTCAGCTTGCTAATAAACAAAGAAAATTGTAATTGGATAGCCGAAATTGATATTATAATCAAATGTAGGTGGATCGGAGATACAATCACTACTGTGAACAGATGCAAATGGTGGTGAATTCTTTTGATTTAGTGATGGGCTATGGAGCAGCGGGGCCATACACTGCATTAGCACAAAAGGCCATGTCTCGCCATTTTCGCTGTTTAAAAGATGTGATATCGAGCCAATTAAATCATAGTTGCGAGTTATTGGGAGAGAAAGATCCGAGTACTTCTGGTGTCACGAAAGGCGAGACACCAAGGCTTAAGTTGTTGGAACAAAGCCTAAGACAACAAAGGGCATTTCATCAAATGGGCATGGAACAAGAAGCTTGGAGACCTCAAAGAGGCTTGCCTGAACGTTCTGTCAACATTTTAAGAGCTTGGTTGTTTGAGCACTTTTTACACCCGTAAGTCTTTTTTTCATTTAATTTTGCTTTATTAATACCAAAACAAATTTTACTTTAGTAATCGCGGAACAAAATTGAAAACCTAGTAAATCTTAACTTAATTTTGCTTTAGTAATAACAAAACAAAATTGAAAACCTAATGAATATTAACACTTGTGATGAATTCACAGTTTTTTTATATATTACCTCTTTAAATAAAGAGTTGTAACTGAATTATTGGAAATGCAAATATTCAAATTAGAGATTGAACAATAACTATCAAGTAATAATAACTATGATAGATAATGGGTATGTTTGGCAAAAGTAGCTGGTGGCTTAAAGATGCTAGCTGATGGCTGAAAGCTAGTAGCTGTAGCTTTTTAGATATATTTGGTGTTTAACAAGTAGCTGTAACTTTTGACAAAATGTATAAAATAACCAAAATATTAAGCTTTGTAAAGCCTAGTACTTTAGAATGTAAAAGCATTAGGATATGAAAGACACTTCGAAGGCTAATTAATTAAGCTAAATATATATTTTGCATGAAACCGATACACAGGTATCCAAGTGATGCTGATAAACATTTGTTGGCTCGACAAACTGGATTGTCAAGAAATCAGGTTTGTTACCTACTTAACTTCTCATCTCTATCCCTCTCAATCACTCTCGAATGCATATACAAATAGATATGAACTGAAAGATACACCAATCTGTGTGTGACATGGCCTGCTTTCCTTTTGAGATAACGACATTTTAATAGCAATGCTCATAAAGAGTAGGATGAAAGTTAAAATAAGTTGTAGGTGAGAAATGCCATTATTGGTATGTTAATCCAAAATTTTTTCCAAGAAATCGGGTTGGCATGATTTCTTTTTCCTCTTCATGTTTTCCATTAATTACTTTAAATCATAAAAGATTGTTTCTTTAACAAGACTGATGCTTTTTGTGTGTTAAAGAGATTGGTATATATTTTCTGTTTATAAAAAATAGTTACAATTTTGGTTTACAAGATTGTTCTTATTTTGACTTAATATACTACAAAATACCTATATTAGTTGGTTAAATGACAAAGAATTATGAATCACTACACAATTTGTTTTACTTCAAATTGTTGTATAAAATTAAAACGAACTGAACATAGTTAAAAAAAGTCTAAAATTGAGATATCAGTAGTAGTAATAGTAATAATAATAATAATAATAATAATAATAATAAAAATAATATTAAGATTAGTATTAATACTAATATTAATAATAACTATAATAATAATTAGTACTAATAATATAATTAGTTAATTAGTTAAAAATATCACGGTACATTTTTAATATATAAAAATGCTATAACTCGCGTTACAAACATTTAAGTTATAACGAATAATCTACTCTCAATAACCCTAGTAATTTCAACAAAAACATAATTTCTCAGAACTAGTATAATTTCTGTGGTACGTTTGAGAAAAAGAAAAGTAATATAGACTATTCGAGTTCAATGAAAGCTCTAACAATTTTTGCCCTTTTGTAACAAATAGATTTCAATTTAGTGTTTTTAACGTTAACAATATAGTATGAGATATTTTATGTATTAAATTTATGATTATTCATTATATTTTCTATGTTTTCATAACCGTGGTATCTGGTTATTGCCATACATATATACAATATAGTATGAGATATTTTATGTATTAAATTCATGATTATGCATTATATTTTCTATGCTGTAAAAACATGTTATTTAATGAACGCTTTATTTATAAAATAGTCCTTGTTAGACTAATTATTAATGTCTTTTTTTTATAAACGTGCTATCTGTTTATTGCCATACAAATACATAATATAATTTGACATATTTTATATATAATTATTGATGACTCAAAAAAATTGGTATTCTGTAAAAGCTTTCAATCAATAAATATTTTACTTTTCAAATATAGAATTCTTTTAAAGAAAGAATACATATATATCGGATGGTAATAATTGAACACAATCATTTATACAAGAAATAAAAGAATTTAACGCCTGGGTTAGTACCAAAAATAGAGATGTTGCACTTGTGAACAGTGAAGTGAAGAAGACAGGGCATCTTATTGATCGTAATTACAGTTGAGACAAGACGTGTGATCTTATTTTACACCTTATCTGCACACTGCCACTGCTTTAAGTAATTGTGTACAACAAATATAACAACTGCTTTCTATGCTTTCTCGTGCATCTAGTCCCTTTAGCCAATTTGTCTTTTTATATATTCTCTTAATTGTTACATTTTTATATAAATAAAATAAAATAAAATAAAATATAATATAATTTTATTTTGGTTATCGTTATCTTTTAGAATTTTATACATCAACTTACAATTTTATAACGTAATCTAATCCACCCTAAAAAATTGCACCTTCGACGACCAAATCCGATGTGACATGCCACCATCAGCTAGTTAAATATTTTACTTGTCTTATTTGAAAAGAAATTGTGCATAGGATCTTGCATTAAACTATGTGTATATATCAAAGTTAGTTTCGTTAATTTGTACTCAATGAATATAAATCATCCATGTTATTATATCTAACTGAAATTAAAATTTAGAATAGTATCTTACATTCCTGTAATAATTTATGAATTAAATAATTATTTTAACAGTTAAATTTGAAGTTACAATATTAACTTAATTTCACTGTAACCAACTACATTTAGAAGAAATTATATATATTTAAACATAACTGGTTAGGATTAGGTTCAAACGTAAACAAAATCCTTAGAGTGAACTGCGTGAACTGATATGGGCCCTTGATTTTTATGATCTTAAGATTAAAGTAAGTGGCATGATGGTAATTATTTGGTTAATTTTTTTCATTTAATTAAATACAAAAAGGTTATATGTGTAATTTCAATCTTAAATTGATTGGATAAATCTCTCACAAATCAAGTAATCAATTATCCTCTTAAATTGATTGCATAAATCTCTCACAAATCAAATCAAGGATTAAGAAAGATGTAACTTAATTCAATTATTAAAATAATTATTTGTTTAAATGCGATGTATACGTGTGTATTCTGATTTTGCCCTCTTTTTAATGCGATGTACACATGTGTATATCGTCTGTTTTTTTATATCTCAGAATTTTTTTTTGTATTGAATGTTGATGTACACCTGTGAATTACTATACACATATGTACGATGTTGAGTACACATGTGTATACCGTTGAAATATGAAGGTTACGTGGATCTTAAAAATCAAAATTTGAATTCTTGTGATGAAATCTGAAATAAAAATTAAAATTGAAATCTGGTGATTTGTTGTTTGTTTTGATAATTATCTTATTAATAAATAAACATAATGTGGATAATGAATTTAAATTAGGAAAGATGTAACTTAATTCAATTATTAAAATAATGACTTAAATCTAATTTTTTATATAATTACAATCCTACCCTTAACAACTAAAAAGGAAATCAAGGGTCCATATATGTTCACGCAGTTCACTCTTGGGAGGTTGTTCACGCTGGAACCCTACCCTAACTGGTAAACTGTTATTCTTTCTTTTGTTAATTAGATCTTTATATATGTATTATTGATCTGACTTCTTAAAATAATTTAAAGAAAATTTATTTGGATGTCTTTAAGATCCTGTATGTATTATTAATCATTGACTCTCTTTCATTCTGAATAAATACCATAACAAATATGTGAAGGAGTAAATTACACAGTGAAACTGTTAAGTGTGTGTAAGTATGGTGCATTTGTGTGTGATTGTATTGATAATTGTAATTAGGGTTTTACAAGAGAAAGAGTTAAATACTTAACCCATATTTAAATAATATTACCTCTAACTATCATTAATACCATTGTTGTCTAGTAAGCACAATAACCATTTACCATATTTATAACTGTGTTAAAATTAATATTTTGTGTTTAGAATTGTTTTATAGGCACTAAGACTCTTCAAATTGTATTAATTTATCGGTTTATATATATTTTATGAAATGGTTGTATGATACTAGATATCGTAAAGCACCCTTGAGTTTATGATAGAGTCAGAAAAAAAAATGACTGTTGGATGACAGAAGTCATTCTCAGTGTACCATTTATGATGACAATATATACGTCCACCTCACCATGGCTTTTAAAATAGTATTCATCTCTCTTCATTGTACGATTTGGTTCTTCTTGTGTCTGTATTCGAAATCTTTTCATGGAGCATTAGATTCTTGATTTTAAACAGTTAACAGATGTATAATATGTTCACCTGAACGGCCAGAATTCTGCTTATTTAACGTTATAAAATACGTTTTAAATATATCTTTGTGCTGGTAGGAGTGTAGTGTTAGGTATCAAACAGAATATATCTTCGTAAGTTAAATATGCTTCTTTATGTGTTATAATGAATAGATAACTCATGCCATTGATTTAAAAAAAATAATTTACAATTTTCATGTTATTATAAATATAGATGGTTTGATCCCAACAGCCATATGATGATATGTTATGAAACTCTTAAACCAAGATTTTATTTTAGTTGGCATGTGTGTGATATTTTTATTTTATGTTTTTCAATTATATTCTTTTCACCTATAAAAATAATATTTGGGTGAGCTCTTTTTGAATTGAAGGTAATGAAACAAAAATGTATAGTGTTAAAAACAAAACTTAAAGCATATTTTTTTTGACATTTAATAGGATCTTACTGGTCCTGCATGTCCTCATCATATCTAATCTCATAAAAGAATTTTGTCATCTTGAGTTAAATCGCTAAATCCCAACACTTATTGAGAATTATACATGTGATTTACAGATAACAAAGGGCTTATTAGTTATAATAAATTAAGACCTGATTTAAGATGATATGTACCTCTTAATAGACTCTTGGAACCAAGATTTTATAATTTTAGTTAACATGTGTATGATATTTTTACCTAGTTTTTGTATGTTTTTTACTATGTTCTTTTCACATGATATAAAACAAAAATGCAGCGTTAAAAAACAAAACTCAAAGCAATTTATTTTCTTGACAGTAAACAGGATCTTATTGGTCCTGCATGTCCTCATCATATCTGATCATAAATGATTAATGGTATGTTTGTGCATATATGTGTATGGTTTTCAGGTTTCAAATTGGTTCATAAATGCAAGGGTCCGGTTGTGGAAACCCATGGTGGAAGAAATGTACCAACAAGAAAGCAAAGAAGAAGAAGGTGACCCCCATCAAGATCATGAAAACCTAGACCAAGAAAACAACTCAGAAAACAACATTAATTACAATAATAATCAACACCAGAATGGTCCACCTTCATTATCTTCTTCATCTACACTTGCACAAACTCCAATGCCTCCACCTCTACCACCACAAGCTACCACCACTGCACCACCAGCAACAAGATCCGAAATCAATGACCCTGAAAATGACCCATCAATCCTTGCAATCAATACTCAAAACTGCTACTCAGAAAACCAAGCTACTGCCATGTCATACACTTACACACCTATCAATCTCCCCACAACCACCACCACATCCACCGGAAACACTACCACGGCCCCACCACCCTTTCCGGCCACACACGAGGCTGACGCCTGCCGCCGTGATGATGCGGCGGGCATGGGTTCGACACTGATAAGATTTGGAACCACTGCTGGTGACGTGTCACTCACATTAGGGCTACGTCACGCCGGAAACCTACCGGAGAAGACATCGTTTTCAGTTAGAGAGTTTGGGGGGTGTTGAATATTTGTTACGTGTCTATAAGGTACCTAGTAATTTAAAATAATATTTTTAGGCAAATGTTATACCGAGAAGATCATAATTTTCTTTCTTTTTTGTTACTCTATATATATTTTCTTCATGTAAAACAAAAAAATCTGAAATTGTATAACATGGTAAAACCAAAAAGGTAGTAGTGTATGTGTTAATAACACTATTTGGGTCTATTCTAATTGTAGAGCACTATAATATAATATAACTAGTACGTACTTACCATGTATATTTCTTGATTTTCTCATGTATGAAATTAACGTTTGCCCTTGTCTATGTTATAGATTAGAATAAGTACACCAAACTGCAAAAAAAAAAAATAGTTATTTTCAAATGGAATCTATTTTAGCGTTATTTTTTTCATTAATGATATTGGCTTACACTGGATTAAATTAAGAAAGATAAATATATTTGGAGTTGAAGACCTGAAACTAACATCAAACATAACGTATGTATACGATGGGTTTTAACTAAAACAGTAGGCTTGTAAACAAACTGAACAAACATGAACGAAGCATGTTTTTATTCATGTGTTTAACTTTAATCGAATAAATGATCGAGCATAAACACTTAAATGAACACGAATATCTTGTTTTTATTTGTTAATTTGTTAAGAAAACAAATGTGTTCGTGTTCGTGTTCGTTTGTTAATAGTATAGACTAACACTACTACTACAAAAAAGAGGTATTTGCTATGATGTTTTGCTACGAGAAAAATCGGTTGCAAATTTTGCTATGAATTAGCTACGGATTTGCTATGAATGCATTATGCTACCATTTTGCAACGAATATTCCGTCGCAATTGAAATACGTAGCAAAATCCGTAACAAATCCATAGCCAAAACTGAGGAAATAAAGAAGATGCCTATAATATTAATAAAAGTAAACTAAATTGTAATGTGTGATGTTCCTTTTTCATAAAATTAGACAAATCGTAATAAGTTGTAACACCCCAAATTTTAAAGAAAACGTCTAGGGATAAATAGTAATTAAAAGTTATTCATCATTAAAATAGTAGTTCAACCTGGCGTAACGATGTACATTTTGTAAGACAGAGACACTCAGTTCACATCTTTGGAAAAAAAATCCCCAAGGCAATGAAAACTAGATTGCATATCAGCACGACCTATCGTCCCCAAACTAACAAAAAAGAGGTTGTTCAATCCTTTGTAGATATTCTTCGAGCATGTATTATAGATTTTGGTGGAAGTTGAGATAGCCACTTGCCATTAGCAAAATTATACCTATAAACACAGTTATCATGTGACACTTTGGCTTCTTCAGCTGTCAGAACAAATGCTCTAGCATTCTTAGTAGTCTTGTTGTTCATGGCTGGAGCTAGTTTCGGACAGTTCGGTTTAATATGTCACTTTTCTCCACAATTGAAGCACACTCCATTACTGGGTTTCTTCTTGCAGTCTTCTTCCTTGTGGCCCGATATTTTGCAGAAGTTGCAGTATGTGGAACACCTTCCCAAATGCTTCTTCTTGCAAGACTTGCAGTAAGGTGCAGAAGTAGAACCTATGTTCTTCCCACGGTTGGAATTACTATAGCGAAATTCATGGTTAAGCTTCTGGACTATGTTCTTTCTCTGGTTCTCTTCTTGCGTACGTATCAATTTATCAGTCAAGGTATTTGCTAGCTCTACAGCTTCTTCTATTGTTTGTGGTCTAGCTGCCTTGACTACATGTCTAATCTCACTAATTAATCCCCAGATGTAACGGGAGATTTGTTGATGCACAAGAATGTTTGTTGACTGCATCTTCATCAAGTCTTAAATCAAGAAAGTCAAGATTGGAACTTAAAAGTCAAATTAGGGTTTTTAATTGTTAATTTCGCTTCAAAGGTCATTAGGTGATTTCGCTTCAAAGGTCATTAGGTGATTTCGCTTTAATGGTCATTAGGTGATTTCGCTTCAGTGTCACTGACACATAAGCGAAATCAGCCTTAGTATAAATACCCTTCATGTGTTCATTCATGGGAACCATTGAAGCGAAATCAGGTCATTAGCTTGGTAACGAAACTCTGTCAAAATCATTCTAGAAAGCTAATAAAGAGAAGAAATTGAAAGGAAAAGCTGTTGTTACTTTGCGTGCATTGATTCCGCCTTTACACGTGAAGATGAACTGCCTTGACTGATCGTTTAGGGTCACGACACGGTCCAACAAGTGGTATCAGAGCTCAGGACGAGGAGTTCATACTACTACAGCTTGATTCTACCGATTTTTCTCATTTCTAATCAATTTCTCTCATAATTTTTCGATTTGAACTATTTCCTACGGATGAAATGGTCTGAATTTCAAGTATAACGTGTAAAACATATAAATAACAAACCCTAGAAAGTATCAGGTTGAAATACGGATTAAAACTTGGTGAAAACTAGTTAAAACGTGATTTCTCTTTTTCGGACATCGAGAGTTAATTGCTTGATTTCGCTCTTACGGACAACGTTTAATTTCGCTTTTACGGACATAAGTGATTTCGCTTATTCGGACATAGTTATTTCGCTCATTCGGACATTGACAGATTGTAACTGATTTCGCTTATCTGGTCAAAACTGATTTCGCTTATTTGTCACTTAGTCAACCTTAGTCAGTGTTGTCAGTAGCATTTATCGAAACAAGAAAACTATTCGGTTTAGAGTGATCATACATGTGAAATATATTGTCGGTTTAGTCTATTAAAAGGTGTCAGCTCATTAGACTTTGCATGTTTAAGTAAAAATTGAATTGTTGTATCTGATAATGTCGGTTTAGTGGGCTTGGAGGTCCAATCGGATTGATTTGATCAATTGTTATTGTCAACTAAGTGAATTTTGAGGTCCTATAAAATTGAATATTATCATTTTTGTCGACCCAAATTTGCGGCCCAAACATAGTCTGACAATCGAATTGAAGTTAACGACAGCCCATGTGCTGATTGTGTTGTTCAACATTTGAGGTCCAATCAAGTAAATCTCGAAACTAGAATTGAGTTTGTGTGTTTGAGATTATCAAAAATATAATTGAGGCTACATGTGATCTAGTAAATAACAAAACATTCAAGTTTACACGTGAAGTTTACATGTGAAGTATTAAATGGATTGTCGGCACATTGTGAATTGATGTGATAAGTTTAGAAAGATTATATTTCATCGTTGAAAGGACAACATGCCACTCGATCAGCAATCATAAGTGTTTTTTGTTGTTTAGTGCAATACATTGATTAGTTATTCGATTAAACAACAGTTTTGTCTTTTTGTGTCACGTCATATACTTTCACATATTCATTTCGTTTTTAAATTGTTTGTTTGTTTTGTTTGCAGGTGATTTCGAGGTAATTCGAGGACATAAAAAGATGGCAAATTCCGATCCTATTCCGTGGAAAGACGATCGAACTGAAGAGCAGAAATATCGATATAGAAAAATGATTGCTGAAAACAAAATAATTAGAATATCTCGTATTTTTCTGGAAGCAAGGAGAGCAAATAGATGGGATCCAAACAGAGAGTGTTATCTTGATGAATATGGAAATATTGCGATCGATGATAGTACGCTTGATATTGAAGCCATAATCCAACAGTACAAAGAAGAGGATGATTATTGGCAAAATAAATGGTGGGGAGATGAAGAAGAGAAAAAGAAAAAGAAAAAGAAAGAGTTAATAGATGAAATAGAAAGAAAATCAGAAAATATAAGTTTGGATGTGTTTCTTGAAATAATCAAAAGATGTGAAAATGAAACGACAAAGAATGAAGAATCAAAGATGGATGAAACTTCGAAAAGTGAAGTTGTGTGCTCAAAATGCGAAAAATCCGAAGCAGAAAATTTCAATCTTTTGAAAGATGTGGAGAATTTGACAGTGGAAATCAAAAGCTTGAAGGATGAGAAAGAATATGATAATAAACAGATTCTTGAAATGAGAGAAAATTGTGAGAAATTGACGTCTGAAAATGACAAACTGTTGAGTAGTTTGGACAGTTTGACATTGGAAATTAACGACTTGAGAGAAAAAGAAAAGATTTTGGAAAAATCAAAATTGAAAATGAAAACGTTTTTTGGATAAAATTGGAAAATGAAACGTTAAAAGAAAAAGAAAAAGATTTTCAAAATCAAATCAAGATTTTAGAAGATGAGAGAGATATTTTTGGTAAAGATAATCTTGAAAAACAAATTGAAATCAATTCTCATCTTGCTAAAATCATTCAGTTTGAAAAAGAAGCTGAAAAAACTCGGATTAAAATTATCGAGTTTGAGAATAAATTGAAAGGTTTTGTGACTTCAGCACCATATGAGTGTCCAAAACCGATCAATTCAGTTCCAATAAGTGACAATGTCACAAATTTTGACAAAGTCAAAGTCAAAATTGAAGATTGTGATGAAATATCTGATGATGAAAAAGAAAAGAAAAGAAAAATATTTTTAGATTTACAAGAAAAATTTAAAAATACTGTTTTGCAATCTACTGAAACAGGTGAATGTTCTAAACAAAAACCTGTTAAGAAGAGTGTAGAATAGAAACAAAAAGATAAAAATTTGAAAAATCCTAAAACTGAAAATAAAAGCTCATCAGATAAGTCATCCAATCATTATCAAAAATCACAAAAATTTAAAATTGAAAACTCACAAAATGTTGGTAATAAGTGGTGCAGGTTTGACCACAGAGCTCAAATGCCAAAACCAGTTTTCAAGAAGAGTGATGATTACCACAAAGCCAGACAATGTTATGATCTAAGCATATGGTGTGAAAGTGGTGAATGGTACGATAACAGAGTGTGTTACACTTGTGGTGTGAGAGGACACATTGCTGTTAACTGCCAGAATTGGAGTTATGAGACAAAAATATGCTATAATTGTCAAATCAGAGGACATATTGCCAGAGATTGCCCAAGGAGATCGATGGGAAGATCGAGGGTTGAATCTCAGAGAATGGTAAAGAAACCAGTCAACGTCAAGCCCCATGAACAGAAGGTTCTAAAACCTAAAGTTCAGGATCAGATAATTCAAGAAAAGAAAGTTAAACTTTCACAGGGGCAGAAAGATAGACTGCGAAAGAAAAGGAAGAAGGCGAGAGAGTATCTTGAGAAAATTTTGTCTTCGGGTTCAAAGGACAGATTGAATAAGAGTTCTGATGAATCGATTCACTCGACTGCAAAGCCAAGCAAATCGAATCCTTCAGATGCAAATCTGAGGACAAACAAGAAGAAAAAGAAAGTTATTGGCGATGAATCTGGCTCATCCAAGTCAGACAAGCCAAGTTCGGGCAATGAATCTGATTCCACAAAATCAGATGAGCCACAAGTTGAGGTAAAAAAGGAAGAGACAGTTCTGTTAATGAATGATGAGAATTTTCCACCATTACTAGCCGTAAACCTAAAATCAAAAGGGGTTGATGCTGGAAAAATGTTTAATAGCAATGTTAAACATATTTTTAGCAAGATGGTTGATGGTAAGGAAAAAGGAGTGAAAGAATTTTATGAAGAAAAGAGAAAAGCTCAAAATGCACCTAAGGCTGGTCAGGCTTGGGTGTCAAAATTTGTTGGTTAAATTCCTGACTTGCCGGAGCTTCCAGGTTGGTAAGTGTGAAGCAGGTATCGGCATCATTCTTGAGAAATTCACAGGATGGTAACTGTGATATTTCGATTTACAAGTGGTAAATCAGGGACATTAAGTTGTACTTGATTTTCTACTAATGTTTATTATTGACAAGGGTCTTAATTGTTAAATCTTTCAAAATGGTTAAAGAAGAACAATGTGATGAAACCCCAAATTTGTGAAATGACACATAAAACTAATTTTCCGGAAAAACCATTTGATTAAAACAAACTTAAGTGTTTTAAAATCTAAATGGGAAAATAGTTTGTTGTCAGGGGGAGTTCTGATTGTTTATGCCAAGTGGATGGCGAATTGAAGTGATTTGATATCAGTTTGTCACGTTTCTTGTATAGTTTGTTTTCAAATTTTCCCAGAAAATCAAAATTGAAACATATTTTGATTTTAGGGGGAGAAAAATTTTAAAAAATTAGAAAATTTGAAAATGCCAAAAACATTGAATAGCAAAAAATGAGTTTTGTTGTGAAAAAGAGGAAATGATAGTAAATCAGTGGACGATCACAGCATGCTAAAGATATGTAATGTCAAATGTGATAAACGGTCTCACTGATGATGTGTCAGTAGGTTTTTGCACATTTAGTAAATTGTGACGAGATATAAACCTAAATTTCAAACTTGCTTATATCGTGGGTAACATCTCTTGGATATATGGGTAACCCCCGAAATCTTGTTTGAAAGGTCTCATATTCTGATATACTAGGTTTTTATACTCAGTGATATCTGGGGTATTATTCCGGGACTTCTGCTGAACGGTGGTTCTGACCTAGTCCTCGAATAATACTTTCTGCAAATGCTTGAAACATAGCATCACCCTCAGCATCAATGATAAGACAATAAAATTGCTTAGCCATGCTGTTGTAAAAAAGATCCTCTAAAGGGGACACACCCAAAAGTTGAGTCATGATCTCTCTGCTGAACGGTAGTTCTGACCTGAGCTCTCATAATTCTTCATAATTTATTACCCCTTACAGATATCATTTGTGTTATAATTGCCTGTAAGACTGAATATTGGGATTTGGATACGGGAGTATATTCTGAGGTGGGATACGCGAATAAGTTTAAGTATCTAAGACATTAAACTCGTATCTCGAAGCAGTTGAAATTTGTGTGAAAATTTAAGTGGATCAGTATACTGACAATCTAAGTGAATTGTTTAAAACTTAACATGTTTAAAGCTTAACGGTGCTAGTGATTTGTCTCATAAACTGATATGATTCTCTTACACAAACTCACAAAAATATTATTTGTACATATTTGTTTACTGCATTTCTTTAAACTCAAAATTCAAAAATATTTTCGACAAACTGATGTTGAAGAGCTGATATTCAAAATTCCAAATGCTAAACATGATGAATTGGGTTGGGAGAATATGTTGAAAACTTTGAATGTCATATACAAATGTTTTGAAAGACTGTGTGGTTAGTTTATCAAGGTCATTCATTTGAACTTGATGTAACTAGTATGATTGATTGTGTTAGTGATGTCTACCAGTAAGTTTACTAAATTCGATTGTTATAAATTTGTGAAACTTATGTTGAGGTAGAGGATGTGCAGGTTAACAGGTTGTAAACTTCATTATTCCCAAATGGAAGCTAATTGTTAAAGCTTGAACCAGATTTCTCAGATTCTAGCATATCGAGAGGGGGAGTCTGTGAAAGGGGGAGTCTGGATCAACATTCAAACGGAAGAAAGAAGTTAGAGCCAGGAGGACAAGATCCTGAAACCTGTGAAGATAGAGTGCTTATGATGAGACGACAGAGAGTTAGAGAAAAGACTAAGACTGAAGACTCAGGATCTGAAGATTACGTCAACATCCAAGGGGGAGTCTGTTGATGCACAAGAATGTCTGTTGACTGCATCTTCATCAAGTCTTAAATCAAGAAAGTCAAGATTGGAACTTAAAAGTCAAATTAGGGTTTTTAATTGTTAATTTCGCTTCAAAGGTCATTAGGTGATTTCGCTTCAAAGGTCATTAGGTGATTTCGCTTTAATGGTCATTAGGTGATTTCGCTTCAGTGTCACTGACACATAAGCGAAATCAGCCTTAGTATAAATACCCTTCATGTGTTCATTCATGGGAACCATTGAAGCGAAATCGGGTCATTAGCTTGGTAACAAAACTCTGTCAAAATCATTCTAGAAAGCTAATAAAGAGAAGTAATTGAAAGGAAAAGCTGTTGTTACTTTGCGTGCATTGGTTCCGCCTTTACACGTGAAGATGAACTGCCTTGACTGATCGTTTAGGGTCACAACACGGTCCAACAAGATTAATACTGGTTCTGGTAAGGCTAGGGTTGCCACTATTCTAGCATATTCGAAGAATATGGTAGTGTAACCCTTACAGTCTACTCCAGTCATTCTAAGGTTTAAGAACTTATTAGCAATTGTTTTTCATTGGGAGGACATAATTTTCTTTTGACCATGTTTTAAACCTCAGTTCATTCCATTTTATAGACTCTCTCACTTCCCCTAGACTAGAGAATAGTATTCCACCATTCTAAGGCTGCATTCTTAAAAAGATTGGAAGCAAACATGATTTTGTCTTCCTCTGCACACTTGCTTATTTTTAAGATGGCCTCTATCTTTTCGATCCAGCGTAGAGCTGCAATGGCTCCTTCATTACCAGAGAATTCTATTGGTTTGCAATACCAGAATTCTTTGTAAGAACAACCATAAGACATGGTTCTTCTTCTTTTTGGAATAGGCAATTGAAGTAACGGTCCATTGTTTATGCTGTGACTGGGTTCGGTAGGTGGTCGTTTACTTCCACTATTACTTTTAATATTTTCCGCTTCTTTAACAGTCTGGATAATATATGGCATAGCATCTCTAATTCCTTGGGTTACTATGTGTTGAATGGCACTGTTAATTATTTGGTTATCATTATTCTGGTTTTCCTGAATTTCTTCGTTGTCCATCTGGATTTACAACAATTATCAGGTATTAATATCACATAATAAGATTTAATGCCAACAATTACACAAACAAGCACATTGGTCAAAATCATCGAGCATTGCGACATTTACTCTATTTTATATATATGCGTCTATTACAAACTGCAACTGGAATTTAAAACATACTACTAGTTATGCATCAGTAGGTATTAGATTATCTATTTTAGTTGAACTTTTTTTTCAAACTACTCGTATTTATATATATATATATATATATATATATATAGAGAGAGAGAGAGAGAGAGAGAAACGGGATCAGGAGAAAACGCTCAAAAGTGTGAGAACGGTGAGAACGCATCCTGGCCCAACACGTGTCCCGCCGCATAGAAATGGGCGGAGAGGCTTTTTTTTCTTTTCATTCTTCTTTTATTTTCACAACGCGGTATAATATTTTCTAGCGTCTAAGTTTTTTTTGGCGTTAATTGTATTTATTAAACTTTTTGGCGTTGAATTAATTGTTTTTGTGTCACAAATATAATTTTTTGGCGTTATATTGTTTTCTGGTTAATTTTGTTTGGCGTTTGTGACGTTTTGTATAATAATTCATACGAGTAATTAATATTTGCATAAGATTCAAATAAGACCAATTTTTCTTTTGGCATTTAGTGAATTTTTTGGCGTTTTAATACCCTTTAGAAGGTGCTTTGCCAGCAGCTGTTCTCCCAATTTTCATTCTACTAGCATTTTGGTGTTGTATTTTTTGGCGTTTTATATAATAATGTATTTTATTTATAGAGAATTAGATAAAAAAAACAGCATGTAACTTGATATCAATAAAATATAAAATGAAAACAAAAATAATTAAAAATGGTAATCTAATTTTTCTTGCCAATCTTCAATTCCATCGGCCTCTTCCTTCTTGAATTTGTTTTTGGCGGTTTGAACCTTTTTTGAATAACTTAGTTAGATGTCAACTTTCCTTCATAAACCCCGTCTTTTTCAGAAGAAGCTGCTTAGTGGCATCCTGTTTTTTGGTGTGATATTCTTATTTGGTGGCATGTCATTAAAGATCAACTCTTGCTTGATGTTATTTGTAATAATGGAGCCCAAAATAGCATTTTACACTTGTGTTGAACCCTTTATTCCATCCATATAATCATCAAGAACAAAACTCACATGGTGGCATATCACTGTCATCAATCTCTTTTTCTTGAATATTTGTCCATCTCATTCAGCAAAATATTATTGAGTTAACCCCCTCAGAAAAAGGATCCATTTTAGTGAAAGCTTTGCCATCTGTGGTGTTTTAAAGGCAGTGTTTTCTAGAGGATATGGCTTTTTTGCGTTTTTGCGTGTGATTAATTTCATAGACCCCTCTCTTATATGAGTGTTTTGGCGCGTAGTTTAGGCGGGACTTTTTTATTGTAATAAATGATAGCAATAAAGTAACTGTCTTTTCAGTTACTGTTTTTGTATTAACTGTGTTGATCAGCATTTGTCAGTTTTATAGGTTTATAGACGTCCCATCTTCTAAATTGGCGTTTTTTTAAATGGCGTTATGCAGACCAATATGACAAAATACAATAACGGAGTAAATAAAATATTAAGCAGGAAAAATATTTTTTGTTATTTTTGGCGTTTTGTTAGGGTTAACCATTTTTAGTATTTTTTGGCGTTTTGCTAATAAAGATAGAAATATATCATTTAATTATCTTTAAAAAAAACAAGAAGATTACATAGAAGAAAAAAAAAGAGGAAAAAATTTTAAATCTTTCGTCAGAAGGTACTTTATCCAAATAGTATCCATCACTTGTGTCATCTTCTTCCTCCTCGAAGTCTTCATCTGGATCTTCATCCATGTCATCACATTCACCTTCATCAGCTTCTTGTTCCTAAAGATTCTGAAGCCTCCACCTGAACATGTCTTGCATTAACTCCAATTTTGAGTCTATTTCTGTGTTGGTACAAGTGGCGTTATGCAATTCTTCCATGAAACCCAATCGCTGCTTTGTCATGATGTTCTCTAGCCAGTAGACTTCCTGCTCTCCGCTGTCGTATGTAACCGTCACCATGTCTGTTTCATCATCAAAACGCCATGATGTCATGACAGGGTCTGGCTTCACATATCCTTTGATTGGTCCAAATTTGATGGTTAATGCTTTCAAAAGCATATGTGTTTCATGGCATTCGTTGTCTAGAGCGATGCCAATGGATAAAATTTGCCTCTGTATCTCTTCTTCCATCATTAGAATTGCCCTGACGGTCTTAACATACACCCTCCTTCTGTTGTCAAAATGGAGGACGTATCGCATGATTCCCAGAGTGTATCTCCACGAAACGATTGTTGCCATTTTTGGCGTTTTTGGTTAACGATTTTTTTTGGAGAAAATGGATAGATTGAAGTGATTATGGAAGTTATGTTTTATCTTTGTTTATATAATGATGTTTTGGCGCGTAATTTAGGAGGGAATTTCTTCTAATAAATGTTAATAACGGAAATTCAGTTATTTGTGTTGTTTCATATTCCTGTAATATTCAATTCGTTTTATTACCAATTTTTGGCGATTTGTGTTTAAAGGCGTTTTATTTTTTTGTATGGCGTTTTATCATTTGATGGCGTTTTGAATATGAGCGGTAAAAGACCCTTTTACCCTTAATGAAGCACGTCCCACATAACAAAATTGATGTTATTTACGAAAACGCCACCGCGCAATCTAGTCCATGATTGTTTTGATCGAACGATCCATAAGTGTTCTCACCGTTCTCACACTTTTCACCGTTTTCTCTAAATCCTGACCCTATATATATATATATATATCCATATATTATTATTAGTGTTTCTAGGGGTTCATCCAGTATTGTATATTTTGCTCGTCGTACTTCCAAACGAGCTTTTCCTCTATTTTCCTTATTATCTCTCCTTCATCTACTAACTCCTCACCAAATGTGCGGAGTTCCAGCACGTTTTCGGTACTCATGGGTGGTGGTGGTTCGGGTATTGGGTCAGGATACGGTGGTAAAGGGTCTCTAAATGGGTATGGGTTTTCTAGTATATCCCAAACATACTGGTCGGCATCCCAATATGGATCTAGAAGGTCAAGATTGGGGTATGGTGCTAATGGGTTTGGTATGGGTTCCTCTTGTGGGTAGAGTTCTCGATAATCCCTATGATCGTCATTCCACGGATCATATGCTAAGGGTTGGGTGCTGGGACTCTAGGTATCTCATCAGAGTTAAAAGCTGGTATGGGAACTTGTTCTTCTCGGTTGGGTTCTATTTCAATAGGTTGTGTTGGGAATAGTGATAGTGGTTGTGGTTGTGGTGCAATGATTTATTCTAGGTTTGGGTCTGCGGTAGTGGTAGCTAGTATGTGAAAGTTGGCCAATCGTCTATTGATTATGTCTTGGGTCTGGGTGTTTATCTCCCTATTTACTGCTGCTAAAGCCCTTTGTTGCTGTAATTTCCTCATTCTTTTCCTACGCTCATGTGCTCCCCGACTGAATCATCCTCTCTTTTTCGTAGGAAATGGTTCTGCGGATTGCACCTTAAAGATGAATATCCCCTCTTCGGTGTCAGCTGAATACCCCAAAGAACTAGGCTGGGAGGAAGTTCCTTCATCTCTAGGAGAATTAGAGAGCTGACGATAGGCGTCAGATGGTCCTTGATCACTCATACTGTAAACTAACATATTGTCAAATAACACAAAACAATAATATACATGTATGCACATAGTCACATAGATTATTTCCTAACAGAATTGAAAATTTTGATGTCAGCAGAACACTTTTGTAGCTGAAATCAATGGTTGTAGCTCTGATACCACCTTTCTGTCGTAACCCCCGACCCCTTTGCCCCGGGAGGCGGGCGGTCGCGAGCTACTCAGAGCTGGGGGTATCGATGTTTATTAATTTGGCAGCAGAATTTACATCAGGACCGTAGTTAGAAAATATTTTATCAGAGTAAAACACCTCATTTTATAAATAATAAACACATGGGTAAAACCCAAGTTTCCATTCATAATATTTTTATAGGGATAAACCCTATTTTATTCAAATAAAACTTCTTCTTTAATTAGGAAACTTTTATAGCCACTTTTCCAAGTCTTAGTGCTCTCCAGTTGGCTTCTATTTTGGCTTTCACATTTTGTTACCTGAAACGCGTTTAAAACATTTTTTTCATTGGAAAATACTGGTGAGTGAATCCCAGTTTAATCAAAACAAGTTTTATCATTTACAGCATTGAAGGCAACCCGCAATTACATTTGTTTACATCTACTTTAATTACCACCCACGGTACTGTCAATCCTGACTTTTGGTCATGCTACTACTCACAGTGTAGTAACAAATTTTGTATACAAAACCCCAACATACTGACGGTAATTGTAGATTTACAAATACTCAATCACTGTGAATTGTAATTTAAATAATTGAGGTTTTGTAAAAACCGTTTATAAAAAGAAGGATTACTCACATTGCTAATTTAGGTATGTCCTTGTGACTTCCTGGTTATAATCTATTAATTTAAACAATGCACACGTGTTAGTATAATAACCCAAATTTACATTAGCTATACCCTCCCCGAAACAGAACTCCAACGACTGAGTCAGGCAGAGCCTCGACATTCGTTATGGAGCACTAGATCAATCGGGCAGAGTTACTAATATGTAACCGGGGGTTATAATACTTACATCGAGGCCGAGCTTCGCTATTTAGTGGGTATAATGCCCGGGAATTATTTCTATTACTTCAAAAATTAGAGAGATTCGAAAGTTTTGAACAATTTGGCAAATGAGCTCGAACTCCCTATATATAGGGCATGATCGGGGGTTCCTGGCGGCCCGCGAGAGAATTAAGAAAGTGCTTCGCGGCCTGCGAGCGAGGTAGAGTAGGATCTAGGGTTGCTGAGTTGACCCACTAGCCTCGACACGCCTCCTGCCAAGTGGCGGCACCGGGTGGCGTCTGGTGGCCAAGCTGCCGCGGCCCGCGACCAATGTAGCCAAGGGGGTCGCGCCCCGCGAGCGCCACCTAAATCTTGTTTTATTTGATTTTTGTAAAATTTAAGGTATTTCGGGCCTATGTTTCGTATACGGGGTGTATTTTAGGACGTATAGCGATGTTATAAGTATTTTAGTAGAGTTGTTATAACCACCACATCCATCACCACTACCACCCCTACCATCATCACCTCCTCCATCACCACCACCACCACCACTACCACAGTCACCACCCCCGCCCTCTCCGCCTCAGTAGTATGTTAGTAGTTATCTTGTGGGAGTCTACCCACTTTTGTAATGCAAAGACCTTTGAAGATAACTTGAAGAGATGAAGAAACACTGTAGAAGAAAATTTTACTTTTGTATTGACTAGGGTTATGTATCCCTAACTCCTTTTGATCTTCATGAACAAAATGTAACAAGTTGTCATTATATATGATAGTGTGTTTTCTTTATTTTACATTGTTTTTCTTTTATGTTGTGGTTGATATTATTATGATGTGATGATATTGCGATTGATACTGTTATGACATGGTAAACATATGGATGATGTTTTGTTTATGGTGTGGTGATTTCCTACGCATTGAGCTTATACGATTATTGGGATGATTGGTGTGTTCATGCATGCTCGCGATCGTGTGATTATGTCATGTATACATATATATATATATATATATTTCTTATTTATTATATACTCGACGTGTTTATATATATACTTGACGAAATTTATTATTAAATATTTGTCTAATTGCGATTGATATTTTATACTGCAAGACGATGTCGCCCCGCCGAGGAAGGATGTTAGGATCTGAGTTTAATTGTTTGTGTTTGTTTTAAAGATTAAAGATGAAAGAATATAATAAGATGAAATAATTGCAGCGGAAAAGAAGAAAAACTTTATAACACAAACAATGGAAGAAATGTTTTCATTGTGAATACTTTGAGTAGAAAGATTGTATTACACAATGCTTCACGTATGCATGAATTACAACTCCCCCTCAGCCTGAGATCACAGTGATTGTTCGTACAAAAAGCAAGTGATGAAGTGATCTAATAGAACGGTACATGCACTGTCTATTTATAGTACAATCCTAACCACTGTGGCATGTGACGTCACTGAGACAGTGACATCTAACTATACTAACAACCTCTAAACACTGCTAATGCTAAACACTGTTACAATAATAAAACACTAATTACAAGACACTGTTGGTTCTATCCTCTGATGAGCTCAACCTCTGATGAAGCGTTAGCAGACTTTAGCAAAGGATGATCAGAACTTTGACTTCCAGCATACCTTTGGCTTCTTTAGTGGTATAGTCTTTAACAGTCTTTATAATCCAGCAGTGCTTAGCACTTAGCAGACCTTTGAAGCAGCAGTTGTTAGATGTCTTGCTATTGAAGGAAGTAGTAATTCAAAGCACTGTTTATTCTGGATCAGTTGTTGCAGAACTATTTTCGCTTTGTATCATCTGTTCTCAAGGAAAGTTTCACATGAGCCAACAAAAGGACGAACACAAAACCACTACCGATGACCCAAGAAGAGTTAAATGAACGCATCTCTCAGGCAATCGCACAATACGAAGCCAACTGCACCGAACATAGCGGTGCCACAAGAGGTTCTACTGGAGGCAACCCTCCAACTGGTAATGCTTCGTTATTCGTAAACTACACGATACTCTCGCTTATTCTATCCGTGCTTTTGATATACTCACTCTTGAATTTATGCATACTATGATTTCAGGTTGCACTTATAAGCAGTTCTTAGACTGCAGACCTCTGAACTTTGACGGTACCAGAGGTGCCGTTTCTTTCGTACGTTGGACCGAGAAGACTAACTCGGTCATTCGGATAAGCAAGTGACCTGCCGAGCAAAGGGTCACTTATGTCACTGGACTCTTCATCGTTGGAGCACTATCTGGGTGGAACCTTCAGGTCCAAACTAAGGGCGAAGATGCTGCAGACGCCCTGACCTGGGAGGAACTCAAAGAATTTATAAGGAAAAAGTATTGTGCGAGGTTGGAGATTCAGAGGTTGGAAATGGAATTTTGGACCTTGAAAATGATTGGGTCGGATAACGCGGGGTACACACAACGATTTCATGATTTGTATCGTGTGGTTCCATACTTGGTGGAGCCCGAGTTCAAAAGGATCGAGAAGTACATCTGGGGACTTGCCCCCGAAATTCTAAGTCTGGTTACCTCTTCTAAACCCACGGAAATTGGTGAAGCGATAGAGTTGGCTGTCAGCCTTACTGAGGAGGCTGTGCGTTAGGGAAAATTTGATAATTCTGGGGTGAACAAAAAGGAAACCACTGTGGAGACTACCAGCTCCAACAAATGGAAATTCTCTCACTTCAAGAAAGGTTCACGGGGTAATAATAATAATAACAACAACAAACAAAGACAAGCCCCGAGGGAAATCAAAGAAGCAAAGGCGTATGTTACCACCACTACCAACAATACCGACAGAAAGCCATACACAGGGAATGCGCCAAAATGCAACAAATGCCCCTTCCACCACTACGGGGAATGCCGAGGCCCCAAGTGTGGAAAGTGTGGCAGATTTAGCATCGCACTGATGCGTGCCGGGGTACAAACACTAAGGATCAAGGCTATTTTAGTTGCGGTGACAAAGGGCATTTCAGGAAGGATTGCCTAAAGGAAAACCAAGTTCGGGGAAGAGCTTTTGTGATAGGAGCTAAGGACGCTTGCCAGGACCCGAATGAGGTCACCGATACTTTCCCTATCAATAATCACTTCACATCCATTCTTTTTGATATTCGGGCAGATTTTAGTTTTATTTCAAAAGAATTTAGAGATTGTTAGGATCTGAGTTAGTATTGATTGTGCTTGTTTAACATAAATGAAAGTAAATCAGAGATGGAATTGCAGCGAAAATGAAAGAAAACTTTATAACACAATCAAAGAGAGTTAGTTTTCAACAAACATGATTTTCATTAGTCAAATGATTGTATGAATTACAAGGATTCAACTATGCATGCATGTATTACTAAACTCCCCTTCAGCCTGAGCTCACAGTTAGTTCGTACAAGATGAGTGATGCAAAGGAGCTAATAGAACAGTACAGGTACGGTTCTATTTATAGTACAATCCTAACCACTGAGCATCTAATGCTGACGACACCTAGACAATGACATCTAACAGACTAACAACCTCTAAACACTGATCTAGACAACAACTATTACATTGAAACAACTATAATACTAAACACTGATTACTTATCCACTGTTGTTGCCTAATCACTGATGTAGTAATCAGTGCTTTCTTCATTGGTTGATCAGGCCATTGAATCAACAGTGCTTTAGTATTTAACAGGCTTTGACAAACATCAGTTGTTAGGTCTTCAGTCTTTGTATCAGCAGTACTGATATGAAACAGATGTTGAGATGATCAGACCTTAGGACTGTCAGCTGATAGAAGCACTACCATTGGAGGGAACTTAGAACATGTAAGCTTATTGTGGATCAACTGTTGAGAACCAGTTTTGGCTTTCAGTATCATCTATTCTTCTAGGTTTGATTACATGGGACAACATAGATATACCTGGGGTAGAATCAAGTAAATTATATGTTCCATACTCGATTGAATTAGCTAATGGGAAATTGGTAGAGTCGGGGGGAAATTATAAAGAAATGTACCTTAGAACTGGGTGAACAAAAGTTCGACATGGATCTCTTACCGGTTCAATTAGGTAGCTTCGACGTCGTTATTGGTATGGACTGGTTATCCGATAATCGAACCAAAATCATATGTCATGAGAAGGTCATTCGCATCCCCCTGCCAGATGGCGAACATTTGATGGTTCACAGGGAAAAGCAGGACACGCCACTACGAATTATTAATTGCATGAAGGCTTAAAAATGTTTGAGAAAAGGTTGCATCGTCTTTCTTGCCCATATGGTTGACAAGAAGGCCGAGGAGCCATGGTGGAGGACATGCCTGTAGTTAAGGAATATCTGAAGTCTTTCCGAAAGACTTGTCGGGACTGCTTCGACAACGACAAGTTGAATTCCGTATCGACCTAGTTCTAGGAGCTTTACCTGTGGCAAAAGCTCCATATCGATTGGCGCCCTCAGAGATGCATGAATTATCTACTCAGCTTCAGGAACTACTTGACAAAGGATTCATTAGACCGAGTTTCTCACCTTAGTGAGCTCCGGTGCTATTTGTCAAGAAAAAGGACGAAACCTATCGGATGTGCATCGACTATAGAGAATTAAACAAACTAACTATCAAGAATCGGTATCCTGTACCGAGGATTGATGATTTATTCGATCAATTACAAGGTTCCAGTTTTTACTCCAAGATTGATCTAAGATCCAGATATTATCAGTTGAGAATCAAGAGGAAAGCATTCCTAAGACAGCGTTTAGAACTTGCTACGGTCATTATGAGTTCCTTGTTATGCCTTTTGGCTTAACAAAAGCCCCCGCCGTATTCATGGATTTGATGAACCGTATATGTAAGCCATACCTTGACAAGTTCGTGATCGGATTTATTGATGACATATTAATATATTCACGAACTGAGGAAGAACATGAACAACATTTGAGAGGTATTCTGGAGCTGCTTAAGAAGGAACAATTATATGCCAAGTTTTCAAATGCGCATTCTGGATTCGCGAGGTGCAATTTCTCAGTCACGTAGTGAACAAGAACGGGATACATGTTGATCCGGCAAAGATCGAGGCAATAAAGAATTGGAACGCCCCAAAGACCCCAATAGAAGTAAGACAATTTCTGGGATTAGTGCGATATTATCGGAGATTCATTTAGAACTTTTCTAAAGTTGCTCAACCACTAACCTCTCTCACTCAAAAGGATAAAAAGTTTGATTGGGGTGAAAAACAAGAAACGGATGTTCAACTACTCAAGGATAAACTATGCAAAGCGCCAATCTTATCACTTCCGGATGGTACCGATGACTTTGTGGTGTATTGTGATGCATCGCATCATGGCTTGGGTTGCGTGTTAATGCAACGTGAAAAAGTCATCGCGTACGCGTCATGTCAGTTAAAAGTCCACGAAAAGAACTATACCACTCATGACTTAGAACTAGGCGCAGTGGTATTTGCTTTAAAGATTTGGCGTCATTATCTCTATGGTACTAAGTGTACCATATTCACCGATCACAAGAGTCTTCAACATATATTCAATCAAAAGGAATTAAACATGCGCCAACGGCGCTGGGTAGAACTATTGAATGACTATGACTGCGAAATCAAGTATCATTCGGGCAAAGAAAACGTTGCGGCGGATGCTTTAAGCCAGAAGGAACAAGTCAAAACTTTACGAGTACAAGCATTGGAAATGACAATTCAAACGAACTTTGCTACTCAAGTGCATGATGCATAACAAGAAGCTCTAAAGCTGGAAAACATTCAAGCGGAATCCTTATGGGGAATGGAGAAACAAATGGAAACGAACAAAGATGAAACTTTATATTTCATGGGAAGGATCTGGATTCCATATTTTGGCGGTCTACGAGACTTGGTGCTGGACGAAGCACACAAGTCAAAATATTCAATACATCCAGGATCCGATAAAATGTATCAAGATTTAATGTAATATTGCTGGTGGCCTAACCTCAAGGGAGATATTGCAACCTATGTTGGGAAATGCCTAACTTGTGCAAAGGTCAAGGCCGAATATCAAAAGTCGTTTGGCTTATTACAGCAACCCGAGGTTCCCTGTTTGGAAATGGGAATAAATTTCAATGGATTTTATTACAAAGCTACCACGGACCTCTCAAGGTCATGACATGATATGGGTTATTGTCGATCGGTTAACCAAGTCAACTCACTTCTTACCAATTCGCGAGAAGGACAATACCGAGAAGTTAGCTGAACTTTACCTCAAGGAGATTGTGGCACGCCATGGAGTGCCTGTTTCAATAATCTCTGACCGAGATGGTCACTTTGTGTCAAGGATTTGGAAATCATTTCAAACATCATTTAGATCTCTTTTAGATCGAAGCACAGTATTTCATCCGTAAACCGATGGCCAAAGCAAGCGAACCATCCAAACTTTGGAGGATATGCTTCGTGCCTGTGTGATGGATTTAGGCGAAAAATGGGATACTCATTTACGCTTGGTAGAGCTTTCATATAACAACAGTTATCCACGAGCATTAAAGCTGCCCCATTCGAAGCATTATATGGACGAAAGTGCCGATCACCGTTTTGTTGGGCGGAAGTCGGTGACAAACAACTTATTGGCCCCGAACTAGTTCAAGAGACTACCAACAAGATATCCAAAATACGAGACTGTATGAAAGCGGCTCGTGATAGATAAAAGAGCTACGCGGACAGAAGACGCAAACCATTATCCTTCGAGGTCGGAGACAAAGTCTTGCTAAAAGTCTCGCCTTTGAAGGGCGTAGCTAGATTCGAAAAGCGAGAAAGCTAACCCCGAGATACATTGGGCCTTTTGAAATTCTGGAGAAGATCGGTACCGTCGCTTACAAGTTAAAATTGCCAGAAGAACTCAATAACGTACACGACACATTTCATGTGTCGAACCTCAAAGAAAGTCCAACCAACGAAATAGTTAAAATTGCTAGAAGAACTCAAAGAACTAAATAACGCACACGACATAAACTCAAGTTTATCAAAGAACCTGTTGAGGTTATGGACTGGAAGGTCCATAAGACTAGTAGAAGTCGTATTAAACTAGTCAAGGTCCCCTAGAACTCACGTCACGGACCCGAGTATACCTGGGAACATGAAGATCAGATCAAGACAAAGTACCCCTCCTTGTTCGAGAAGACTCCATCAAAGGATAACTCAACGTGAATTTCGGCACGAAATTCTTTTAATAGTTGACAAATGGCAAATAACCGGCAATTCCGTACAATCTAATCATTATTTTTATTATATAATCTCATGCATTTAACGTGATTTAATTACACAACTGAGTCGTACATTGGATAACAGTATTAGGAAAAGTAAACAATACTATAACATATGTTGGTTTTCGTCGTGTCGCGAAACCAATCAAACTATGTCCTAAAAGTGTTGGTAGAAAGTGTCGGGCGCACTATTCACGGTCACATTATTCATTAAGGCAAAACTGTGAAAATGAAACGAAACGATGAATATTGACATACGAAAGAAATGACTATTATATATAAAAACCCTAATATAGGAACACATCTTGCAATAATACATACCTTTTCGGTATAACGCTTTAATCACAAAATTGTCCATTCGGCTATAAATAGAGCAATTTTAACTCGCCCGAAATACTAATTCAGCATTTCCGAGACTACAGAATTATAAAAAAATCATGATAAGTACCTTAAAACACTTTGAGGATATCAATGGGGTGTCCGAAACATAAGCTTTCGG
Source organism: Helianthus tuberosus (assembly GCA_030545235.1). Classification (NCBI taxonomy): domain Eukaryota; kingdom Viridiplantae; phylum Streptophyta; class Magnoliopsida; order Asterales; family Asteraceae; genus Helianthus; species Helianthus tuberosus. The sequence goes on from CM060440.1 coordinate 83,976,562, forward strand.
TGCTACGTGGCAATCGGTGCTACGTGGCAACCTACGTAACTCGTACGTTCTTGATCCGACGAGCTAGTAAACAACATTTTTGTCCCCATAACACCCAAACGAATAACCTAGCGAGCTAGTTAAGCCTTATTTGGGATCCCGAATCCCTTCATACCTCTCATGGTTGGGGAATTTCAACTTGCGAAAACATTCGTCGGTAAAATGCAAAAGTGTCGATATTGAACCGATGACTAAACGGAAGCCGTATAAGCTATCAAAACACAACTTATACTAGTCTACTAAACTAGTTAATACCAATTAGCATTTCAAATACCTGATTACCCTCTTAATGGTGCAACAAAACCCCTAAACACCATACTTTATTTAATCACCAAAATATCTAATAAAATTAAGACTTTTATAAAAAATTTACATTTTACCCCCCCCCCCCCCCCTCAAAGTTGGCGGATTCAAAGTGGGTCCCACCCACTAGATATTGGTTGAAATTTGCATGATAAGAAAGTATGGCATGTAAGGGTTGTTGTTGAAAAATTATATACTTGCACCATTATTTTTTTACCATGCTTTCAAGACATCATTCCCAAAAGAAATCACCAACCAAAACCTACATCATCTTCTCCCCTTTGTCTTGGCTCAAAGAACCCCCCATACAACACCACCCATTTTCCACCATTTCACCACAATTTTACACACTTTTAACATTTTCAAGATCATATAAACAAGGAGAAAGTATGGAGCATCATTAGAGACTTTGTTGGAGCTTAATTTTCTTCATAATCATCTTTTAAGCTTGTGCAAAGTTGTAAGCTTATCTCCTATCATTTTTAAGCTCCTTATTATGTGTAGATTAAAGAAGTACAAGTTGATCATCTTAAAGTTAAAGAAAAATCAAACCAAAAAACCTAATCTCAACATAATAATCTACTAAACATAACTTATTATGTGGATTAGGGTAAACTAGTTAGTATAATCTTGTTGATTATGTTAAAGTAGGGTGTTTTAATGGATGAACTTGTATGATTTAGGCTAGAAATGATGATCTAAACATCTTGATCTTTAGATCTAAACAAGATCATCATATTTATGTTCCGTGGATTTTTACATTAACTTGAAGATGATTTATGATAAAAATGATGATTTTAAAGATCTAGTTAAAATATATAAAAGTGCCATTATTTTTAAGTATATTGTTAAAAATATATTTTATACAAGTCCATGGGAAATAAAGATGAATATTTAGAAATACATGCATGAAAATGAATGATTTGGAACTTGATTTGAATTAATGATGATTTGGAAATTGATTTGTGATTTAAATGAGTTTTTAAAACGTGGAAAAACGTCATAGTTTAGAGAAAACTATGGCTAAATTTTATAAAAATCTAATCGCGATGAAAGTATGATTAACGGGGGATTAACAAGGTTAAACGCGATTAGTGACCTTAATCGTCATTAAGGAAGTTTTAATAAAAAGGGTTAAGCCCTAATCATCCAAGAGTTTTTATAAACACATATATATTTTTACTAAATAAAAATGGAAACTTATAAATATATATATTTTTAGGAAAATATATATATTTAGAAAACTCACCAAAGTGTATATGTTATGTGCTAAGTGTATGTATTTAGACGGTATGATAATCTAAAGAATACACCAAATCATACCATAAAAATACTTGTAAGAAAACAACTATAAAATACCACATAAATACATATACACCAATATCCTCAAAATACCAAGGAAATACTACAACATCGGATAAATATATACCTTACATATATTACATCCATAAACGAATAACGGACGAGAGGACAAATCGGACAACGGACGAATCTTTCAAATATATATTCCTAAATAAAAAAATATACTTCAACCGACCAAATAAAACGTATAAATTATTCAGTAATAAAAGGAATATATACATATCTCGTTCACCAACGACAAACGAGCATATCGCCATCACGAGGTGTTACTACGACGCTTGGGCGATTTTCGACACGAAAATATATACTAAACGACTATGACGACGCGTCTAAAAGTAATTTATGTTTAGACACTTAAGGATATGAATATACTTAAAACACATACTTAGTAAATATTACAAGTTCAAGACTATTAATATTATGGACTCATATAATTATTTTGGGCTAGGCCCAATTACCTAAAATACATGGGCAAGGCCCAAAAGCATAAATACTTGGGCTAGGCCCAAAAACATAAAAGACATGGGCAAGGCCCAAAAACATAAATACATGGGCTAGGCCCAATAACATAAAAGACACGGGCTAGGCCCAATAACATAAAAGACACGGACAAGGCCCAATAACATAAAAGACATGGGTAAGGCTCAATAACAAAAATACATTGGCAAGGCCCAATAACAAAAAGACATGGCTAGGCCCAATGACATAAAAATATGGGCTAGGCCCAAAGACACACATAACATGGGCTATCCCAATGACATGGGTTAGGCCTAATGACATGGGCTAGGCCCAATGACATGCGTGCAAGGCACGAGGACATGTGAAGGGCGAGGCCCGTTCATACACGATTTAATAAATACCAACACATATAGATAGATATATATATATATATATATATATATATATTCAACTGTGAAATATATATAAATAGCGATCAAACAAACAAACTACCAGCACTATAATAACACAAAGTCATTCTAAGAATGACAAGTAAATACATAACAATAATTCAAGATGAACAACTTGTACGAGGTCCAATAAGACCCATGTGTCTAATAAAGTTAGTACACATGTAGGTTACACAAGCGTACGGACGCTCGAGTTCCAATAGTACGACTTACGAAACGCAAACCTGTGAGTTTATGTCCCCCTTTTCTTTTAAACGTTTTTGGTTTTATAACTCTCGGGGGGGGGGGGGGGGGGAATACATGTCATAACAAACAGTATGTTAGCTATGGGGTTAGATGATAACACGATCAATGTGCGTAAGTAAGTTGATGACAATAGTAACCATTAATCACTTAGTAACCAAGGTGCAAAAGGTATAGAACTATAGAGTTTGAGACGAGCTCCACGCCTGGTTGGTATACCCTTAGGAGTGCTTTTGTGATCCCAATGATGTCAAAGTTGTCTCGGTGTGGTTACTTACTTATGGCACATATGTCAGGGTTCTCGCGACACACTGATAGATCCTTAAACTCCATGAATGCTGATAAGATACTATGATTTCATTACTGGATTACAAGCATTACATTTTATACGAAAACAATAACTACATGAACTTGCCAACCTTTGTTGATTTTTTAAAATTACATGTATTTCAGGAAACAAGACATAAGCCGGTGAAAGACTAAGGGAAATGGGAATGACATGACATGACAACGAATGCCTTTTTGGAGGATTTGTCTTTTATATCCCAACCTCGTATGGTTATATAGGAGATAAAATCTCAATATGCTTTTATGATGAAAACAATCTTTTGGTTTGAATGTAATATAACTTAATGTCTATGTTTTGGATAACGTAGTGAACGTGTATGAAACTTGAAACTACTTTTGGAAACCTGTAAACTTTTGTTGCAAATCAATGTATGTGGCATCTCTGTCTATTTATAGTTGTTTACGCGATTGGATGCAATGATTACCTTTCATACGTCACACGCAACATGCTTTCACTACTAGCAGGGTGTGACACAGAAGATGCCAATGATTCATACTACCCTACGTACAATCAAGCTTATGATACCGGAGATGATGTAACAGAAATTACATCTATTTCTGCGTGTAATTTGTTTATTTATCGAGTCGTTATGTGTCGTTTTATCAGTGGGTTTGTATATTATCATGTCTTGTGTGTTTTGCAGGGTTCTAGAGGAGCATAGAGCTAAAAACGATATCAGAAATCTAATGTATTTAATCATCAGATTTCTGATGATCTGATTTGATCGGATTCTGATGATAATCATTAGAAACATGATCCAATCTTCCTCTTATGTTGTAGATGACTGTCTAATCTTCCTGATGCCAATTTTGTCTTTCTCATGTCTAATAGGCATATATTTTCTTTCTGTGTGACTCTTTGACTTTGTCAGCACCAAATCTGATCCGAAGGATCAAATTCCTTCATCATTTATTTTCAACACTTACATAAAAAGTTTCCTAATAGTATTAGTTTACGCCCAACCCTAAGTGGAACTATACTTCACGCATCACTTGACTTTGCAGGTGAGCATAGTCTGCGCATAGACTTAGCTCGCGTATAAACCTAGTTTGTGCAAGGTGGGGGTTTACGCATGAGCTTTAGAGCGCAATGTTGACTTTGCGCTTGTATGTTGTCCAGTTTTCACTTAGGGTTCCGAGTGTCAATATTCCTCAATAGTGACTTAGAACAGAATACTAAAGGAGACTTTCAAGACCTATTTTTAGACAGTTTTTAGAGATATGCATACTTGGTAAGGTAATATAATGTATAGTTCGAAAGTTAAAGTATGAAAGTAATTGAAAAGAAAGCTTCATGAAATGAATGCTTTTTGGGCTATTAGCCTTTATGATATAAGGAAACAGTTTCAATTAATTAATATGTTGTTTTGAAATGCTAGTTTATTTGAATTCAACTTGATACGTAAATGAAAGTTAAAGATAAAGTTATGGTAAAATGCATTGTAAAGGGCAATTATCTACGAGGGTGCAAGTCTTGTTATGTGGTTCAAGGTTGTGAACCTGGCACATAAGGAGCATAGTATAGGTAGTTACCTACAAGACTGCGAGTATATGCAGTTACCTAGAGGCTACAAGTATAGGTAGTTTTATAAGTGGTATCCAACGGGTCAATCAGTGGTTGTACTGTTCACGATAGGAGTGATGATGACAAGTCATTGGTGAATATCATCTTGATATTCATAATAATGGTTGACGCTTAAGGTATGTTTTGAACATATGTTTTGCTAGTACTATATACTATTTCATTAAAATTAGAACTCACTAAGCATAACTAACTTTTAGTATGCATATCAAGTTAAAGTTTTGATAGTGGACAGCTTCCGGGAACAACAATGGCACTTGCGATGACTATCGGACAAGAGACTCGCATCCCATACTATCTTGTTATGTTTTCATTTTTAGACATTATCAGCGTAAGAACTATATATTCACAAAAATATATTTTTTATTCTATTAGTTTGTTTAATAACTTCAAGACAAACGGTTCACAAACATTTCAATAAACATTTAGTTCGTTTACAATTCTAAAATATATCTCTAGATAATCAAGGAAAAAAATATAGTTCATCATATTTTTTTACTTCTATAAAATCAGGTATTTTCGACCATTGCAAAGAAAAAACAATTGACACTCACAAGTTTCCCAAAAAGTTTGAATTTTTAAACTTTTAAAAGTGGTATTGCCTATGAGAGGGAAAAAGAATTAATATTTGTACAATTTGTAGACGACGAAAAGAGCTTTGGTAGAATATCATACGTGTTTCCATCAACGATAGATGTAGGAATATAGGACGTTAGTGTCTATAATATTGAAACAAACTCTAAATAATTTACCCAAATAAAGATTTTGTTTGGCCAAGAAAACCAGTTATACGATTAATTTTAGTAACAATATAGAAGATATCATGGATAAACTGAACAAAGAAAACATTAAAAAAAATTTAATAGCAAAGGGACGTTATCAGGGAAGGATCTAATGATATTCTAGGGGTTGCCCGGGATACTTCTCAATTTTATTTGCGAAGTTCAATTTTTGTTTTCTTCTTTTTAGGTTTATGTATCGGATACCCCTAAACAATTGAAGAGAAGAGTAGAGATTAAACTTAAAAAAAAAAAACATTCCGGCCAGGGGTTGTGGTGTCGGCTGCTCCTCAATGGATTGCATTATGGTTTTGGAGAAGACAATGAATAAGATAAAAGATAAGAATATTTGTTTGTGTTTGTTTGCACCTTATATAAATTAAACCCAAGTCTTTAAAAACCCACCCTAATAAAAACTTTTGTGTTTGTTGAGGCTTATCTAACTTGTCCAATGCCATAGCTATATATATAAGTATTATTGGGAACGTGTATTTTTGTTTTGATATAGTTTGTATCATTATAATTGTTGGATCCGTTTTTTTTTATTATTGATTTCTTATTTAGTTTATTTATCAATTGATTTAGTCTAAAAACACATTATCTTGTTTCACGATTTCTCATTTCAGTATGTAAAAAAAGTAAATATGCATGAAAATCAAAATAAAACTTGTTGAGATGAAAGTTAAACTATTGAATGTGAAACTCTTAACCGTTTGTTTTTGTTTAAACCAATTAATAATTGGCCTGGTCTATTCGCACACGATGTTTGTCTTTTTGCACACTCAAAGCGCCCCGCTATGGCCAAAGCGGGGCGCTTTGAGTGTGCAAAAAGACAAACACCGTGTGCAGCAATTTGTGTTGTTTTTTTTTTAAATAGGTGGGATGTGGGTTAGTTTGGTAGTGTTTTTTGGAGGAAAAAATTGTATTTGAGTTTTATTATTATTATAAAATATTAGTTACATATATTTCATAGTTGTTTTATAATTACGTTTTTTTACGTCATTATTTTTATAGAACGTATATAATATAAGTGCGTCTTTATAAACTGTTAACCTAGTTTATTTTGTTAAATTAAACGAACACGTTAAATAAATTGTACAGAAAGCCATAAGAATTAAACGTAAACAATCCAAAACCAATGTGATGTAAATAGAAGATTAACTGCAATATATATATATATATATATATATATATATATATATATATATATATCAGTTTGTACATACAAAACAAAAAGGTACAACTGACTACATAATACATAACAAAACACTATACAAACAAACTACGGTACTAATCCTCGTGCGGTGGGGACGGTGGGAGGGGAAGTGGAGGCAACCCAGCGAGCTCTCGTAGAGAAACGAGCGTCTCGATGATCCAGTCCTGGCGTGCGGCCTGGCGTCTTGTAACACCCCAAATTTCGTATGATATAAAATAATATTATATTTGTTTTTGTGATGATAAATAACAGAAAAACGGTAACTATTAAATGGTACCGTAAGAAAATGATAGTAAGTTTAAATTATATGTATGTAACTAAGTTAACCAAAGGAAAGGTAACCTAGTTAATGTGAAAAGAAAGAATGTGACATGTATTAAAAGACAAGGGACTAAAAGTGTAAAGGTATAATGAAAAATTTGTAACACCCCAAAAATATTTATTTCAATTAGGATAAAATGTAGAAATAAAAAAAAGGGTAGTATTTAAATTTAATAAGTGATTGAAATCAAGGGACTAAAGATGTAAATGCCCAAAAGTTAGTTTACTAAAATGATATATGACAAAAACCCACACACAGTACGTGTGTGGGGTTCTGGTCGATCAACAGAAGGGAGCAAAGGGGATTGAACCCTAGTTTATCAAAAATCCACAAGAATAAAGTGAAATCTTGAGAAAATCGAAAATATAAACAACGAATTCTCAGCTCCTACATCTGTTCTTCGAAGTGGTAAGTTCAATTTTATGATTTAGCAAATTGTAGGAAATGGGTCTTGATCAAATCTGATTTGCATGATATGAAATTTATGAAATTTAGTTAAGATTATGATATAGGATCAGAATCATGTCTGATTTCTAGCAATTTTGTTGTTTATAGCCAAGACCCAAATTGATGAAAAGTTACTAGGGTTGGAATGATCAAGTTTTGATATATGTGTGTGTGTGTGTGTGTTGATGAGGAATAACCTTGTCTATGATGTAAAATCATTAGATAATCTGATATAGAGTAAAGCTTAATTGATTGATGTTGAATGATTAAAGTAACTAGCTTAGAAATATATGTTAGTTAGATGGGTAAATGTCCCGAAAATGCGAAACCCGCCATGTGTTCGATGAAATGCTTGAATGAACAACTATGTGTAATTTAGAAAATAATGGAACGAAAGTTCGGGTACTAAACGAATGAACGGATGTGTTAATATATAGGCGTAAAGGAAAAGGGCTCAAGTATTAAGAAGTCGGAAGGCTCGCAGGATCGAGGTATGTTTCGTTGCATACAAACCTTATTTAAAATTTTGTTTATAATATGATAAACAATCCTTGTTAAAATGTTATGGTGATTAGTAAGTAATTAGCAAATCCCTTGCGGATTTAGTTATAATGAAAGTTATAATAAGCTATGCAAGTCGACCGGTTCTAGTTGAACAAGTCGAGTAAGAATAAGCTACCAACCGTTTTGAACGGGTGGTTTTGAATGCTATGATGAATGCTAAAAGCTTAATCCGTTATGCGGATAGAAAGAAGGATTTATGTTGAAAGCAATTAACCCAATTAAACGGGTCGAAATTGTATGCTTAACTCCCTTTAAGAGTGTTTATGCCAAACCCAAGTACTTGGGTAGTCGAATGTGTAAGAAAGATGAAAGCTCATATACGAATGGAACTAAAACGAAGGATTTATGATTTAACAAGTGTGATGACTAACTTTTAAGCCTTGTTGTTGAATGTAGGTAAATCTTCACTTTAGGCGATTTGGAGATTTGGAGCGAGCACGTATCCATGTCTTGTTATACCAAACGCTTCCGCTAGCTTATTCGCATCTTTTTGGTCCATGACTTGTTATTTTGTCCAACTTTGTTAGTAGTCGTACATTTGTAAAACTTGTTATTTTTGTTTGTGGTGGTTTTATGTCAAACGGATCGTAGAATGTTATTTAGTGGATCAAGTTAAAAACAGGGGGCATGTTCGTTTTTCGAACGGGTCATGCCCAATTTTCGTAAAAATTTTAATTATGTATCAAAGTTGGTATTTTTGATATCTATTAAATTACTCTAGTAAGTAATTTTATAATTACGGAAAAGCGGACCTTACAAGTTGGTATCAGAGCCAAGGTTTGAGGGATTCGAGCATATGAGGTGATGCTTGAACTCAAACCGACGGCTCGTTCAAAAGTGTGCTCGCTCCAAGGTCGCCAATGAGGTAAAGTTTTTAAGTTTTTGTTTAGTACAAGTATGTGTAGTGTGTTTATGATAAATATTTAAGTTAAAGTATGTGGAGTAGTAATAATGGAAGTTAAACATTAGGTTATATCAGATCTGGCGCAGCACACAGTTGTGTCGTTAAGTGACACAGCTGTGTGGACCATTGATGCTTATTGCTGAGATCAGGGTGTGTGGCAAGGCTGACACAGCTGTGTGACATTGTACTCAGATAATCAACACAGCTGTGTCTGGGCGAAATTTCCACAAACTTCATATTTTTCTTGAAGGGCCGTCGCCGACGGGCTGTGAGCCGTCGCCGACGCCCTCATGCTTGCCGACGGCCTATCTTTCTGTCTACAGACATTGTGGGCAACGCCCATTTACGTAGCCCGTCGCCGACGGGGTATGATGTCGTCGCCGACGGCTAGTGGAAACCGAGTCCGCTGGGGGTTTTTGTTTTGTTTTGCTTTTCGTATTTTGAGTTTCCAAACCGTCCGAAGGTCTATTAAATGTTCGTTTAGGGTCTATATAAGGCCTAAAAGATATATGTAACCACGACTAGTGGTTACGATAGAAGGAAATGTATAAAAGTCGAAAGGCACGAATGAATGATGAAAGTTTAAGAGATGAGTAAAGTTTAAAATGTAAGAATGCGAATGAAGTAAATACGGACTAATGAATTATGAAGTATTGAAAGCTTGTGAAATATAATTTAATTTCCATACTTCTCAGAAATGCCCGTCTTATGTTCCTGCCAAGTTATTAGAAGATATAATAAGTTATGTAAAGTTATGTAGATCGTTGGCGATAAAGTAAAATTTATAAAAGTCGAATGTAGCGTATGGGATGGCATGAAATGAATGACGAACGTATAAAGTGGAGTTGGAAACGTATGATAATGAATAATAAAGGAAGTAAATATAGACTGAAGTACTTAGATATGCGAAGGAACCGGAATTGTAATAAATGAATGTAAAAAAAATGATGATGAGAATAGTGGTGAAAATAATTTGAAGAATGTGAATTAGATGGAATTCGTATGAAAATTCGGATGAATGTATGCTTTGATAGAATTATGCACTAGAGGCTTGTACCTTGTACATGAATGGTGTGATGCTTATGTGTATTTAATGATTTGCCTTGTTATGATTAAGAGGCGAATATGAGCCAAATGCAAATCATACGAGCTTATTAGTAAAGAATGTGTTAGAATTATGTTATATAGTTAACTTGAATGATATTTATTATTTGTAGAATCGTGAAACATTAGCATGAGAAGGTACGCGAAGGTGAATGTATACATGTGTATTGTTTGGAGGATTACGTAAATTGTATGTATAAGATACGTAGAGCATTAATATTACGGTCTATCATATTTAAATGACCACATGTTCAAAAGTTTGAAGTGTGTAAGCAAAACAGTGACTAACTAAAAGTCAACAATATAGGAATATCATGGAATGACCCTTTAGACGCAAATGTTAAAGTAAAAAGTTAATGTGTTATGTATTAAGTAATATACGTATAATGCTTGACGATAAGTTTGGTGGTATGGATTGGAAATGAGATAACTGATAATAAATGTCTCGTTTATACAAGTCAAATTTCGTATAAACAAAAAGAAAATGAATAATAGTATGTATGCTCACATAAGCTAACAATATTATGAATGTAATAATAATATATGAAAGGTATGGAAAGAATATTAGTTGGGATGTTAGCTAAAGACATTATGTAATATGTTCGAATTGAAAGTAAGTACAACGCGTACAACAATAAGTACTAAGTGTGATTAACTTTAAAGGTCAAATCGTAGAAGTCAGTAAATAATAATTATTTACAAATTTTTGGAAACATTACGTAAGAATGCAGCGTGTAATGTAGGATACTCATTTGTAAGAGACATGTTAGAGAACGTAGGTGAATTAACACCAAATACGGTGAACGAACAAATGGAAATGGTATGTAAGGGATGGTCATATATTGACCGAAGCTCGAGAAAAACACGAGAATCATCTCACTTATGTCCAGTCAAGCTAGTAATAAGGGGTCTAACGATTCTTAAAGGATCGGATTAATAAAAGAAAGAAAGATAAGAATGAAAAGTATAAGCCTGCGATTGTATGTAAAACAAACTTAAGAAAGAAGGGTGAGAACACCACTAGAAATAGGATGTAGAGTGTCGCGTTGAAACGCGCTACATGAATTAGGACATGGAATTAAGTGTTAGGACCCAACACTTGAAGTTGAATGTAGAAGATTAATACGGAAACGATTCATAAGAAATTACATGGTAAATGATACGGCAGAAGAAAGAAAGGTTCGGAGGAAAATGTTTGAATCTGAGAAATTGATTCAACCATGTAAGAATGAAAGATAATAAATTAAAAGTTCAAATCCGTAAGTGAAGACGGATTAAACAAGTAAGAATAAAAAAATTAATTAAGCACCAAACTCAAATAAGTTATACGGGTCAAACGGTGATCGCCATTTGAACCCGGTATTTAATGTTCGGTTTGTCAAAGTTTATTACTAATAGGTGAGGGGGTGTTAGTCTAACCTTGAAAGGTCAAACTGCGAAAGTTGGAGAAATAACCAATAAAAAGAAAGGATTGTATGTAAGAAATGGAATGTATGATATATTTTAGCATGTACGTAAGAAAATTGTGAAAGAGGCAATGGGCGAACAAACACCCCGCAGGACGCAGTTATGAAGGGTTATGTGCTAACTGTTTATTTATAGACAAATATGATGGAATTCTTAGTGAGATGTTAGTAATGAAGCTAGTGGAAGGATGCCCACGAGTGGGAGCATATTTCATGAATGAATGAGACCAAGTCTGGTACGGAGGGTACATATAAAGAAGCGGATCGATCCGGCGCACGGATAACCGACTTATGCATTAAAGGCGAGGTTAGTAAAATGTTCAATTCTTGATTAATGATAAGAATCCGTAGATTTATTTGTAAGTATGAACAAAATGAATGGTAGAATAATTATGGTATGGTATACAATGATTGACCTGTAACGGTCAGCGTGAGAAGGTATGAATGTCATTAAGAGGGAGATCTAAAGGCCTTAAATGAAAGTTTGAGCTGAATTAGTTAGATGATCGTATGGTGCTCGTACACAACATACCTAGTTGTTATCATAAAGTAGTTCATGCAAGGAACTAATAATAAAGTGTGCGAAGGATTAAAATTAAGGCTAAACTCAAAACTTGTGATTAGTTCAAGTGACAGTAGTAACCGTAGAATGATACCTCATACTCGTATTAAGTATGAAAAAGTAATTAGGAAGTGGGTAGCTTTGTATTAGTACCACAAAATCATTAAATGTTTATAGTATACGTATAATGCTATGCTAAGCCCTCATATGAACAAGAAAATAATTAAGAAGAATGTTAGTAATGGGATGGTAGGGTTTTCTCATGGTTACAATAAGGAATTGTATTGTGTATGATACGTGAGTGGAATGAAATAAATCGATTTATTTTTAATTAGCAAATGTATGAATATGTTATGCTTGACTAGAAAGATAGAAACAAGCCGTAAACGTAGGCTTGTACGACCAATAGTATACATTTGGAATAAAATTTCAATGAACGAACCGCTAGTGATGATGTATGCTAGGAACTAACATTATAAAGTAAAAATGACACTAATAAGAGCTCTGGATCAGATTCTGACTTATATGTGATTATGAAAGTAATTTACTTAATTTAACAACGGAGGGAGAATGTGTACAAATATGTTTATGCATGAATGGAACTTTTGCTAAGATCCCGATTGCATCTATGTGTAGTAGGCATCGTGAATGAATAGATGAAAAAGTAAGGGTAAAATTGGTCTAGTTGGAATGAGAAAGGTTTCGGGGACGAAACCTCTTTTAAGGGGGGTAGACTTGTAACACCCCAAATTTCGTATGATATAAAATAATATTATATTTGTTTTTGTGATGATAAATAACAGAAAAACGGTAACTATTAAATGGTACCGTAAGAAAATGATAGTAAGTTTAAATTATATGTATGTAACTAAGTTAACCAAAGGAAAGGTAACCTAGTTAATGTGAAAAGAAAGAATGTGACATGTATTAAAAGACAAGGGACTAAAAGTGTAAAGGTGTAATGAAAAATTTGTAACACCCCAAAAATATTTATTTCAATTAGGATAAAATGTAGAAATAAAAAAAAGGGTAGTATTTAAATTTAATAAGTGATTGAAATCAAGGGACTAAAGATGTAAATGCCCAAAAGTTAGTTTACTAAAATGATATATGACAAAAACCCACACACAATACGTGTGTGGGGTTCTGGTCGATCAACAGAAGGGAGCAAAGGGGATTGAACCCTAGTTTATCAAAAATCCACAAGAATAAAGTGAAATCTTGAGAAAATCGAAAATATAAACAACGAATTCTCAGCTCCTACATCTGTTCTTCGAAGTGGTAAGTTCAATTTTATGATTTAGCAAATTGTAGGAAATGGGTCTTGATCAAATCTGATTTGCATGATATGAAATTTATGAAATTTAGTTAAGATTATGATATAGGATCAGAATCATGTCTGATTTCTAGCAATTTTGTTGTTTATAGCCAAGACCCAAATTGATGAAAAGTTACTAGGGTTGGAATGATCAAGTTTTGATATATGTGTGTGTGTGTGTTGATGAGGAATAACCTTGTCTATGATGTAAAATCATTAGATAATCTGATATAGAGTAAAGCTTAATTGATTGATGTTGAATGATTAAAGTAACTAGCTTAGAAATATATGTTAGTTAGATGGGTAAATGTCCCGAAAATGCGAAACCCGCCATGTGTTCGATGAAATGCTTGAATGAACAACTATGTGTAATTTAGAAAATAATGGAACGAAAGTTCGGGTACTAAACGAATGAACGGATGTGTTAATATATAGGCGTAAAGGAAAAGGGCTCAAGTATTAAGAAGTCGGAAGGCTCGCAGGATCGAGGTATGTTTCGTTGCATACAAACCTTATTTAAAATTTTGTTTATAATATGATAAACAATCCTTGTTAAAATGTTATGGTGATTAGTAAGTAATTAGCAAATCCCTTGCGGATTTAGTTATAATGAAAGTTATAATAAGCTATGCAAGTCGACCGGTTCTAGTTGAACAAGTCGAGTAAGAATAAGCTACCAACCGTTTTGAACGGGTGGTTTTGAATGCTATGATGAATGCTAAAAGCTTAATCCGTTATGCGGATAGAAAGAAGGATTTATGTTGAAAGCAATTAACCCAATTAAACGGGTCGAAATTGTATGCTTAACTCCCTTTAAGAGTGTTTATGCCAAACCCAAGTACTTGGGTAGTCGAATGTGTAAGAAAGATGAAAGCTCATATACGAATGGAACTAAAACGAAGGATTTATGATTTAACAAGTGTGATGACTAACTTTTAATCCTTGTTGTTGAATGTAGGTAAATCTTCACTTTAGGCGATTTGGAGATTTGGAGCGAGCACGTATCCATGTCTTGTTATACCAAACGCTTCCGCTAGCTTATTCGCATCTTTTTGGTCCATGACTTGTTATTTTGTCCAACTTTGTTAGTAGTCGTACATTTGTAAAACTTGTTATTTTTGTTTGTGGTGGTTTTATGTCAAACGGATCGTAGAATGTTATTTAGTGGATCAAGTTAAAAACAGGGGGCATGTTCGTTTTTCGAACGGGTCATGCCCAATTTTCGTAAAAATTTTAATTATGTATCAAAGTTGGTATTTTTGATGTCTATTAAATTACTCTAGTAAGTAATTTTATAATTACGGAAAAGCGGACCTTACACGTCTGAGGCGCCGGTCGAAGTCCCGAGCCACCTCACGCGCTACCGGAGGCAGGTCAGCGTAAACGTGTTGCGGGTACTGTGGCGGCTCAGGAGCTGGCTGAACTGGTGGTACCGGGATCTCCTCGACTTGCTCCTCCTGAGCCGGATCCTCTAATACAGGCTGAGCCTGAGGCTGGCCCGGGAACTGATCGAGTCCCAGAGCCTGTAGCTGAGCCTGCCGAGCGGCCGCCTGAACATCAGGAGGGGCCAACACTCCAGGCCTCACCTCAATAACAACCGGGATGACCTCCGGCACCGGCTCCGGCTGCCAAATCAGCCCGTCTCCACCCCTAAACCTCAGACCAACATCAAAGGTACGGGTGATCTGCATGCTAGAAACTGACGCGCGGCCCAACCTGGTAGACGGGACCGGAGCGGACAGCACCGGATCATGCTCGAGCACGAGCCCGAGCGAGCGTGCGATGGCGGTGATGTATGAGCCAGTGTGCACCCACCCGCGGAGCTGCCGGTGGTATGCTGTGGCAAAGTAATCTGCCAGGCAGGCTGCTAGATCGCAGGGCTGTCGTCGCAGTAGGCAGTATAGAAAGAAAAGGTCACTGAGGTTGACCTTCTCCCTGCTGGCACCCCGCGGCACGATAGTTTGCCGCGATAACATGGTGCAGGTATCGGAACAAGGGGTCTTTAATGGTGGTGGCCTTTTGCCAGGATTTCCCAAAGGGAACCCTGGAAATGGCCCTCCAGAAACTGATAAGCGTCTGCCTGTCCATCATCTTAACCGCCTGCGTATATAAATCAGTATCAAGCTCGGCCTCTGTGTACAAACCTGTATAAACAAATAATATTAAATAAACAAATAATAATAATAATAATAATAATAATAAACAAATAATATTAAATAAACAAATAACATTAAATAAACAAATAATAATAATAAACAAATAACATTAAATAAACAAATAACATTAAATAAACAAATGATATTAAATATAAAATAATAAATAATATTATTTAAACAAACCTGTATGGACAGCAAACTGCCGCACACTCATCTGAAACTCCTGACCGGCGAGACAGAATGTAACCTCGTGGACTGGAAAATCCGGGTCCTCCACGTAATCCGCCGGATGCGGCGCGTATGTAAACGTGGAAAGAAACTCCCACGTAAGCTCAGGGTACGAGTCCTCCATCGCTAACTCAAATAGGCGCGACCAAGGAGTATCTAGTCCAACTATCTCACGCGCCCGCGCGGCCTCTCCCACGGTCTCCAGCAGGCCCCAGTCTATCCGTCTTAGGACCGAGCTTGATCATCGGGAAATCAGGGTGTAGGTTGATCGGTTTGGTATTCTTTTGTCTTCTAGAATCTTCGGGTGATTGAGGATTTGCTGAAACTTTTCAAAGAAGCTCCTTTTCACTTGAGGGGGTGTTGGATCGATCTTTTGTTTCAATTTTTCAAATTCCGCGTCTACATCGATATCCTCTATGTTTTTCTTTGCAGGCTGGAAGTCAAGCTTCTTCCAGAACACGTCTATGTGTGTGATCCGGAGTTGCTGACCTGTGGATGAAAACAAATTAGGTGGCAAAATCATAACGAGAAAGGTCAAAGATATTAATTACCTTTATTTTCCAACTTTTCCAAATGACAGGCACATGGCAAACCACAGCTGGTAAAAAGTTGGCAACCACAGCTTGCACCGTAGGCTCTCAACCCGTCTTCCTTACGTTTTAGTTCCCTACTCAAAAGCTCAATCGCATATATTGAAACCTTTCTGAGAATATATGCAAGCATGGGCTGCTTCTTGTGGTGCGTCATCACTTTTCGGAGGCTTGTTTCAAAGCTACTACTAATCTCGGTGTATTGTCTATCAACAACATGATCAACATACAGTACAAGTTTATCCAGTGTGTTGCGATGACTTGGAAAGTGACTTTTTAGTGTTGCATGCATGCCCTCAACCCTGTTGGTCGTAGTTTGGTGAAAGTTGATAGTTTTGTTAATCCAGCATGATACAAACTTTTCACGGTACGGATCCAACCAGGATTTCATCATATAATCAAAAAACCTCTAAAATTAAAAAAAACGTAAATAGTCAGTTTTTGTTATTATATAAAATTTGAACATAATTATGTAAGAAATACCTACGTTCACGGTCATCTTCTTTCAGCTATGCTTCAAGGTTTTCCAAGTTATACCTGTATATTTCCTCGGTCGTAGACTCGCACAATAACCAAAAACTACGTACGAATTCTTTCCAATCCTTGTCAGAGAATTTCTTCTTGCTGTTCTTATTAATATTTTGTTGAATATGGAACCGACAAAGATACTTATGCGCTTTTGGAAAAACTTGTTCACACGCGTTCATTAGCGCAAAATCCCTGTCTGTTAAAATCACGCGCGGTTCCATACATCCTACCAGCATAGACTTGATCCTCTGCAACACCCATAGGTAGTTCTCTGACTTCTCAGCGGAAATTACCGCACAAGCAGCCGTAAACGATTTGTTTGTCGACGTCATGCCTACGACCTGAACAAATGGCAGGTTGTACATGTTCGTTTTGTAGGCGGCGTCAATCATTAGCACATGCGGGAAGGCACACCACATAGTGAATGAATTTTCGTGAACAAAGAAGACATCTTCAACTTCGTTCGATATCTCATTCGTGCACATGTAATAAGTGTAATTTTTTTCGAGAAGAATGTTTTCAAGTTTTTGCATCGGAGACTTACCGACATTTTTTTCGGCGTTGATCTTCTGAACAGCGTTGTGTATATCTTTCGGAATAAGCTTTCTAGCCGGATTGTTTTTTGTCAGCGTTCGCTAGATACTTTGGTTGGGAATGTCTTGCTCTGCCAGCTCCTTAACCAGTTTTTTATCCTCCGAAGAAAGTCTTCTCGCATACGCGTGACCCTCTAAGTTTTCAATAGGAGTGTGGTTATGCTTCGCCTTCGTCACCTCGATCCTCCAAACACTTCCGGATGATTCCGAAAACCCGATCATCTCGAACGGGCAGCCTATTTTCTTGCTACCCGTTTTCCTCTGTGTAGCTATACTCTTATGCTCCACACCAAAAGTACATTGAAACAAAATCTTGTAATTCTCTCCTCTTTTATTCGACCTCTTAACCACAATGAGGTAACCGTTGTCTTTTTCCGTGTCTTGTACCCAACGCACCAACTCTTTACGTGACGAAAAGGTCTGCGTTGTATCAAACGAAAACGTAACCGGGTAACAGCCTTCCTCGTCAACAGACACATCCCCCGGCTCACCATCGTCACCGAGGTCCGAATATACTTGATGTTCAAAGTTGTGCTCGCCACCGTAACCGAAATTCGAATAACCTTGTAAGCTCTGTTGACAACCGTAACTGTCGTTTGGACCACACTCCTGCTGTACAAAGCTGTACTCGCCACCGTAACCGAAATTCGAATAACCTTGTTGTGCGTAAGGGTCCTCCACAGGGGTATTCAAATCCAGCGTCACCGTGTTATCACGATAACGAATGCCAGATACAACCTCTGCCTCCCTCAAGTTGGACGAGGCCGGTTTCTCATACGAGTCAGAAATAGCGGTCCCCTCGTAAGAATCAGGAACAACTGTCTCGTCAGAATATTGACCGAAAATATAGTTGTTTAACCACGACATCGTTTTTTGTAAACAACAAACAACAAAACACTCGAATACCCACGTATATTTGTAAACAACGTATTGAGTGCGACCTTGTCTCGAACGATAGCTTTTCTGAAGAAGAAGAAGAAACCTCAATCAGTAGTTTGCTTTTAAAAGTGAAAATTTGGGTCGAAGCGCCGCGCTATGGCCAAAGCGCGGCGCTTAGGGTTAACGACAAAACATCATAATCAGCTTTATGTCTCTCAAACAGTAGCGAATGTCTCAAACGTCAATCGAAGCACCTTTTGTCGATCATAGCGCCGCGCTATGGCCAAAGCGCGGCGCTTTGAGGTGTGAAAATAATTTTGTCCGTGTATGAATAGCATGACCCTTAATAATTATCCAATACATATTTGAGAGTAAGAAGACAAGACCCCCTCTCTCCCCCTTGTGCTAAGCATTTAATTAATATACACTAACAAATGTAAAATATTATATTATAACACTATATTTTTGGTTTTGCCAGTATATTTAGGGGCCATTTTTATTTTCATCAAACCAGCAAACACAAAAAAAAGTAAGGAACACGTAACAGAGTCGAACCGGAGTTAATGGCTAAACAAAACATCTAATAAACTACAAAAGATAAATAGTTTTCTTACTATTTTAAACTACAAAACATAAATAGTTTTCTTACTATTTTAAACTACAAAAGATAAATAGTTTTGTACTATTTACTTGAAAATAAAATTAATATTTTTGTCATAATTGGGGCATTAATTAATTAATAGTAGTTAATGTGATAAATAATACTGTTACAAAACATTACAGCAAAATCTACCTAACTAGACAACAATCATCCACAAGTAAGATCAAGAATTAGGGACACACTACCAAAGTTGTTAGGCTGTCGAAATCTAAAACAGTCGTTGGCATTTAGTTTGAATTCATGTGAAGTTACATGCAATTGTCTAGTCAGGTCGTGTGGCTTGTCTGATGTTATAGCAGAAATAAGTGGTTGATCCATCAGGTTGGCCCGGGGTGTAAGCCTCCTCCACCGCCATCACCAACAAGCCGTTCCAAAAAAAAAAAAAAAAAAATAGAGCATTCTAGACAATTTATTCTGGTATTTACGTACACTTCTATCTATCGATCCAGAACTTTAATATTATAGATCACTATTTATGTGAGTGAATACTTTGTTTTGGACGTATAGTGTGGGTATTATAGTAAGGGTGTAAACAAATCTGAGTAGAGTACAAGCTCGCATAGCCTCAAATTTGGCTCGTTATTTTAAAAGAACTCAAGGGCTTAACTCGTTTTAAGAGCACCCACAACAAAGAATCAAATGATCTAACAGACTGTTTAGTCTATATGTCATATCATTCCAAACCACTACCACTCCAAACCTTCATTTTTACCTCTAACAATAAATCACCCTAAACCTTCACCTCATTACTTTCATTTTATTTAAACTATATCTAATTTATATAATCAATTTTTTAATTTATTTAATTAATATGTATAAATATTTTATTAATAAAATAATAAAACTGGTTTATTTAACAAAGAGTAAATTATTGTTTTGACCCTTGTGGTTTAGTTAGTTTAACCATTTCAGCTTGAAAATGAATCTTTTAACAAATCAGACCTCTAAGTTGCATTTTATAATGGTTTTGTCCCCCCTACACTAACTTTGTAACTTTTTTGCAGTTAAGTATAAGGGTAATTAGGTCGTTATATAACTTAGAGGATGTTTTTAATAATTACAAAGTTCTTTTAATATTTAATAGATTATTAATGCAATTACTCAATTTTTTTAATTATTATGTTATTTTCACGATTATTATTTAACAAAAAATGTTTTATATGTACAAATAAATATGTATTTTCATTAACCGTTTGTTTTTTATAAACGTCTTTTTTAAAATCATTTGTTTTTTTTTTACTTTTTTAAAACCATCTGTCGTTTTTAAAATTATTCATTTTTAAACCGCTTGTTTACTGAAATCGTTCTTTTTGAAGTTGTTTGTCTTTTAATGTTTGTCTTAAACGATTCATTTTATACCGTTCTTTTTAAAATATTTTTTAACTTTTTTAAACAATTCGTTTTTTAGTAATTAATTTTTAAAAGCGTTTCATTTTTAAACCGTTCCTTTTAAAGCCGTTTTTGATATCGTTCATTTTTTAAACTTTATATCAGTTTATTTATAGCTGTTGGGGAAAAATAACTTCAGAAAATGAACGATTTCAAAAATCAAAGGAAATTAAAAATGATCGATTTTAAATGAACGAGTGGTTTAAAAAACGAAGGTTAAAAAAATGATGTTTATAAAAAAACAAAACCTTAAAAAATAAGTTAACAAGTGGAAGCAACTAGAAAATGCACGAATTTAATAAACGAAAGTTGAAAATAACGAATTTTAAATAAACAAACGATCCAAAGAAATGGAAGATTTGATAAAGAATTAAATCATTCTAAAAAAACTTTGAAGATAATCAATGTTTTGCAAACTTTTTATTAGAATGTTTCTTTTTTTCAAATCTTACATTTTTTTATACACGTCGTTTTTTAAAATTTAAATAATGAATGACCTAAAAAGCGAGTGGTTTATAACTGTTTAAAAAATAAATGATTTAAAACTGGTATAGAATGAAGTGTTTAAAAAAACTTCAAAATACAAACAACTTTAAAAAGAACGATTTAAAAAAAACCAATGGTGTAAAGAGGAACAATTTTAAAAACGATAGATGGTTAAAACAAAATGTAAAATAACAAATTCTTTTTAAAACGACTTTTATAAAAATAAACGGTTAATGAAAATACAAATTTATTTGTATATTTAAAACGTTTTTTGTTAAATAATAATCGTGAAAATAACGAAATAATAAAAAAAACTTGAGTAATTGCGTTAATAATCTCTTAAATATTAAAATAACTTTGTAATTGTCAAAAACAACCCATACGGTATATAATGACCTAATTACCCTTACACTTAACTACAAAAAAGTAACCACGTTACTGTCAGGGGACAAAACCGTTATAAAATACAATGTCGTGGTCTAATATGTTAAAAGATTCCTTTTAAGTCTGAAATGGTTAAACTGGTTAAACCTCAGGGGCCAAAACAGTAATTTACTCTTTAACAAAAATTCTAATAAAATAGTAAAAAAGAATATTTAATTCTTAATAACAACTCTTTTCCAACGACTACCTGTTCAAAAGGCTAGTTTGTATTGGCTATAAATTGAATTTGTATTTCAAGCAACATGTGCCTTTCTAAATTGATAAATCCCTAAAAAGATTTTTAAAAAATGGCAAGAAACCCTTAACCGAAGAAGAAGATATGGCTCTAGTTAGGTCTTGGATAGACTTATGCGATAACAGACGAGTAATAGGGTCAATTAAAAACCCTTAATTGAAGGATTCCATCAACGTGTTGGAAAAACCAATCGCAATTCGAACGCCACTTTGTCAAGGTTTTATATTTTGTTCAGGGAGGTTATCAGGTTTCGTGCTTGCTTCATCCAAGTTATGGCTCAAGGTGACAGCATAACTGATGCACAAACGATTGCACGGGCCCGTCCGGAATACGAAATTATAGAGCATAGAAGATTTAGGTACATGTCAGTCTGACAAGTGATAAAAAAACCATCCTCGCATACAACCCGCTCCCCTCCAGATGTCGACTCCAACGATTCAGGAGTTACGATTAGGTTTAATTATCTCGACTTGTTTAGGTTTAATTATCTGTTGTGTTTAGGTTTAATTATCTCATGTTATTTAAGTTTAATTATTGGTTTGTTTAGATTTAGTTGTGTGGTTTATTTAGGTTTATTTATGTGGTTTGTGTAATGTTTGAAATTTTAATAAATTTGTTTTTTTAGTTTGTATTATTTTTATTTATATATTACTTTTTAACATAACAATTGTTTTATTTAAAAAAAATACATAGGAATTCTTTTTTTAAACATAAAGAAAAGTTTTTTTTTATTTAATAAAAACCCCACTATGGCCCACCACCATCCAACCAGACGGGTCCGCTTAACCGGACAGCCCACCTCCGTACCACTCCAAGTCATCATCTCCAACAATGCAAGTTTGTTTGGGTGAGGTTTGTTGAGCGGATCACCTCAGCGGATTTACCGTTGGGGGTGCTTTAAGCTTTGCATCTAAAGCTCAAACTCAATTTAGAGCATAAGTTTGAAAAGGCTCTCACTATTTGCACACCAAGGCAGGCTATCTGCACACTTAGGGTTTGCATACGCTGCGTATTGACCAATACGCAGCGTATAGGGTTACCTCAATACGCTGCGTAGAGGCCTATACGCAGCGTATGTAAGGGGTAGGTACATGACCAGACAGTCAAACCTAGTACCATGTCAAATCAGTCTGACATAGGGTGCGTAGTGATAAATACGCAGCGTATAGAGGTAACCCTATACGCTGCGTAGTGGTCAATACGCAGCGTATGTCAGACTGATTTGACACCGATACGATGTTGTCCAGGCACGTGAATAAAGTAATACGGGGAGTAGAGAGCAATACGCTGCCTATTGAAGTATCACATGAAAGTCTATTTATCCATCTATACATATCTGTTCACAATTCGAATTCAATCCCCTCTGCTTTCTTTTTCATCTTCTTCTTCAGTAAACAATTTACACACAAAACCAAAATCATTTGTTCTGTTTTTTGTTCAATCTTGTTAAAATGTCATCATTTTGGAACGATAATTATTTCGGTAATCGCTATTCTAACGACACATGGGGAGCAAATGCTGTCAATGAGGAGGAGGAGGTTGTGTCTGGAGTCCCTGTTGATCAAAAAACACAGTTGCCAGACTTGAACAAGACTCCCACTCCACCTGTTGATGAACCAAATTACCCGGCGCATCAACTGTATCCAGATTACGGATACGGGTATGAATCTCCGTACGTGCAACAAAGTGGATACGGCGCTGAGAATGCACCTGTTGATGAACCATATTACCCGACGCAGAAATCGTATCCGGGTTACGGGGTATACGGGGATGAAGGCGGATACGGAAGTTACAGTGGATACGGTGGTGAAGGTGGATACGGGGGTGAAGGTGGTTACAGTGGATACGGGGGTGAAGGTGGATACAGTGGATACGATAGATGTGGGGGTGAAGGATGTTACAGTGGATACGTGGGTGAAGGTGGATACAGTGGATACGATAGATCTGGGGGTGAAGGTGGATACAGTGGATACAGAGGCTACGGCGGATACGAAGAACATGGTGGATATGGTTATGAGCCCCGTAACACATCACTTTATGAACCATCTACCCCGGGCAATCCGTTTCAAATAAATGAGGTATCACATTAAAATAATTATTATTATTATTAAAAATATTATAATTATAATTATAATTATTATTATTATTGTTAAAAATATTATAATTATAATTATAATTATTATTATTATTGTTATTATTGTTAAAATACTATAATTATAATTATAATTGTTGTTATTATTATTATTATTATTATTATTGTTACTATTGTTATTATTATTATTACCGATTGTTTATATATTTACACTTTGGTCCCTAAAGTTTCAAATTTTACAAAAATAGTCCCTGAAGTTTCGAAAATTGTCACAAATGGTCCCTGAAGTTTTGAAAATTGACACAAATGGTCCCTGAGGTTTCGAAAATTGACACAAATGGTCCCTGAAGTTTCGAAAATTGACACAAATGGTCCCTATACTATTCAATTAAGTATGCTAACTGAGTTAGTGTTTAAATAAGAAATCTTTATATGAAAGTTAACCTGGTTAAACCATTCAGTTAAAATAGTTTCAATAATGACCATATTAGTCCCTGAAGTATGAGTTTCAATTATATTATAATTATAATTATTATTATTATTATTATTATTATTATTATTATTAACGTAACTTTTTTTAGCGTTTCATGTCTCTAACTGATTTGAAGAATTGGGTACAAGAAACGGGAAAGGAGTATGGTTACGTAATTGTTACCCGCCGATCAAAAAATATTGGCGGTACTACTAGGATGGTATGGCTTGTGTGCGACCGTAGTGGTGAGCACCGTAGTAAAGCAACAGTTAGGAAAGCTGGTAGCAAAAAAATCGGTTGCCCATTTTCATTACTCGCCATCCGGGACGTGACGAATGACACGTGGGAGTTAAAAGTGGACAACGCGAACCATAACCACGAACCTACGACGAGTCTGTTGGGCCACGCTTTTGTGCGAAGATTTACTGAAGCCGAATACAAGCTAGTGGAGCAACTAACTGCTCAAAACATGGAGCCACGTATCATATTTCAAACCCTAAGAAAGCAGTTCCCTGACAACCTGCATGTTCAGAAAGACGTGCAAAATGCGGTACAAACAATTAGAGCGACACTAATGGACGGAAAGACTCCTATGCAGGCACTGGAAAGCCTGCTGCATGACCACCGATTCATTTACGACACCCGACAGGAACCCAAAATAGATGTCGTAACAGAGATTTTCTTTGTTCATCCTTATTCAATCACTATGTGGCGTGCATTCCCGCACGTGATGTTGATCGACGCGACCTACAAAACAAACCTCTAAAACATGCCATTTGTCCAGGTTGTGGGTGTGACGTCGACTGGGAAGTCTTTTTTATCGCACATGCCGTTATTTGTAAAGAACGAAGGGGTAACTACGTGTGGGTGCTTGAGCGGATCAAGTCAATCTTGCATGAATGTATGATGCCGCGTATGATAGTCACGGATAGGGAGCTTGCCCTAATTAACGCGTGTTCTAAAGTATTCCCAAACGCAACCAGGCTTCTATGCCAGTTTCACATCGAACAAAATATAGTTAGACAGTGCAAGAAAGGGTTCGATAAAGAAGATTGGGGGAAATTTATGACGTACTGGCGGAGAGTGTGCGAATCTACTTTAGAGCCCATGTACAAGTACAACTTGGAGAAAATGTATAACCGACTCGTGGTTGCCAACCGAGAAAGTAAGCGTTCCTTCAACAAACTACTCACCCAATCTATTATATTTTACACACGCTTTTACATTTCATTATTTTATTTTTGCAGGTGTCTATGATTACGTCTACGAAAACTGGCTCAAAGACTATAAAGAAATGTTCGTTTATGCGTGGACCGATAAGTGTCGCAACTTTGGTCAGCGCACCACCAACAGAGTTGAGAGCCAGCACACAAATTTAAAAAGATACATTACGCGCGGGAGTTCATTGGTGCGAATAGCAAGATGCGTCATTGATATAGTTGAAACTCAGTACCATGAAATACAAAAAAGTTTCACCGAGAGCATCGAAAAAACGATGAACCACCACAGACACCCGCTGTTGGACAACCTACGTGGAAAGGTTTCCCATGAAGCACTTAATTTGCTGGCAAAAGAGCTAATGAGGAAGCTGGAGGTGTTGCGGAAACTTAACGCATCATGTGGTTGCCATATGTGGCTTAGCTGTGGATTGTCGTGTGCTTGTAGGCGGAAAACTACAAAAGTACAGGTAAAAAATATTAAAACCACAAACCTTTTGTTATTTTGTACGATTTAGCTGTTTCTCATACCGTATTAACTTAACTGTGCAGGGCGTATGATACAACTAGACGACATAGATGTATTCTGGCGTAAGCTTGACTTGCTCCCGTGTAAACTGGTAGATGAGGAAGTCGATATTGTGGCAGAGCTCAATAATGTGCGGCAACATTTAGAGGCGCAGTCCCCCGTTCAGCAAAAAAGTATGCTTTCAAAGATAAAAGCGGTCTTCACCCCGAAATCGTCAACCAAGAAACCACCGATCGTCCAGCAAAATACTCGTGGTCGGCCTACATCAAAGAAAGTACAAGAAAGGCTAGAGGAAGCTGCGAGGTTAGACGAAGCTGCGAGGTACAGCTCCTATGGCGAGGACAACAACGTATATACCGCTTCCCCCAAACATAGGTACGATTTACCCCGACACAGCTCATACGTACCGTCAGAGGGCTCTCGTGGAACTGGTTCGGTTGTGAAGTCTGAAAAACCTAAAATGCAACGAAACAGTTCAACAAGTTCTAAAAAGAAGGAGACGCGG
This sequence comes from Helianthus tuberosus, assembly GCA_030545235.1. Classification (NCBI taxonomy): domain Eukaryota; kingdom Viridiplantae; phylum Streptophyta; class Magnoliopsida; order Asterales; family Asteraceae; genus Helianthus; species Helianthus tuberosus. Next base: position 84,003,033 of record CM060440.1, read on the forward strand.
GATGATAAGGGTTTTCCATTAATAAAGGGGGACGAGCACTTGTTAAGCATTAAGAGGTTTAAGAATCAAATTCCATCAGAGTTTCACTCTTACATATCGTGTATACAAGATGTGACCCCAGACGGTCATTGTGGGTACAGGTCTGTGGCTGTCGGGTTAGGTTTTATGGAACACGTATGGCCCAATATTCGAAGAGATTTACTACTGGAGATTGACCATAACAAGTCGCGTTGGAAGCATGTATTTGAAACATATAACAAAGGAGACTTTAAACGAATACGTAACACCATCGAATGGAATTCAGTGAAAGGGTGTGGTCCAAGTCACTGGATGGAAATGCCCTAGGTAGGGCTTCTCGTAGCGCAAAGGTATAATATTGTCCTCCACGTGCTATGCATCGAATGGAGCACTACCATCTTCCCATTAATGGATGCCCCACTAGATCCACGACCTCAAGTGATAACGCTCGTACATGTTGACGGGGGACACTTCATACATGTTAAGTTGGAAGGAGACTACCCCATGCCTTTAGCGACCCCGTTGTGGTCGACACATCGATCAATAGCTGCGAAACGGTGGGAAGAAATGTATAGACCGCGGTTACAGCACTACTACGAGTTAATCAATCCTAAATCAGACCCAGACAAAGACAGAGAACCGAGTTTAAATGTTATCAAAGATTAAGCGAAAACTTGTATTTTTGTAAATTGTAGAAATTTTTTAATTTATAAAGTTTGTATCATTTTTTATTTTTATAATTCAAATAATATCATTTTTAATTAATTTTTAATTTTTAATTTATAATTCAAATTTTTATAAACATAATTTTTGTATTATTTTTAGCTTTTCTAAATTATATTTGTGCAATTATTTATCAAAAAATATTGTTTTCTATAAATACAAACCAAGGAAAACACAAAAAAAATGGACCTATACGCGGCGTAGGGATCCCTACGCATCGTATGATAAGCAAATGACAATAAAGCCTCCGTTTTTTGCTTCCTTTAGCCTCAGAACAAGGGTAAAAAGGTAAAATGACAAACAAATAAGGAGCGTATTGATCCATACGCAGCGTATGTCAAAGGCGGACAATTTTCCCCCCAAATCAAAGTATAAAAATATAAATATGTTAAATTACATTTTTGCCCTTCTATTAGGGCTATACGGGGCTGACTATAAGGGCAAAAATGTCATTTTCTGACCTTTATATACGCTCCGTATGGCTCTCTACGACGCGTATATAAAGGTCATGACAATGACCTTTATACCCTTCTATATTTTTTTAAAATATAGAAGGGTATATACAAATGGTCCCTAACGAGCGTCGAAACAAAGTTCTTCGTTAAAACATCAGGGACCATTTTTGTAAAAATTGAAACTTCAGGGACCAAAGTGTAAATATATCAAAAAAGGGACCATTTGTGTCAATTTTTGAAACTCCAGGGACCATTTCAACAAAATTTCTTTTTAAACAGAAATTTATTTTAAACAAATTTTTTTTTAATTATTTAGTCGAAGTCGAACCGTAACCGGCGTTTAAACCGGCAGCCGTTTGCGGCTGCGTTTGCAGTCGTTTAAACGCCCGTTAGGGACCTACGCGACTTACGGTTCGACATGGACTAAATAATAAAAAAAAATATAATTTAACGACGATCTTAGTTTTGACGCTCGTAAGGCGCGTACAGCCCTAACGAGCGTCGAAACTAAGTTCGTCGTAAAAATATTTTTTTTAATTATTTAATCGAAGTCGAACCGTAAGACGCGTAGGTCCCTAACGAGTGTCGAAATAAGTTCGTCGTTAAAATATAAAACGACGAACTTAGTTTCGACGCTCGTTAGGGACCTACGCGCCTTACGGTTCGACTTCGACTAAATAATAAAAAAATATAATTTAACGACAATATTAGTTTTGACCCTCGTAAGGCGCGTAGGTCCGTTACGTGCGTCAAAATCCGTAACGAGTCTAAAATATATTGTTTTTTTATCCTCATTTAATCGATGTCGTCTGATTATTATTTACTGACTGGTTTCCATTTATGCATGTATTTGCACAAAATGATTTCCACTTCGATCACTGCTCGAAACAAAAGCCGGGAGTGGTGTACGAGTGGTGACTTGTTCTTTTTATATTGCCTCTTATACAAGAGGCCGTGCGCTCTCGCCTACGGGTTGGCGCCGTACTTCGCCTTCGCGCATCGTCGACAGGAGCGCGGAATGCTATTCGGCGGCGCCTACGTGACCAAGATAGCCCATTCGTTGGGCTATCATCCGGAGATGGACTACGGCCGTGTAGGCCCGGCGACACAGCCAAAGCGGATGGGGATGAACACAGTAAACGGGATGCAAATTACCAAAGACTTTCCATGCGGGAAGCGGTTAAAGAAACTGGACGGCACGCAATACGAGCTTACACAACTGCCAGAACAGTTCCCTCTGTTTTATCATCCGCACGATCCGGAGCCGCATGAGCCGGTCGCCGTTCTTCCGCAGCCACCACAGCCGCGTGGACCACCCGGGGCGCCTCAGTTCCCACGCCATGTTTGGCCCGGTCCTGACCCATCACATCAGCGGCTGCTTCGGTACGTTGAAAGGAACAACTATCTGTTGGAGTGGGTGGCTGCGGCGCTGCAGCAGCAGCGACAGCATGACGGGTTACCTCCACTACCCTTCATTGCGGATGCGGAATGGGATCAGCATCAGCAGCAACATCAGGAGCAGCAGCATCAGGAGCAGCAGCAGTAGTATTTTATCATTTTGTTATGTATGCACAAACTTTTCTTGTATATATCAAACTTTCGGTGTAAACGGTTTAACATATTTTGAAATGTTATATACTATGGTGTACATATAAAATTCTGGCAGGTTATTTAACATGTTCTGTTGTATAGATAAAGTTCTGGAAGTTTTAAAATTCAGGAAGGTTATATACGCTGCGTATTGACCAATACGCAGCGTATATAAACCTGGTAAACTTTTGATACTTCAAACCTACCAAAATGACCCCAATTTTGCAGATGTTTTATATATGCTGCGTATTGACCAATACGCAGCGTATTGGTTAACTAGTGTATATAAGGAATTAAGTTTCATATACTAACAGCTCCTAGTAGGAGGATAAACTAGTTAAGGCGTTGCGGTTCTAAACGAGAGGTCATGAGTTCGATCCTTGCAAGGGCCGGTTCTTTAAAGAAGACCCCCTTTTTACCCATTTTTGATATATTTACACTTTGGTCCCTGAAGTTTCAGTTTTTACAAAAATAGTCCCTGACAGAGACCATTTGTGTCAATTTATGAAACATCAGGGACCATATTTGTAAACATTGAAACATCAGGGACCAAAGTGTAAATATATCAAAAAAAGGGACCATTTGTGTCAATTTTTGAAACTCCAGGGACCATTTGTGTAAAACCCAATACGCTGCATATTGGTCAATACGCAGCATAGATACACCTTGTTTTCTGTGCAATGATTGGTTATCAGGCACTGAGATCTATGGTTTATCTACGATGCGTATTGGTCAATACGCAGCGTATTGGGTTAACCCTATACGCTGCGTATTGACCAATACGCAGAGTAGGTAAACCCTGATTTTGCTAGGGTTTGGTGTGTCAATAGACACTTTAGTGTGCCAATAGGCACACCCGTTTGAAAAAGCTCAAGGTTGTATATTATTTAGAGTAAATTACAAAGTTCATCCTTTATGTATGTTATTTATTACAAAGTATGTCATTTATCTTTAATAAGCTCAGAAAACATACTTAATGTTTGAAAAACCATTCAGGTTATGTCCTTTACCTTAGTTTGTTTTCCCAGTTAATTCAGGTCATGTGAGAAGCACATGAGGGTATATTGGTCATTTTACCCTAAATACTAAAAAAATTATAAAAAAATTCAGATCTCTCTCTCTCTCTCTCTCTCTCTCTCTCTTTCTCTCTCTCTCTCTCTGAACGCAAATCTTTATTTCATCATCATTTGCACACTCAGCCAATTCATATCTAAACAAAACAACACACAAAATCAAAAACCCAAATCAAGATAAGTCTTTCTCATACACTTCATCTTACCTTGCACGATTCATCTTCAAAAACCCAAATCTGCACACTCTCCAAACACCTCAACAGATCTAAACAAAACCACACACAAAAACTTCAAAAACCCAAATCTGCACGATTCATATCTAAACAAAACCACACACAAAAATCAAAAACCCAAATCTGCACACTCTCCAAACACCTCAACAGATCCACACCTCGAACCAGAAGACGATTCATCTTCACCTTGCACGATTGAACTCGAACCCAAAACTCTCTCTCTAACTATCCTACCATCACCACAACCCATCTTCATCCTGCACAACGGAGTCAAATCAAAACCGAGAGCCGCATTCGCGGCGTACGGATCTCAACCAGCCAGTCACCAAACTCCTTACTGATTTTCCGCTCAATATGTGCCCTAACCGCCGGAATATTCTTCTCGAGCATTCTCCGGAGCGTAGACGACGGCGTTTTGTGGATAAAATCTAGTTCAATCGAGTCAATACACTTCAACGCCATGTAGAAATTACTCTTCGACATATGAAAATTCGCTCGTGAACAAATCTCCATTAGTTTAACACAGATCTGAAGAGATTGAATCGCTAGGGCTATTTTTGGCACTTGTTTCTCGCTTCGATTTGAGCGATTCGGCTCCGGTGAAGTACCGCCGGAAAGAACATTCGGCTCCGGTGAAGTCGGCTCCGGTGGTGGTGGTGGGAGTCCGGTAGAGAGAGAGAGTTTGAGATGATAAAGAGAGAGTGTGTATATGTGTCTGTATGTATATATATATTTAGATATATAGATACATGTATATTTAAACAAAGAAGTTATTTATTGTTTTTTATGATTTTTATTTTGATATTTAGGATAAAATGACTAAAATACCCTTATGTGGGGTTGACTTAGTCAACTTTAACCATGAAAACTAATTGTGTTATGACTAAAGGACATAACTTGTAAGGGTTTACAAACATTGAGTATATTTTCTGAGCTTATTAAAGATAAAGGACATACTTTGTAATATATGACATACATAAAGGACGAACTTTGTAATGTACTCTATTATTTAATACTTTCAATTATATATAGTTATATATTTTTACACCATAATATATTATTATGTTAGTCATCTCTATTTTTATATATTAGCTGTTATCATGTAAATGTATTACATGACAATAAAAGTTATACAAATAATCATCTGATGAAACTAGTCTAACTCGATAATTAAGGTTCCGGCTCTAGCAAGTTTACTCCCCTACGTATAATAACAAAAAACAAAGACCGGTGGCATACACATAAATTTATTGTACATATATTGTTTCGCTTTCTATATATATAAGGGTTGTGCATCATTTTCAATTATAGGGTTACAAGTGAAATGAGTTCATAGAATGAAGTACGCAGAAATAGTTGCATGAAACCTAACCCTCATGCTTTGTCAAACAAGAAATAGTTGTGTAGACATATTTTGTGATTTCCTAATTTAGGTAAAGTTCCAATATCATGTTAAGGCAAACTCCCAAGGAAAACCTCCCGGTTCTGTCTTTTGTTTTACTTTTATTTCCATACCACAGTAGCTGTCTTTATATATATGTCCCTTTTACACAAAAGTTCCCAAGCGACAGGTTGATATAAATACGTTTGAAACATGTCGTATGGTGTGTTTAATTTGAGAAATTTTTAGGTACAAATTAGTCTTGCACCATAATCCTTTACCACTACAACAAGTTGAACACAATGGTTTACCATTTCTTTAGTTTAGTTGCCTCACGAAACATAAAACAAGTTACCTGTAATCACCAAATTCTCACACTACACGCGTTTTAGTAGTGTTTTGTAACACGCGTATACTCTATGAATTTGCATCGACATATGTTTAGGTTAGATTAGTTAAGCTGATTTATTAAAGACCACTAAAAGGATGAGATATTAAGCTTTCTTTCTTACACATATCTTAAAGACACCAGACAGATAGTGAGCCTGGGACATGAATTGCATTGATCATATTTTGAATGCGTACATTTCGATTCAGAATGGTTTTTTTGTCTTGTTCAGTGTCTTATATCTTTAATGTTACCTTCTCATCGTAGATCTATTCATATTTTGTGGGTCCTTTTCATCTTTATAGCAGAACCCTTCTCATGAGTGTAATGATAAAGACGAAATTGGCAGGAGAGAGATAGAGGGACCTGTGACAATGGCAATGGATATTTTGCTGTTTCCAGCAGGCTAGACTTGTGGCCCTCCGTTACGATGGGGACACTCTGACCCTACCTTTTTTTCATTTTGTTTGATTTGGTTTATCATTAAAAGTAAAATACTGGCAAATCTACTGATCACACATATGATAAGGATAAGTATCTTATATTTATAAACACACATTACATATATGTGTATATACAAAACAAAATTATCCTAATAATGTAGAAAAGAGTATGAGCTCTTATCAAATTAGTTTAATGGTTAAAACTATTCGGGTGACATTTTTTAATTAATTGGTATTTTGTAAAGCTAGAATGGGTAAAAGTAATACTAGCAAATCTATTGAGTTAATTGCCAAAATCGTTCCTGAGGTTTTGGCACGTTTGCCATTTTTGTTCAAAATGACACTTTTGTACCAAATTGCCTCCAACGTTTGTAACTTTTTGTCATTTTCATCCAAACCACTAACTTAGTTTATTTTTGCTGTTAATTTGAGGATATTTTGATGAAACTGGCAAATATAAAACCACAGGGACAATTTTGGCAATTTACCCAAACCCTTTTTAATTTCTTTTATTTAACTATTTTTGTTACGTATATAATAAAAAAGAATATACATGGAGTTTTTAGAAAAAAAAATTAATAGTTTTGTCACATAATTTTTATAAATTTTCATCCAAATCACTAACTCAGTTTATTTTTCGATCTGTTAAGGTGAATGATGTTTTAAATTTTATAAATTAAAACAGAAATTAATTTACAGCTTCTTTATATAAATCAGTTTTATAATGAGAAAACGTCATTGGTGTGCAACACATAACAATCGATTACAACTTTTAGTATTTATCAGTTGTAGAGATAGAAAAAAATTGTAAAACGTTACATATTTTTTAAATGTGTTGAGCACCTAGGAAATATGTTGGTAGAAATAAAATATTTATTTAATTAAAATTATTAGGGTAACTAACTAATAGTCATTCAGAGTGGCTAGAGTAAAGAAATTTTTGGTTCATGACATTATAATTACAATTTCGTAGGTAATTTTAAGGTTTGATAACCATACGTTGTTTGATAGGGGGAGGGGGGCACTGGCTTCTGTTTTTCCTTAGGAGCGAATTTAAAAGAGTAGAAGATGAATTACAAACTTGGTAAATATGATAAGATTTTTTTATTTGACATTTTTCAATAAGGTCACCAGCATTTTTGTTTTATAAAATTTAGAGGTTTAAGTAGATTTTATTTTTATAAAAGTGATCTATATAAAAAAATAGAAATTGATTTTTGTCTTAATTTATAAACATGCTTCTCCTTAATAGAAAAATTAACTTAGTTAGTGATTAGATGAAAATTTATAAAAATTATGTGACAAAACTATTATTTTTTTCATATAAAAATTGCATGTATATTCTTTTTTATTATATATGTAACAAAATTAATTAAATAAAAGAAATTTAAAAGAGTTTGAGTAAATTGCCAAAATCGTCCTTGTGGTTTTATATTTGTCAGTTTCATCTAAATATGCTCAACTTAACAGAAAAAATAAACCAAGTTAGTGGTTAGGATGACAATGGTAGAAAGTTACATACGTTGGAGCCAATTTGGAAAAAAGTGTCATTTTGGACAAAAACAACAAACCTGCCCAAACCTCAGGGACGATTTTGGCAATTAACTCAAATCTATTTTAGTAGTTTGATAAGGATGCGTACATTAAATTTATACTCACACATATCACATATGTGTAGACACGTATATACCCTTACTCATAAAACTCTCACGTATACATGTGTTGCGATCTTCAGATTGTTTCCTACAGTGACGGATTCAGGAATTTTTTTCACCGAGTTCCTTTTGGTAGATTTTCACTAATTCTCACTATTTTTTTTAAATCATATAAAATTTCCACTATTTTTTTCCAAATCGAAGGGGTTTCCGGGAACCCCCAAAACACCCCTGGATCCGCCACTGGTTTGCTACACTTTTTAGGTTAAATATATTTTGTACAAAAGTGACCCATATGTGTGTTCATTTCAAAAGATATTTTTGATGGAAGAAAGGCGAGAAAAAACTTAATTTGTTACTTTTTTATTAACGGTTTGTTTGTTTGTTTTTTAATTATTTTTACTTTTTACAAAGACGTATATGCCCACACATCAACTTTAGAACACAAAGGAAAGATTATCTTTCATTTTTTAGCGGCAACGGACTCACAAAATTTTTGCTAGGGGTGCGAAATATTTTTAAAGATTTTAGGCTCTTACCTATATAAAAAAATCAATTCATAGCAGGTCGGGTCGGTTCATGTAAGAAAAAAAAATTAAACAAAAATTTATATAATCGTCAAAAACACGTCAAACGAACATATTTAAAATTGTTCCCTACAGGTTTTCGTTTTTTGACATCTATCCAAAAAATCATTTAGAGACATTACATAGCTCATTAAATTCTTACTCATAGGTACTATCACGTACAAATCGCTCAATAAGTTCATAAAATAACACTAAACACTTAAAAAAAACAATCATGATCAACCATAGTCCATAATTTTCAGTTTTATTTTCAAACATTCAGACCCTAGTATTAAATGTTGATTACTTCTAACTAATCATTTAAACAAACAAAACTATAAATAAATAAAACAAAATCATTTAATTACAAGTCTAGAACAACCGAAAAAATATCAAAAAAAACACAAAAAAGATCAAACCCTTATACGTCAATATTTTCTCATTATCATCACATAAAACAAAAAAAAATCAATAAAGAAACCATAATAGTTCTATATCGGATTTCTGGCGTAATATGGGTTGGTCTCGCCGGAATTTTGGTTTTTTTAGCAAAAAAAGTCGTCCGGAAGTGAGTAGTGGCTGTTGGTGCACTTGTGTCTGTACTTTGTCTGTATTTAGTCTTGATACAAAACGATGTCTTTGATGTAAGATCGATGTAAGTTTGACCAAGTCAACCATCCTCCGGTTTGACTTGGCCAAACAGTTAGACAATGGTTGAAAGATGTTTGGGTCGAAGGATGTGTCATCGAAGGATAGTTTAGATCCTTCGATGAGCTCGAAAGATAAACATTCGATAGATGGACCACGAAGGATGTCATCCTTCGAGGTACATGTGGATCCTTCGAGATGTTTCAGATCGATAGATGATCTTTCGATCAATCTATCTGATCCTTCGACCAGACATGCTGTGTTCGGGTATATATACCCATGTTGTGTGTTCACTTGAAACTAGAGAGAACGAGTTCGAAAGTTAGACATAGAAAGACAGAAAGATACACTCAGAGAGAGAGAACACACACACTGAGAGAGTTTGCAAAACTGATTTGTAAACATTGCATTGTAACCGAACCTTTCATACGCATTAATACAAGTGGTGTTAATCGTTGAAGATTGTGTGTTGTGTTTTGTGCTTGTTCTATCTTGGTTTGCATGCTAGCTTGGATTCCGCACTCGCTAGTGTGTTAGACATAACAAGGAATAGGTTAAACCTCAACCTCCGAGGGACCTACAAGTGGTATCAGAGCCGTGGCTCTTTTCCTTGTTAAAAACCGGGTTTATACAAGACTTTGGAGTGTTTTGGACAAAACTCACTTGGTTTTTGCAGCCGTTTTTACTGTTTTTCTCGCTTATCTTTACGTTAAAACGTGTTCTAAACTAACCGGGTGTGTTAAGGAACGGGTTGGGTAACTTAAAAACTTGTTTTTGAGGTGTTTGGCAATTTCCGGCCAAAATTCCGGCTACTCCGGTGACCGGTTTCTGGGTTGTCACTTCGTTTTTCGGTAATATTTTATTGGTTCAAAATCTGCTTTGGCAGAAAGTATGGTCTGAACATACCTTCTGCCGAAAGTTTCTACCAACCCATCACCTTTTTCACCAACCTGTCACTCTTTGTCAACTGTGTCAGAGCAGTTCGAAAGATATCCTTCGAAGTCGAAAGATCATCTTTCGATCAGTGGAGGTTCGATAGATAATCATCCTTCGAACCAAGGAATCATTTCGAAGGATACATCTTTCGTTTTATTGCTCTTATTCGAAAGACCAGGATCCTTCGATAGGGGAGTCTTTCGAAAACAATTGTTCGAAACTCAACAGTAATCTTTCGAACACTGTTGATCCTTCGAACAAGTGTTGATCTTTCGAACTTAGTCAGTTTATATTTAACAAGTTTGTGATTTTCAGGTTTTATTATTTTTGATCAAAAATGAATCCAAGATGGAATACTCTGGTAAATACAGACATGTATTTTGGTACTCCGTCTCCCGCACCGGTATCTTCTAATACAACTTCTACCGGTCAATGGGCATTCGTATCAAATCAAACTCCAAGTATTCAAAGCATTCTCTTAAGTGAGAGCGAAACCGGAAGTTTGAATCGGCCTCCAAAGTTGATGCACTTATATGAATATCCAGGATGGATTGATAGATTTCATACATACGTTCTTGGTCAAAATACAGAATTGTGGTTGCGGTTCATTACAGATTTCGATCAAACAATAGAGGTTGCCGCATCATCTGCTGCTACGTTTGCAGATCTTACAGAAGATCAGAAGAAGGTCTATGATTTGGAAAAGAAGGCATATGCCATTCTTACTCAGGCGTTAAGTAAAGATATTTATCATCAATTTGTCAGTTACAAGACGACAAAGAGGTTGTGGGACGCGTTGAAGACAAGGGGCGTAGGAAATGAAGCGACACGTCAATTGAGAAAAGACCTGCTAAAGAAAGAGTTTGATGGCTTTACTTGTATGGAGAATGAGTCGTTAGGTGATTTGACAAGTCGATTTAATCATTTGTTGACTGAATTGACAAATTTTGGGGTTGTTACAACTTCTGCAGAGATTGTGAAAAGGTTTGCAGATGCGTTGCCACCTCAATGGAATACTTTCTTGGAAATCATGAAGTACAACGGCACCTTAGCTACAACAAGCTTCAATGACTTTGTTCAAATCCTGGAAAACAAGAATCAGGAAGAAACTCTCAAGGCAAAAAGAGTTCCAGTGCCACAAAATCCTGAAATGTATTATGGAACGTCTAGCACTTCTACGAAACCTTCTTCGCATGCTCCAATTCAAACAGCGTTTGTGACTAGCACTGACATGTATGGCAATACTATCCAAGTTCCGGTCCCTCCAAAAACAGACATGTATGGAAATCCGCTTGAACCAGTTCCTCAACAGCAACAGCAAAGCCAACGACCTCTCAGACCAACTGATATGTTCGGAAATCCATTACCTGTTCGATCTCCCGGAACAACAGACATGTATGGGAATCCACTTCCTCCTCAATCTACCGGTCCAAGAGACATGTATGGGAATCCTCTTCCTCCTCAACAGCAAGCTTGTTATGGAAGCACATCATCTGCCGATCAACAATCAAAGCCAAACACAGTACGGCTCGACACCTCAAGCTTTTCAAAAGTCAGCGTGGAAGTAGCAAAGGAACACATGGAGCTGCTAAACACTTTGGTGAGCGCATACTGTGGATTAGTGGAAGGTCAGATTGGTAACATTAATCTGACACAAGAAGACTATCAGCAGATCGATAAAGAGGAGATGGAGATGATGGACATCAAGTGGGCCTTTGCCAGTGCTGTTAGGCGAGCAAAGGATTTCATGGAAAGAACAGGCAGAACCAGCTTGGAAAGCAAGAAAGACACCAAGTATGGGTTTGATAAGCAGGCTGTTAAGTGTTTCAATTGTGGTGAACGTGGTCATTTCAAGCGTGAATGTACAAGGCCATCTCAACATGGGAACCAAAATCCTTTCAGAGGTCAAGGCAACCAGCAGAACCAGAACAGGAACAATGTTCGTACGTTGGTACCTGTCAACAACCAAAGCCAAGCAGGACCATCAAATGCCAACCAGGCACTTGTGGTTCAAGTAGATGAAGGTTGTGATTGGTCAATCTAGTTGGGAAATGATGCTCCAGATGGAACAGCTTGTTTTGCTGAAGTTGTCAAGGATCTTAAACACGCCAGTGGTGGAGAATCTTCCACCAATGGTGATGAATCTTCTGAGGATGAAGACAGTTCTGGTTACAGTGGAAGTTCAGATGAAGAATCCTCCACTTCAGGAAATGATCAGGTGGATGAGACATCGAGCGTGTCAGTCGATGCAGACATTGATGAGATTTTGGAAGAAGCTGCAGCAGGAACTCAAAGAAGATCTATTTTGGTTGATCAAGCTGCTTATTCTTCGTCTTCTCTCCATTCAGCCTTTATGGCTAATGTCGACAGTTCATCAAGTCAGGTATGTGTCGATGAACCCACTGCTGCTATTTGTGATAATTGTGATAAATTGCATGTTAGATGTACTGATTTGGATGCAAACATGTCTGAGTTGCAAGGCAAACATGATGCTTTACAAGCTAGTTTGTTTGACTTGCAAGACAAACATGCTACATTGAATGATAAGTGGTGTGAATTGCAAAGCAAACACGAGGCTTTGCAAGAGAAATATGATGTGACATTCATTCACAACCAAAAGTTGACCGTTGATCTTTCCAAGTGCACAGAAGCCAACATGTTTTATGAAAACCATGAAAAGGAATTTAAGTCAATGATTGAAACGTTAAAGAAAGATAAAACAGAGCTGACAAAAATGGTTTCCAGAAAACAAACTGACATTAACCTGTATATAACCCGTCTTGAGGTAATGCAAAAGGAAATGGCTTGTGTTAAAACTGAAAGTGAGGCGATCCGACTCAAACTAGACAGTTATTTGAGCTCTAGCTATGTGTTGGATCACATCATTGACGTTCAGAAAGAAAAACGGGATGTCACATGCATAGGTTACAAGAAATGTCCACCACCCGTGAGAAACAATTATGATGCCATGCCTGATGAGGAGTATAGAACTCATTTTGAACCATCTGCTCCTTTGGACGTTGAGGAATTTGCAGCAGGACTCGGATACAAGAAAGAAGTATCATCAGATTCGGATGTGTCAGCAGATACATTTGTAACTGCTGAACAGAATCAGGATCCTCCAGTTGTGATTGAGGATGCTGATTCTTCTGATGATGAGTCTGATGATACTGATTCAGCAAAGTCTGATGCGGTGATAAACGAAGAGGACATACCTCTTGAGAATCATATTCTGTGTGATCCTCCTACAAAACCCGCTAAGACTGTTGCAATCGAGTCCTCGTCTGAAAAAGAGTCGGAGAGTGTGGATTTGCTGTACCCTGTTGTTGGTGATAATAAAATTTATTCAGACAAAGATTTTCCTATTAAGAATGTTAATCAATCATTAATCAGTAAAGTCTTTGAAAATTCAACAAGTAAGTTTTTGGGAAAGACAGGATCACACGTTGTGGTAACACAGTGCCCTCCTATCCCAAAGGCTGAAGTTAGAAAACAATTTGGCAATCAGAAATTACCAACAGTGCAGAAACAGCAAAACCATACCAAGCCAAAAGGAAAATTACCGGCTCAAGGTCAAAGGAAGCCGAATCAGAAGAAGAAAAAGAATGTGAACTTTGTGAAATCCAAGGGAACGGACAAAATTGCAACATTTGAAAATCAATCTAACTTAGATTTTGTCAAGAAAGCAACTGTGATGAAAAGGAATGAACCAAGTAGTTCAAAACCTAGTACCTCGGGATCACAAAGTTCATCATCGGCAAGACGACCACATGATACTTCGGGGTTTGTTGAACGAAGATCATGTTTTGAATGTGGTACAATTGGGCACATTGTCAGAAATTGCCCGTATCTTCATAAATTAAAAGCCAAAGAAGATGATCCCCGTGAACGCAATCACCAAAAGCGACCTGTTTCTGTAAAACAAGATCCCCGACTTGTAAGAGAAAGGGAAAAGAAACAGAAACGCCAACAAGTCAAGGTGGTTGAAAAGGCACTTAAAAATGAAGTGGTTCAAAAACAATCGGTTCCTGTTAAACCAGAAAGTTCAAAATTTTCAAAAACTTCAAACAATCACGAAGTTAAATTTTCAAACAATCAAACTGGTAAATTTCAACAGACATGGAAACCTAAAATAACCACAAATTCAGGGGGACCATCACAATTTTCGAATCATCAAAGAATAGAGGTTATTGTTGTTGATGAAAATGGAAGACCCAAGACCACAATGGCTTGGGTCCCCATCTCCAACTAATTATGTGAGTTCATGTGCAGGGTGTTCCAGGAGGAACTATCAGTAGTCATTGGATTGTTGATAGTGGGGCATCCAGGCACATGACAGGCGACATGAAGCTTCTCTACGACGTCAAATCTATTAGAGGAGGTTATGTTGCTTTTGCTGGAGATAAGGGCGGATATATTACGGGTGAAGGAATGATTTCCAACGGGGTTGTTAGTTTTGATAAGATCAACTTCGTACAACAACTTGATCACAATCTTCTTAGTGTTTCTCAAATTTGCGATAAGCAGTTCTCAGTACACTTTGATGCAAATGGATGTTATGTGTTGAAACCCGGCTTCAAAATTCCAAAAGAATGGATTCTCTTGTCGGCTCCAAGGATAAATGATCTGTATGTCCTTGATATGAGCCAAGCTATCACAACGTCTGCACAAGCAACTTGTTTCGTTTCCAAAGCCACAGAAAAAGACACAATCTCTTGGCACAGACGAATGGGTCACATTCACTTACGCAAAATGAATCATTTGGTGTCAAATGAATTGGTGAATGGTGTTCCTCTTAAAAACTTCCATCTTCAAGACGTCTGTGTCTCGTGCCAGAAAGGAAAACAAACGAAGAAGCGACACCCTACAAAGAAAGTCAACACGGTGGCTGTTCCTCTTGAACGTTTGCACATGGATTTGTTCGGTCCTGTCAAGCACAAAAGCATTAGGAATGATCAATATTGCCTCGTGATAACTGATGATTATTCAAGATTTTCTTGGGTGGCGTTCATGGCACATAAGAGTGAAACCTTCGGTATTATCAAAAACTTAATCATTCAGATTGAGAATCTCTATAATTTGAAGGTTAGGCGGATACGTAGCGACAATGGTACTGAATTCAAAAATCATGCCATGGCGGAGTTTTGCACTTCAAAAGGTATTCTTCACGAATTTAGTGCAGCTTATACTCCTCAACAGAATGGCGTCGCTGAACGTAAGAACCGCACATTGATCGAGACTGCTAGGACAATGTTGGTAGAGTCACAATTGCCGATTCCATTTTGGACTGAAGCTGTGGCCTCTGCATGTTATACGTTGAACCGAGTCCTTACAGTCAAAAGGCACAACAAGACCTGCTTTGAGCTTATTAACAAACGGAAACCAGATTTGTCATATCTTGAACCGTTTGGAGCTCCGTGCACAATAATCGATCCTAATGGAAACTTTGGGGCAAGAGCAATTGATGGATACTTTCTTGGGTATTCCACCCCGAACTTAAGAGTCTGGAATCTAGAGACTAAAAGGGTCGAGGAATGGTCTGAAGTCAGAGTACAAAGGCACACTTTACCAGTCAAATGTCCTGGTCAGCCTTGGATGTTTGAGTACGATGACTTTTTCAATTCGATCAATGTTGAAGCAGTTGAAGAAAATGCTGCAGCAAGGATGTTTTTCAAGAGTGACAATGCAACAGATTCACCGTTGAATCGTCCCATTATCGTCAATCAAGAACCGTCTTCAGTGAACAATAATGCTCTCGACAATGAGGATTTTCACGATGCTACCGAATTGAACGAATCTTCAGAGGATGATGAATTTCTCGATGCAGATCAAGAAGCTCCAACGATAGCAGTACATGGTACTTCAGAGGGTACACCTCCAGTGGATGTCCCTAGAACAGCTGAAGCTACTGCATCATCCTCTTCGTTAATTCCGGGCCTTGAATTAATTGTTGATCTCAATCTCAACAATCTGGGTACAAATATTCAAGTTCAAGATAATCCAGAAACTAGGATTCACAATACCCATCCTCAACAAAACATCATCGGAAATGTACAGAGTGGCGTTCAAACAAGAAACATGTTGCGAAACAACAACAATGCAGGCTTGTATGCAACTATCCGAGAATCTGGTCAACAAAATGATTGGTCTTTCGCGTGTTATGTCTCACAGGAAGAGCCAAGAACTTTGAAAGATGCTTTGAAAGATAGCTCATGGGTTGAAGCAATGCAGGAAGAACTGCAACAATTCCAGAAGCTTGGTGTCTGGAAACTCGTAGAGAAACCTGCTGGTTACAAGAAGATTGGTACCCGTTGGGTGTTTAAATGCAAAAAGGATGACCGTGGAGTCGTTATTCGAAACAAAGCAAGGCTAGTCGTTCAAGGTTTTCGTCAGATAGAAGGGATCGACTACAACGAAGTGTATGCACCTGTTGCACCTCTAGAAGCAATTCGGATTTTTCTGGCTTATGCCTCATTCAAAGGTTTCAAGGTATACCAGATGGACGTGAAAAGTGCTTTCTTACATGGTGTGGTGGAAGAAGAGGTGTACGTCGAACAGCCTCCAGGTTTTGAAGATCCTATCCATCCCGATCGGGTTTGGTTGCTCAACAAAGCTCTATATGGTCTACATCAAGCACCGCGAGCTTGGTACGCAACCTTATCTAATTATCTGCTGGAGAATGGATTTCGCAGAGGTCTTATCGATTGTACTCTTTTCATCAAAGAACAAGATGGGGATCTTCTTCTGGTACAGGTATACGTTGATGATATTATATTTGGTTCTACTAATGATGTTTTGTGTAGGAATTTCGAGCGCATTATGCAGGATAAATTCGAGATGAGTGCTATGGGGGAAATGACTTTCTTTTTGGGCCTACAAGTACAACAAACGGAGTCTGGGATATTCATCCATCAGACTAAATATGTTGGTGACATCTTGAGCCGGTTCCAGATGTCTGATGCCACGCCCATTGGTACCCCATTGCCGCAAAATCACGGAATTACTCCAGACTTGAAGGGTGAAGCTACTAGCCCCTCATACTACCGCGCGATGATCGGATCTCTTATGTACCTCACAGCATCAAGACCAGATATAATGTACCCAACGTGCCTGCTTGCCAGATATCAAGTCAACCCGAAGGCCTCACATCTTGCAGCTGTAAAAAGGATTTTTCGTTATTTGAAGGGTTACCCTGACACCGGTCTATGGTACCCTAGGGATAATAACTTTGACTTGATCGCATTCAGTGATTCTGATTTTGGCGGATGCAAAATCGACGGCAAATCCACAACGGCTGGATGTCAGTTTTTGGGAAATCGCCTAGTCACATGGCAGTGCAAGAAGCAGACGTGCGTCGCTACATCAACATGCAAAGCTGAATACATTGCTGCCTCAAGTTGTTGCTCCCAAGTCCTATGGATCCAACAACAAATGCGTGATTACGGTTTCGAATTCCTAACTACTCCTATTTACGTTGATAATTCTGCTGCCTTTCAGATCACTAAAAATCCTGTGCAGCATTCAAAGACTAAGCACATCGAAATTAAGTATCACTTCATACGTGATTGCTTTGAGAAAAGGCCAATCGATGTTGCTTACGTCCACACCGATGACCAACGTGCCGACCTTTTTACCAAAGCATTTGACAAATCAAGATTTGACTATTTATTACTGGTAAACGGCTTTAAGGTCAAGCAAGAGTAAAACCAACATCGGAAAATCATTTTTGTACATACCTTTGTGTTTTAAATTTGTCTTAGTTTATTGATTTTAGGGGGAGTAAATCCAAAATTTGAAAATCCAAAAACATCGAAAAGTTTCAAAAACACAAAAACAATAGAAAAACAAAAATGAGTTTCCTGGCGAGCAAAAGAGAAAATGATAGTACATCAGTGGTCTGTCTAAACCTCTTTAAACCTTAAATGAAAAATGATAAGCAGCTCTATATAAGATGTATCGGTAGGCTCACAATCATTTTAAAGTGTGCAGGGTGATATAAACTTAAATCGACTGAAGACCAGGTGGGAACCATTCATTGGCATATGGTCTTAGTACCGAAATTTCGTTTGAGAGATTGCCGAGGTTCTGAAATATTCGGTCTTTATGCTGCTTATCATCTGGGTATCATGGTTGTATCTTTTACCGAAAAATAACGGGGACGCAAGTCTAGATCTTCCATGATACCATACATACGTGTACATATTGCATACGACCTCAATAAGTGATAAACAATCACATGTCCAAACAAATAAGTGATAATTTATCACAAATTCTTTCCGGGAGTCAAGTTCGTCTCTCTGCTGTACGAAAGTACTGACCTGTTCACGGACTTGCTCTTGTGCCTTCATGCATCGAAAATCAAGTTCCTCATCAATAAGTGATTATATCACATAGGGCTTGCATTCAAATCAAAATAAGTGAGAATCTCACATCATATACGGTCAAACAGATGATAATCGGTATACTCACCGGTAAGATGAACCCTCGTGCATACCTTGATACAGGAATGTGTCGTGATGTGGATGAACACCGGTCGGTAAGTATAAATCATACCTTAACGTATCCCCTCGCCATGATTACATCTGATAAGTTGAGCTTATGTGGACAACAATACTGATAATTGTTATAGGATGCTTATCCAAATGTTAATTAAAAGAACAACAAGAGCGTTTTGGCATGACCGTACACTGATATGATTCTCTTACCCTCGAAACTCGCAAAAAGATTGTCTGTAAATATTTATTTAATGCTTTCAGTTTCTGCATCTTTGTATATATTTATTTACTGCTTTCAGTCTTTACATTTGAAATATTCAAAAATACCAAAAAGATTTTAGGTGTGTTTTAATATAAACTTTATAAAAGCCAAAAAGATTTTATTTCCATCTTATTTTCGATCGTACGATGTTGGAGCTCGAGTCTTCGTTACCTGAAACCTGAACGAAAACCGAAATGACTGAATCTTCATAAACGGTCGAAATTTGCAAGTGTTGAAAGTTAAAATTTGAAATTGATAAAATACATTAAACTTTCAAACTGTCGGACGGTGTTATTTAAACAATGGTCACACGTGTGTCGTTTGTTTATGTTTACTATATTCCAAGCAGTTGTTCTCATTACGCGTTTAGATTTCTTGCATGTGCAGATTCTAAAGGCAAGGAGAACATGGTCGATGACAAGCTTCGGAATGAAGACACGACGTGAAGGCACTCAAGTGATAAAGATGATCGAGTTGCCGCTGACCATCATCAACACCACAAGGATCTCAATTCATAAAGATCAAGATATTCACGAGCATAACTCAAGGGGGAGCTTATGTTAAGGGGGAGTTTGTCAACACACTTCCTACATGAAACGGGGAGTTTGTTGGTACACTTTCTGCTTTCAAGACGTGAAGACTTTAAAGATCCTCCGACATTGAAGAACTTGAAAGGAAGTCAAAGACTTGAAGACACAAGGGACTTACAAGAATTAAGATCGAGATCGAGACAAAGCTACAGCCAAGGGGGAGTTTGTTGGTGCACTTGTGTCTGTACTTTGTCTGTATTTAGTCTTGATACAAAACGATGTCTTTGATGTAAGATCGATGTAAGTTTGACCAAGTCAACCATCCTCCGGTTTGACTTGGCCAAACAGTTAGACAATGGTTGAAAGATGTTTGGGTCGAAGGATGTGTCATCGAAGGATAGTTTAGATCCTTCGATGAGCTCGAAAGATAAACATTCGATAGATGGACCACGAAGGATGTCATCCTTCGAGGTACATGTGGATCCTTCGAGATGTTTCAGATCGATAGATGATCTTTCGATCAATCTATCTGATCCTTCGACCAGACATGCTGTGTTCGGGTATATATACCCATGTTGTGTGTTCACTTGAAACTAGAGAGAACGAGTTCGAAAGTTAGACATAGAAAGACAGAAAGATACACTCAGAGAGAGAGAACACACACACTGAGAGAGTTTGCAAAACTGATTTGTAAACATTGCATTGTAACCGAACCTTTCATACGCATTAATACAAGTGGTGTTAATCGTTGAAGATTGTGTGTTGTGTTTTGTGCTTGTTCTATCTTGGTTTGCATGCTAGCTTGGATTTCGCACTCGCTAGTGTGTTAGACATAACAAGGAATAGGTTAAACCTCAACCTCCGAGGGACCTACAGTGGCGTCAAGTTGTTAGGAGTTTTTTTGGGGCGGGATTTGGAGTTGGAATTGTAATGGGTGGATGGGTTTGGGTTATTTTATTTAGTTCAAAATTTTTTGGGTTTAGGTTTAGGCTTGGGTTAATAAAAATAGATTGTAGAGTGGGCTTTTATTAGGCTAAGTAATTAGGTTAATGAGTGGTTAAAAGAATAATTATATAAATTGTGTTATATACTTATATATAAAATAATAATCAGTGTTTGATTTTTTAATAATTTTATAATTTTTTTCTAAGTGAGACGGTTGAAAATTTTTAAGGGGTGCGGGTGAAAATTTCCAAGGGGTGTGGTCGAAATTTCCGGCGAAAACACTAAAATTTATTTTTTCAATAAGTGCGGCCGTCCACCCTCGGCTTTGGGTGGGTACGCACTTGTATACCTACGCTCCACATAAAGACTAGATTATCTAAGAAACCTTATGGTAACTAATTAAAGAAACGAGGGGAACATAAAAATGGTCAAAAAGTACTCATTACAAGAACAATGGGCAATTGCAACCATAAATTTGACATAAAAAAAGGGTAACATAACGGATTTCCCACCTAATTTCAAATTCAACGTACTTATTATAGCTTGGTAGGTACGTGGTTGAAATTTTGCGATTATAGATTTTCGGTTTCAAATTCGTTGGAAAAATACTAAATAATAATAACAAAACAATATATATTTAGATGACATTATCGTTACAGGGAGCTCTTCAGTCTTTGCTACTGATTTAATTGGGCGCTTAAACTCTCAGTTTTCACTCAAGAACTTGGACGTTTTATCCTATTTTTTAGGTGTACAAGCCACGTTATCTGGTGACATCTCTCTTAACAGCGATATTTGCTTATTTGTTACAGTGCACGAACCATGCTAAGTGCCAGCCGTTATCTACCCGTGTTACCTTTGAACGCCAAGTTTCTTGATATATTGGTACTCCATTGTCTTATCCTACGGTCTGCTGGAGCACTGTGGGTGTGACATGACCTAAGATTGCTTATGCGGTCAGCATGGTGTGTTAGTTTCTACATACATCCACTTCCACTAAGCGTTAGTGGGTCACTATCAAGCGTTATTATGGTATTTCGGGGCACCATTTCTCATGGGTTGACTTTTCCTTTCTGACTACTTAACTATGCATGCTTATTTTGATGTTGACTGAGTTAGTTGTCTTGATGATCGTTACTCTACTACTAGCCATTGTATCTTTCTTGGGCCAAGCCTCGTTAGTTTGAGCTCCAAAAAGTAGCACATGGTTTCTCGGTCTGGTACGGAGGCTGAGTATCGCACATTAGTACCTACTACTGCTGAGATTCAATTCGTTTGACTTTAACTATTTTGCATAAGCCACATATTGATCTATCATATCTACCTACCTTGGACTTACAATATTTTTACGATGTATCTTTCAGTTAATCCAGTGTTTCATTAGCGTTTGAGAAATCCTGAGATTGAATTGCACTTCATTTATGACATGGTTTTGGCTCAAACTTTGTGTGTCTGTTATGTGCCCATGACTATTCATGTTTTGGTCAAAAATTACCGAAGCAATTAAGTGATCAAATTAGTTAAGTGAGGTAGTGTGCTAGAAATGTGTGTCGAAAATATATTGATTAAGTTATTTGCAAAAACAGTTTCAGGATACGGCTCAGGATATATGTAACACCTCGAAAATTTATGTCCAATAATATATCGACACGTGTCATAAGCTTTAAACGTGTAAAGAATTGCTTTAGAGGGACTAAAGTTGACAAACAAAGAAAGTATATGAAAATAAGGGTTCAAAGTGTCAACAATGGATAAATATACTTTACTGTAACCCTACACGATGTTTATACCCTTAAACGAATGAATCATGGATCATACGAAGCTAATTGTAGAAGAAACTGAGAGATTACAAACTACAAGGGTTAAATGTGTCAACAAGTTTAAAGTATACCTCTGAGTGACCTTTTAGCAAACTTGAAGCTTTGTAACGATAAATTATACTCACTAGAATATGTGATAAAAATTTCACCAAGTTTCGTTATCGTATGAGAAAGTTATGACAATATTCGTATACGAGGGGTTAAAAGCGTCAACATGTTGAAAGTAACCTCTGAGTGACCTTTTAACGAGCCCAGAAACCTTGTAACAATTATATATTTTGATATCCAGAATAACGGATATTAATTTTGAGGAGTTTCGAAGATAACAAGACTTTTCGGGTGATCGTACAAATAACCGGGAGTTAACGGAGTTAGTTTGTGACTCAAGGTCCTTAAAAGTTAACTATGGGGGTCCAAAATGCAATAAATGAAAGTTAAATAAAGATTATAGGACCAGGGACCAAAACAGCAAACTTTGAAAGTTGAAAATCCGGTCACAAGAGGCGTCGCGCTACGCGTAGGCTCCTTAAGGAGACCTACGCGTCACGCGAGGGGTCATCTGATGCAAAAAACCTTGACAGGTGCATGTCCAGCCTGTTGCACCGCCTTTGAAGGCTTGTTTTCGAGTTCCAGGGGCAGAGCCAATAGTTTTACATGCATAGGGACACCTGGGAACATCATACAACACTTGTAGACTTTGTTGGAAGGATCTTGTGCATTCTAAATCCCTATATAAAGAAGTGAAGTTGCAACCATTTTACTTGCTCATTTAAACTCATTTCAAAGCTTTCTCTGGAGCTTCCTGGCCTTCCATCAAGTCTTATTAGGTTCCACAATCGTGCTTAGGACTATTGTAAGCTTCCATAACCTCTCTTAATTCAGTTTTATTAGTTTAATGGCCTAAAGTCAAACCCGTCGTAATTAAGGTTTGACTTAGTGATTAATCACTAATGGTCCAGTCAAATCTCGAATTGAAAGTACCTATGAGTTGGTAATTATGTGGGTAATAAACCCTTAAAAGGGCACCCTCTGATTCCCAATCTAACTAGGTCAATTGTCGGGTCAAAGTTAATCTTAAAAAGCCAACAAAAAGCTTATTTTCAAATTTATGCATAATTAGCAATGTAGGATCCATGCAACCTGTTTTACCATTAATATAACTTGGTAATTAATGTAAGAACATGTCTAAACATGTTCAACCCGACAATTTTCAGTTTAGGCTCGGTTCGGGACCGAAAGTCGCATAGTTTGACTTCTGCTTTGACTTTCAGTTCTGACCCGTTTGAGCATAGTTTAGAATTGCCTTAGAGCTTTATTTGGACCAGGTCTCATGTTAGTGTAACCCTCTGAGGTTGTACAACTTGGTTCATTAGTTATCCGATTCATATGCATGTTTCCGTTAAATGCTTAAATGTTGACTATTACGCCCTTTTGACTTTAGAACGTGATTTTTGAAAATGTAAAAGAGTAGAAACCTTCATTACTGATTTATAAACTTTTCCCTAAAATTTGACATCAGTTTGAGGTCTAGATTAGGAGTTATGCTCATTAGCGTAATTAGAAAGCTTTTTATTAGATAAACGGCATAATTAGCATATAGCCTATCTAAACCCGATTTTTGGTACCAAACTTTTTATCCACTGATGTAATATAATATTTTGGGATTTTTGAAGATTTTTATTTAATTTTTGGCTGAGCATAACAAAGAGTTCTATGCATATTTCGGTAATTGCCGGTTTTGCCCTTTTGTGCTATAAAATGAGTTTTACAAATTATTTTGATACCAAACCTTTTTCTACTGATCTAATATGATAAATAAAACATTTTGAACCTTCTGGAATAATAAATATATCATTTTTCCTTTAAAAACCCGGAAATAGCTCAAAATCGTCTTTTTAAGCGTTTTTAACGCATAGTATGTATTAAAACTATTTTAAACATATAAGGTTAAATGTGTCAACAAGTTTAAAGTATACCTCTGAGTGACCTTTTAGCAAACTTGAAGCTTTGTAACGATAAATTATACTCACTAGAATATGTGATAAAAATTTCACCAAGTTTCGTTATCGTATGAGAAAGTTATGACAATATTCGTATACGAGGGGTTAAAAGCGTCAACATGTTGAAAGTAACCTCTGAGTGACCTTTTAACGAGCCCAGAAACCTTGTAACAATTATATATTTTGATATCCAGAATAACGGATATTAATTTTGAGGAGTTTCGAAGATAACAAGACTTTTCGGGTGATCGTACAAATAACCGGGAGTTAACGGAGTTAGTTTGTGACTCAAGGTCCTTAAAAGTTAACTATGGGGGTCCAAAATGCAATAAATGAAAGTTAAATAAAGATTATAGGACCAGGGACCAAAACAGCAAACTTTGAAAGTTGAAAATCCGGTCACAAGAGGCGTCGCGCTACGCGTAGGCTCCTTAAGGAGACCTACGCGTCACGCGAGGGGTCATCTGATGCAAAAAACCTTGACAGGTGCATGTCCAGCCTGTTGCACCGCCTTTGAAGGCTTGTTTTCGAGTTCCAGGGGCAGAGCCAATAGTTTTACATGCATAGGGACACCTGGGAACATCATACAACACTTGTAGACTTTGTTGGAAGGATCTTGTGCATTCTAAATCCCTATATAAAGAAGTGAAGTTGCAACCATTTTACTTGCTCATTTAAACTCATTTCAAAGCTTTCTCTGGAGCTTCCTGGCCTTCCATCAAGTCTTATTAGGTTCCACAATCGTGCTTAGGACTATTGTAAGCTTCCATAACCTCTCTTAATTCAGTTATATTAGTTTAATGGCCTAAAGTCAAACCCGTCGTAATTAAGGTGTGACTTAGTGATTAATCACTAATAGTCCAGTCAAATCTCGAATTGAAAGTACCTATGAGTTGGTAATTATGTGGGTAATAAACCCTTAAAAAGGCACCCTCTGATTCCCACTCTAACTAGGTCAATTGTCGGGTCAAAGTTAATCTTAAAAAGTCAACAAAAAGCTTATTTTCAAATTTATGCATAATTAGCAATGTAGGATCCATGCAACCTGTTTTATCATTAATATAACTTGGTAATTAATGTAAGAACATGTCTAAACATGTTCAACCCGACAATTTTCAGTTTAGGCTCGGTTCGGGACCGAAAGTCGCATAGTTTGACTTCTGCTTTGACTTTCAGTTCTGACCCGTTTGAGCATAGTTTAGAATTGCCTTAGAGCTTTATTTGGACCAGGTCTCATGTTAGTGTAACCCTCTGAGGTTGTACAACTTGGTTCATTAGTTATCCGATTCATATGCATGTTTCCGTTAAATGCTTAAATGTTGACTATTACGCCCTTTTGACTTTAGAACGTGATTTTTGAAAATGTAAAAGAGTAGAAACCTTCATTACTGATTTATAAACTTTTCCCTAAAATTTGACATCAGTTTGAGGTCTAGATTAGGAGTTATGCTCATTAGCGTAATTAGAAAGCTTTTTATTAGATAAACGGCATAATTAGCATATAGCCTATCTAAACCCGATTTTTGGTACCAAACTTTTTATCCACTGATGTAATATAATATTTTGGGATTTTTGAAGATTTTTATTT
Organism: Helianthus tuberosus; assembly: GCA_030545235.1. Classification (NCBI taxonomy): domain Eukaryota; kingdom Viridiplantae; phylum Streptophyta; class Magnoliopsida; order Asterales; family Asteraceae; genus Helianthus; species Helianthus tuberosus. The sequence goes on from CM060440.1 coordinate 84,028,782, forward strand.
AATTTTTGGCTGAGCATAACAAAGAGTTCTATGCATATTTCGGTAATTGCCGGTTTTGCCCTTTTGTGCTATAAAATGAGTTTTACAAATTATTTTGATACCAAACCTTTTTCTACTGATCTAATATGATAAATAAAACATTTTGAACCTTCTGGAATAATAAATATATCATTTTTCCTTTAAAAACCCGGAAATAGCTCAAAATCGTCTTTTTAAGCGTTTTTAACGCATAGTATGTATTAAAACTATTTTAAACATATAAGGTTAAATGTGTCAACAAGTTTAAAGTATACCTCTGAGTGACCTTTTAGCAAACTTGAAGCTTTGTAACGATAAATTATACTCACTAGAATATGTGATAAAAATTTCACCAAGTTTCGTTATCGTATGAGAAAGTTATGACAATATTCGTATACGAGGGGTTAAAAGCGTCAACATGTTGAAAGTAACCTCTGAGTGACCTTTTAACGAGCCCAGAAACCTTGTAACAATTATATATTTTGATATCCAGAATAACGGATATTAATTTTGAGGAGTTTCGAAGATAACAAGACTTTTCGGGTGATCGTACAAATAACCGGGAGTTAACGGAGTTAGTTTGTGACTCAAGGTCCTTAAAAGTTAACTATGGGGGTCCAAAATGCAATAAATGAAAGTTAAATAAAGATTATAGGACCAGGGACCAAAACAGCAAACTTTGAAAGTTGAAAATCCGGTCACAAGAGGCGTCGCGCTACGCGTAGGCTCCTTAAGGAGACCTACGCGTCACGCGAGGGGTCATCTGATGCAAAAAACCTTGACAGGTGCATGTCCAGCCTGTTGCACCGCCTTTGAAGGCTTGTTTTCGAGTTCCAGGGGCAGAGCCAATAGTTTTACATGCATAGGGACACCTGGGAACATCATACAACACTTGTAGACTTTGTTGGAAGGATCTTGTGCATTCTAAATCCCTATATAAAGAAGTGAAGTTGCAACCATTTTACTTGCTCATTTAAACTCATTTCAAAGCTTTCTCTGGAGCTTCCTGGCCTTCCATCAAGTCTTATTAGGTTCCACAATCGTGCTTAGGACTATTGTAAGCTTCCATAACCTCTCTTAATTCAGTTATATTAGTTTAATGGCCTAAAGTCAAACCCGTCGTAATTAAGGTGTGACTTAGTGATTAATCACTAATAGTCCAGTCAAATCTCGAATTGAAAGTACCTATGAGTTGGTAATTATGTGGGTAATAAACCCTTAAAAAGGCACCCTCTGATTCCCACTCTAACTAGGTCAATTGTCGGGTCAAAGTTAATCTTAAAAAGTCAACAAAAAGCTTATTTTCAAATTTATGCATAATTAGCAATGTAGGATCCATGCAACCTGTTTTATCATTAATATAACTTGGTAATTAATGTAAGAACATGTCTAAACATGTTCAACCCGACAATTTTCAGTTTAGGCTCGGTTCGGGACCGAAAGTCGCATAGTTTGACTTCTGCTTTGACTTTCAGTTCTGACCCGTTTGAGCATAGTTTAGAATTGCCTTAGAGCTTTATTTGGACCAGGTCTCATGTTAGTGTAACCCTCTGAGGTTGTACAACTTGGTTCATTAGTTATCCGATTCATATGCATGTTTCCGTTAAATGCTTAAATGTTGACTATTACGCCCTTTTGACTTTAGAACGTGATTTTTGAAAATGTAAAAGAGTAGAAACCTTCATTACTGATTTATAAACTTTTCCCTAAAATTTGACATCAGTTTGAGGTCTAGATTAGGAGTTATGCTCATTAGCGTAATTAGAAAGCTTTTTATTAGATAAACGGCATAATTAGCATATAGCCTATCTAAACCCGATTTTTGGTACCAAACTTTTTATCCACTGATGTAATATAATATTTTGGGATTTTTGAAGATTTTTATTTAATTTTAGGCTGAGCATAACAAAGAGTTCTATGCATATTTCTGTAATTGCTGGTTTTGCCCTTTTGGGCTATAACATGAGTTTTACAAATTATTTTGATACCAAACCTTTTTCTATTGATCTAATATGATACATAAAACATTTTGAGCCTTCTGGAATAATAAAAATATCAGCTTTCCTTTAAAAACCCGGAAATAGCTCAAAATCGCCTTTTTAAGCGTTTTAACGCATAGTATGAATTAAAACTATTTTAAACATATAAGGTTTGATGCCTACTGATATTTTCAGTAAAATTTTATATATTAACAGTAAGCAAAAGTTTTAAACTCAGATTTCCAGTTTTGACCTTTTAAGCCTATGTGAAATTACTAAAATACCCCTAAGGTGCATAGTTTGGTTTTAAATGATAAATTTCACATATATGTAATACCCTACTGTTATGACTTATAAAAATAAATATTTTTACTGATTAAATAAGACCTGTAACTCAGATTATTATTTAAACTCTTTTATAACCTTTAAAATGACCAAAATGCCCCTTTGGGGCATAGTTTGAGTTTAAATTCGTTTTGGGCATAATAGAAGATATCCTACTGATGTCACAACATATTTAAGGCATATTAACTTAGGAAACCTGTATATGACTCTTATGGTTACCCGTTACGCATCTTGCGCGTTCGGTTCGGTTTATGTAACTAGTTTGCATAAATTAACCGAAACGGGTCAAACCTTATCGTTTTTGTCTCAAAATCCAGAATGTGTTTAGTTTACCCATATTATACAAGTCTCCAAACTTGTCGGGTCTAAATCACATTCTATTACGGTCTTCGCTTAATCGTGCGTTTGAACCGTATCTTCCTTTAAAACTAACCGGTCTAAGTTTAGGCTTAATTAAAGACCCGTTAGGAATCTAATAGGTTATTAAAAACCTTTGTTCCAGAATAGGAGACCCGGTAAAATCTACACGCACTTGCTATATGTGAATTAATACTTGCAAAGGTAAATACTTTTAACTTATTTTCCCTTATACGGGCTTGAGGTACGGTATATAAAATACCGCTTGGTCGGGCATTCGACTTTAATCGTTTGGTGGTTAAATATTATCTAGATGACCCGTTTAAAAATTTGGTTTTGTTTACTTAACTCCTTTGGGGGGTTAATGACGATGTCTCGGATATCCTTAGCATCATTCATGGAATGGCCACGACCTTAGCATACGGGGGTAGGCGTACACCCGTAGGAGCATTTAAAATTAATAAGGTATAACCGCCGGTTGCGAGAATAACTCGCCGCGGGACTATGCCATGTGGTGTGTCTATTAATCTTTAACCCGGCATGAACCGGGCAACTGAACGCATAACAAACATGCAATTCTTTTACAAGTTTATATATAAATAATTATCCCAAGTTATAAAATGTTTTGTGCCTTGTGCATTTAAATCAATTTTCTAAACCTTTTCAAAATGAGTCAGTTAATTGTATTTACCAGTGTAAACTGACGTATTTTCCCAAAAAAAGGTTAAGTGCAGGTAGTACGCGTAATAGGCTGGCCTCTCCTTAGCATCATTAAGAGTCTCGCAAGCTTGGATGCATTTTGAGTCTGTTGAACTACGTTTTCTATTATTTTGATCCGCCTGTGGATCAGTTTCAACTACGTTGTGATACTTAATATTACAATTTTATTCAGTTGAAATAAATCTCTCTTTTGCTTCCGCTGTGCATTTAAAATTGTGTTATTTGACTATGATGATATCAACTACGTCACGGTACTCCCCACTGGGCCCACCGGTAATACGTGGAAATATCGGGGTGTGACATGTTGGTATCAGAGCCAACACTGAGTGAATTAAACATTAGCCTTTTGTGTTTAATCTCAATTACACAGTTGCACATTCCTAAATTTTCGAGTCTAGACAAAGAACTTAGGACAAATCCTGATTTGTTTTTATTTTTGTCTTTTATATATATATCCCTTGTTGTTATCTTTGTTTATGTTGACAGGTTAAAAGATGCCACCAAGAGTAAGAGGGAGAGGAAGAGGCAAGGGGCCATTCGTCGCCCCGAATGACCATGAGGCCGGGCCTTCGCATCGGCGAACACCATCAGATTCACTTAACCCGGGTCCTCAAGATAACTGGAGGACCTATACTAAACCAGCAAGGCGCTCAGTTTCATTGAGCTCCTCCCCTTTGTTTCAAAACTCCTTTGGGCCTCATTCTGAAAATGAGCCCCATAATTCTCACCAATCCTACATTCCTCTCCAGGGCCACAACTCACCTTTTGATGACCCAACGCCCTTTTTCTAGAGTCGGTTCAACCCGGCAAACTACCTTGGAGAACCAGTGGGTTTTAACCCACTAGGACCTGAAAATCATTTCTCTGGTGACCATGCAATGGACATGGACGAGGACACCGATCCTGCAGAGCCACCGTCCGGTACCCCTAACCACCCCCATCGAAATTTCGGATGGGTCACCTTTCGTGGGATCACCTTATAATGGTCCCGACAGTTATGAAGAAAGGTTCCGACAGATCGACTGGGTGTTTACTCCCAGTTACCACAACTCACCACAGCAGCAGCAGCAGGATCCCTCTGAGGATTCTCGATATGTCGTGGTCACTCCGCCACCACCACCAGTCCAGCAACAGCCTCCGGAGCCACCGAGGCGAAGAAGAACAATCGCACGGATGTCCGTGCGAGGAGGAGTGCGAATTGGCACCCCTCAACCTACTAGTGGCAGCCGCTACTTGCCACTCCATGAAGACCCGCAGATGGGTGGATCTTCAAACCCCGTCTCGGAAGTAAACTTTGCGCCTGTCGCGCCACCACCATTGGGTTTTGGAGACCCAATTCCTACATACACCGGTGCGGCAGCATATAACCCCTTTGAGCAGCCAGTCCACACGAACTACAACTATGCAGAGGCCGACCCTTACCTTGTAGCAACGGCAAACTACAATGCCCATCATCCGGAAGGATCCTTGGGGATCCCATATCAAACCGGATGCTCACACTATGGGTACCCACCATATAGGTATCATCCGCCAGCCATGTCACCACCACAGCATCAGGAGATCCTTCAAAGGATTAATGAGGTGCGGCAGGAAGTGCGGGAAGACCGCAGACAAAACCGTGGAATGTTTAAGAGTCTGGAAAATTTAATTAAAGGAAAAAGCAAGAAGGACCATTAAATCCTTCATTTGTTTGTTTGTTATTGGTGTTGTAATCATGTCCCTGGGTGGACATTTGTTTCTGTATTCTGCCCCTGCGTGGGCATGTTATTTCTGTTTAAGCCCCTGCGCGGGCATGTTATTTTTGTAGAAGTCCCGTTTAGGGAAAATCTGTACTTGGTTAATTGTTGTAGTGGAATGAATTAATTCAAATTTTCATTTTTAAATTATATGCATAAATATAATATGTAAAATAAATGAAAATATAACATTCCTTTCTAAAACCTATCATTATAATAAAATGATAAAAATCTAAAAAGGGACAAAACCTAGCCATGTGTCATTATAAGACAGGGCCAAGATGGTAATTCCTCAAATTAGATTCAAGTCCTTATAAACACCTCAATTTAGGATTGTTCTGCGTTAAATATTAAAAAGAATCTTAAAGGTAAAACCTAGTCTATATGTCGTTGCAGACATGACCAAGATGGTAAAACCTATTCAAAAGGTTCCAATCCCTGTTAACAACTGAAAACATGTTAACACTCTTGACAAAATGTGATTCGATAAAAGCACATGAGTCATCCTTATATTGGATTCTTCCAACTACTTTTAATTAAATTAAAACATCCATTAGGGATATAACGCCTACGAGCTATACTCTTTGTCATATAAGACAAAAGACAGTCGTGGTCTTCGACCCCCTGTTAAGAAGAGGTAATGAATTATAATTAAAACCCTCAATACCATGACCCTATAAGATCATGAATAAAGTTTTAAAAACTGTCCACGTGACTAGGCCTTTTTGCCATTAATATATTTTAAACTAAGGATTTTTATAATATCCTGAATATATATATGCTTAGCAAATTAATCAATAATGGTTCTTAGATACCATGATTAATAAATCATCTAGAATGATAAAACTGTTATAGACCTCTGAATGAGTTAAAATCATTATTTTATGTAGCGAACAAGCTACATGGTCGGGTCAGACGAAGCCAACAGTCACCCCAGAGATAATCATGACACCTCCAGAGTGAACATAGCAGGAGCAGAATTACAAGCATTAATAGATAATGCTCTGACACGAGCTTTGGAAAGGCAGTTCAATGAATCCAGTGGTACGCATGTCAGGACCCAATCTGTACCACACTCTAAACCACCCTCAAATACTCATACTGCTCACAAGAGTGATTCCCATCACTCAACGAACCAGGGGAGTGTTCCATCTAAGAGAGTTGTGCTGAACCAAGAACCACATGCTAAAGGTTGCACCTATAAGTACTTTGTTTCATGCAAACCCAGGGATTTTACTGGGGAGAAAGGAGCAGTTGACTGCATGTCATGGTTAGATGAGATGGACACTGTAGTAGATATCAGTGGTTGTGCTGATAAGGATGTGGTAAAGTTCGTATCTCAGTCATTCAAAGGCGAGGCACTAGCGTGGTGGAGGTCTTTGATTCAAGCCACTGGGAAGATCCCATTGTACAATCTGACATGGGATCAGTTTGTTACTCTCATTAAGGAAAAATACTGCCCTCAACAAGAGGTTGAAAAGATTGAAGCTGATTTCTTATCTTTGGTTATGAAAAACCTAGATTGTCAAGCCTACCTTACTAGCTTCAATACGATGTCAAGATTGGTTCCGTATCTGGTGACTTCGGAACCCAAGAGGATAGCTCGTTTCATTGGGGGGTTTGGCCCCAGAAATCAAGGCCAGTGTGAAGGCCTCCAGACCAGCTACTTTTCAGTCTGCAGCTGATATATCATTGTCCCTTACTTTGGACGCGGTCAGGCAGAGATCGCTGAGAAACACAGACACTGAGAAGAGAAAGCGTGAGGATGACAACTCACGACGTTCAGACAAGAAGCGTAAAGGAAACAATGACCACAAGAAGAGTTCTGGAACTAAGAAGGATGGTCATCAGTCGGGTGATAAGCCCAAGTGTAAGGTTTGTAAGAAGCACCATTTCGGGAGGTGCAGATATGAATCGAAATCCCAGCCACAACAGAGGGTTTGTGGGATTTGTAAATCCTCTGAGCACAAGACCTTAGACTGTAAGAAAATCAAGGATGCTACATGTTATAACTGCATTGAAAAAGGGCATATCAAGTCCAAATGCCCAAAGTTTGCTAAGAAAGCTGAGGAAGGGAAAAAGACCAATGCTAGGGTCTTCCAGATGAACGCAAAGGAAGCTGTCCAGGACGATAATGTCATAACAGGTACCTTCCTTATTAATGATTTTTATGCAATGGTGTTATTTAATTCTGGAGCAGATAAGTCATTTGTTGATGATAAGTTTTGTAAGTTGTTAAACCTACCTGTTAGAACCCTAAGCATAAAATATGAGGTTGAGTTAGTCGATGGCACCATAGAAAGCGCATCAACCGTGTTAGATGGATGTTTCATATCCATTAGGAACCACTCTTTTCCTTTGTCCTTACTTCCTTTGAAGTTAGCCGGTTTCGATATAGTTATAGGCATGGACTGGTTATCTCGTAACCAGGCCCAGATCGTTTGCAACAAGAAGCAAGTAGTGGTCAAGACTCCGTCTGGTGAGCCACTTACCATTCAGGGAGATACCCAGTATGGACTACCTGAGCAAGTGTCTATGCTCAAGGCATCTAGGTGTTTGAAGAACGGTTGTATCATTTACATGGCTCAAGTGACTATTGATGAGCCAAAACCTAAGATTGAAGATATTCCCGTCATTTCTGAGTACCCAGAAGTTTTCCCTGAAGAACTACCTGGTTTGCCACTAGATAGGCAAGTAGAATTCAGAATTGACATTATTCCAGAAGCAGCACCTGTTGCAAGGGCACCTTACAGGTTGGCACCAACAGAGATGAAAGAGTTGAGGACTCAGCTAGACGAGTTGTTGGCAAAAGGTTTCATTCGTCCTAGTTCATCTCCATGGGGAGCACCAATCCTGTTTGTAAAGAAGAAGGATGGGTCGATGCGTCTGTGCATCGACTATCGCGAGCTTAACAAGGTCACTATCAAGAATAGATATCCATTGCCCAAGATCGACGATCTGTTCGTTCAACTACATGGGGAAAGTTACTTCTCTAAGATCGATTTGAGGTCAGGCTACCATCAACTGAAGGTTAAAAATGAAGATGTACACAAGACTGCATTTAGGACTAGTTATGGTCATTATGAGTTCCTAGTGATGCCTTTTGGGCTCACTAATGCACCTGCCGCATTCATGGATCTCATGAATCGTGTCTACAAGCCTTACTTGGATAAATTTGTCATCGTTTTCATCGATGACATTCTCATTTACTTGAAGAGCCAAACTGACCATGAGAAGCATCTTCGATCCATTCTGAAACTGCTTCATCGAGAAAAGCTCTATGCCAAGTGTTCGAAGTGTGAATTCTGGCTTCGAGAAGTCCAGTACCTTGGACACGTTGTTAGTGAGCATGGTATCCAAGTAGATCCCACCAAAGTTGAAGCTGTTATGAATTGGCAAGAGCCAAAGACGCCTATAGAGATTCGTAGCTTTCTAGGTTTAGCAGGATACTATAGGCGATTTATAGAGAACTTCTCAAGGATTGCTGCACCCCTAACTTCATTAACCCGTAAGAATATTAAGTTTGACTGGGGTCCTAAGCAGCAGGAATCCTTTGACATTCTAAAGCAGAAATTGAGCAACGCTCCAGTACTGACGTTGCCAGATGGAATTGATGAATTTGTGGTATATTGTGATGCATCGCACACAGGTGTGGGATGTGTGCTTATGCAGAAAGGCAAAGTTATTGCCTATGCTTCTCGAAAATTAAAAGTGCATGAGAAGAATTACACCACCCATGACTTGGAGTTGGGTGCCGTTGTATTTGCACTAAAACTGTGGAGGCATTATTTGTATGGAACTAAGTGCGTGATCTATTCAGATCACAAGAGCCTTCAACATTTGTTCAATCGGAAGGATTTGAACATGAGGCAGCGACGATGGATGGAAACTTTGAATGATTATGACTGCGAGATAAGATACCATCCAGGCAAGGCAAATGTGGTTGTCGATGCCTTAAGTAGAAAGGAAAGAGTGAAGCCTATAAGAATCAATGCCATGAGCATTGAGTTAAAGAATAGTTTGATTGAAAGGTTGTTAGCTGCATAGAAGGAAGCTGTACTAGAAGCTAACTATCCTAATGAAAAGCTAGGAGTAACTGAAGAATAGTTATCCTATGGCAAGGACGGAATTATGAGGTTAAATGGACGAATATGGGTTCCAATTTATGGAGGACTTCGGGATGTTATCCTCCAGGAAGCCCACAGTTCTAAGTACTCCATTCATCCTGGAGCTGATAAGATGTACCAGGATCTGAAGACGAATTATTGGTGGATAGGCTTGAAGAAGTCTATAGCTACCTATGTAGCCAAATGTTTGACGTGCGCTCAAGTCAAAGCTGAACATCAGAAACCATCAGGTTTGCTACAACAGCCTGAACTTCCCACCTGGAAGTGGGATATGGTGACGATGGATTTCATCACCAAGTTGCCAAAGACAAGGAAAGGAAATGATACTATATGGGTGATAGTAGATAGACTGACTAAGTCAGCACATTTCTTACCCATTAAGGAGACTTATAGCTCCGATATGTTAGCCCAATTGTACGTAGATAAGATTGTATCTCTGCATGGCGTATCAGTGTCTATTATCTCTGACAGAGATACTAGATACACATCACATTTTTGGAAAAGTTTCCAACAATCTTTGGGCACGCGCTTAAATTTTAGTACGGCTTACCATCCTCAAACGGACGGGCAGAGTGAGCGTACCATCCAAACTTTGGAAGACATGCTTCGTGCATGTGTGATTGACTTAGGTGGTAATTGGGATAACCACCTGCCATTGATTGAGTTCTCCTATAATAATAGCTACCATACAAGCATTCAGGCTGCGCCGTTTGAAGCTTTGTATGGAAGAAAGTGTAGAACGCCCGTTTGCTGGGCAGAAGTTGGAGATGTCCAACTAACAGGACCTGATATAGTCCTGGAGACGACAGACAAGATTGTGCAAATAATAAAGCGTCTCAAAGCTGCCAGAGACAGGCAGAAAAGCTACGCAGACTTAAGGCGTAAACCTCTAAAGTTTGAGGTTGGTGATAAGGTTTTACTTAAAGTGTCACCCTGGAAGGGAGTGATGCGATTTGGTAAGAAAGGTAAGTTAAGCCCAAGATACATAGGACCATTTGAGATCATCGAATGTGTCAGATCGGTGGCTTATAAGTTGAAATTACCGGAAGAGCTCAGTGGTATTCACAATGTATTCCACATCTGCAATCTGAAGAAATGTCTAGCTGATGAGTCACTAGTCATGTCACATAAGGATGTGCACATAGATGAGAGCTTAAAGTTTGTTGAAAAACCCTTGTCGATTGAGGATCGACAGGTTAAGAAGCTTCGAAGGAAGCAAGTGCCAATTGTGAAGGTCAAATGGGATGCCCGTAGAGGTCCCGAGTATACGTGGGAGGTAGAATCCACAATGAAAGAAAAGTACCCTCATTTGTTTCAGTAAATCTTGAGGTTGAGATTTCTTTTAAGGGGGTGAGGATGTAACACCTCGAAAATTTATGTCCAATAACATATCGACACGTGTCATAAGCTTTAAACGTGTAAAGAATTGCTTTAGAGGGACTAAAGTTGACAAACAAAGAAAGTATATGAAAATAACGGTTCAAAGTGTCAACAATGGATAAATATACTTTACTATAACCCTACATGATGTTTAAACCCTTAAACGAATGAATCATGGATCATACGAAGCTAATTGTAGAAGAAAGTGAGAGATTACAAACTACAGGGGTTAAATGTGTCAACAAGTTTAAGGTATACCTCCGAGTGACCTTTTAGCAAACCTGAAGCTTTGTAACGATAAATTATACTCACTAGAATATGTGATAAAAATTTCACCAAGTTTCGTTATCGTATGAGAAAGTTATGACAATATTCGTATACGAGGGGTTAAAAGCGTCAACATGTTGAAAGTAACATCTGAGTGACCTTTTAATCAGCCCAGAAACATTGTAACAATTATATATTTTGATATCCAGAATAACGTATATTAATTTTGAGGAGTTTCAAAGATAACAAGACTTTTCGGGTGATCGTACAAATAACCGGGAGTTAACGGAGTTAGTTTGTGACTCAAGGTCCTTAAAAGTTAACTATGGGGGTCCAAAATGCAATAAATGAAAGTTAAATAAAGATTATATGGACCAGGGACCAAAACAGCAAACTTTGAAAGTTGAAAATCCGGTCACAAGAGGCGTCGCGCTACGCGTAGGCTCCTTAAGGAGACCTACGCGTCACGCGAGGGGTCATCTGATGCAGAAAACCTTGACAGGTGCATATCCAGCCTGTTGCACCGCCTTTGAATGCTTATTTTCGAGTTCCAGGGGCAGAGCCAATAGTTTTACATGCATAGGGACACCTGGGAACATCATACAACACTTGTAGACTTTGTTGGAAGGATCTTGTGCATTCTAAATCCCTATATAAAGAAGTGAAGTTGCAACCATTTTACTTGCTCATTTAAACTTACTTCAAAGCATTCTCTTGAGCTTCCTGGCCTTCCATCAAGTCTTATTAGGTTCCACAATGCTTAGGACTATTGTAAGCTTCCATAACCTCTCTTAATTCAGTTATATTAGTTTAATGGCCTAAAGTCAAACCCGTCGTAATTAAGGTGTGACTTAGTGATTAATCACTAATAGTCCAGTCAAATCTCGAATTGAAAGTACCTATGAGTTGGTAATTATGTGGGTAATAAACCCTTAAAAAGGCACCCTCTGATTCCCACTCTAACTAGGTCAATTGTCGGGTCAAAGTTAATCTTAAAAAGTCAACAAAAAGCTTATTTTCAAATTTATGCATAATTAGCAATGTAGGATCCATGCAACCTGTTTTATCATTAATATAACTTGGTAATTAATGTAAGAACATGTCTAAACATGTTCAACCCGACAATTTTCAGTTTAGGCTCGGTTCGGGACCGAAAGTCGCATAGTTTGACTTCTGCTTTGACTTTCAGTTCTGACCCGTTTGAGCATAGTTTAGAATTGCCTTAGAGCTTTATTTGGACCAGGTCTCATCTTAGTGTAACCCTCTGAGGTTGTACAACTTGGTTCATTAGTTATCTGATTCATATGCATGTTTCCGTTAAATGCTTAAATGTTGACTATTACGCCCTTTTGACTTTAGAACGTGATTTTTGAAAATGTAAAAGAGTAGAAACCTTCATTAGTGATTTATAAACTTTTCCCTAAAATTTGACATCAGTTTGAGGTCTAGATTAGGAGTTATGCTCATTAGCGTAATTAGAAAGCTTTTTATTAGATAAACGGCATAATTAGCATATAGCCTATCTAAACCCGATTTTTGGTACCAAACTTTTTATCCACTGATGTAATATAATATTTTGGGATTTTTGAAGATTTTTATTTAATTTTAGGCTGAGCATAACAAAGAGTTCTATGCATATTTCTGTAATTGCTGGTTTTGCCCTTTTGGGCTATAACATGAGTTTTACAAATTATTTTGATACCAAACCTTTTTCTATTGATCTAATATGATACATAAAACATTTTGAGCCTTCTGGAATAATAAAAATATCAGCTTTCCTTTAAAAACCCGGAAATAGCTCAAAATCGCCTTTTTAAGCGTTTTAACGCATAGTATGAATTAAAACTATTTTAAACATATAAGGTTTGATGCCTACTGATATTTTCAGTAAAATTTTATATATTAACAGTAAGCAAAAGTTTTAAACTCTGATTTCCAGTTTTGACATTTTAAGCCTATGTGAAATTACCAAAATGCCCCTAAGGTGCATAGTTTGGTTTTAAATGATAAAATTCACATATATGTAATACCCTACTGTTATGACTTATAAAAATAAATATTTTTACTGATTAAGTAAGACCTGTAACTCAGATTATTATTTAAACTATTTTATAACCTTTAAAATGAACAAAATGCCCCTTCGGGGCATAGTTTGAGTTTAAATTCGTTTTGGGCATAATAGAAGATATCACAACATATTTAAGGCATATTAACTTAGGAAACCTGTATATGACTCTTATGGTTACCCGTTACGCATCTTGCGCGTTCGGTTCGGTTTATGTAACTAGTTTGCATAAATTAACCGAAACGGCAAACCTTATCGTTTTGTCTCAAAATCCAGAATGTGTTTAGTTTACCCATATTATACAAGTCTCCAAACTTGTCGGGTCTAAATCATATTCTATTCCGGTCTTCGCTTAATCGTGCGTTTGAACCGTATCTTCCTTTAAAACTAACCGGTCTAAGTTTTGGCTTAATTAAAGACCCGTTAGGAATCTAATAGGTTATTAAAAAACTTTGTTCCAGAATAGGAGACCCGGTAAAAGCTACACGCACTTGCTATTTGTGAATTAATACTTGCAAAGGTAAATACTTTTAACTTATTTTCCCTTATACGGGCTTGGGGTACGGTATATAAAATACCGCTTGGTCGGGCATTCGACGTTAATCGTTTGGTGGTTAAATATTATCGAGATGACCCGTTTAAGAATTTGGTTTTGTTTGCTTAACGCCTTTGGGGGTAAATGTCCATGTCTCGGATATCCTTGGCATCATTCATGGAATGGCCACGACCTTAGCATACGTGTGTAGGCGTACACCCGTAAGTGCATTTAAAATTAATAAGGTATAACGCCGGTTTTGAGAATAACTAGCCGCGGGACTATGCCATGTGGTGTGTCTATTAATCTTTAACCCGGCTTGAACCGGGCAACTGAACGCATAACAAACATGTAATTCTTTTACAAGTTTATATATAAATAATTATCCCAAGTTATAAAATGTTTTGTGCCTTGTGCATTTAAATCAATTTTCTAAACTTTTTCAAAATGAGTCAGTTAATTGTATTTACCAGTGTAAACTGACATATTTTCCCAAAAAAGGTTAAGTGCAGGTACTACCCGTAATAGGCTGGCCTCTCCTTAGCATCATTAAGAGTCTCGCAAGCTTGGATGCATTTTGAGTCTGTTCAACTACGTTTTCTGTTATTTTGATCCGCCTGTGGATCTGTTTCAACTACGTTGTGATACTTAATATTACAATTTTATTCAGTTGAAATAAATCTATCTTTTGCTTCCGCTGTGCATTTAAAATTGTGTTGTTTGACTATGATGATATCAACTACGTCACGATACTCCCCACCGGGCCCACCAGTAATACGTGGAAATATCGGGGTGTGACAATATAGAGCTGTATTTATGATCAAACAATGAGTGAAAATGTAAAGTGTGACACAGGATGTACGAGGAAAGCCCTTGATCAATCTAGATCGCTGGCACAAAACCTCGGGAGCTGACAATCGCAGCTGCCTTGTTCTTCTATTACTTCAAATATCAGGATACAGTGCAGGATATGATGCGGATTGACTAGGTGTTACAACGTAATTCGAGTATAAGTGTTTGAGTGTAGTGATTGTTTGCAACAGGAGAGAAAAAGTGTGCGTAAGAGTGCGTGCCTTAACCTGATCCGATCAATCTATTTATAGTAAAAGAAAATAACAAACTACCCTATTAAACCGGGATACTTCGAATATTCCTCAAGTAAACGTTGTAGTCCACTTCTTCCGGGTTCAACGTCTATAACCCAACCGATTTGCCTGAGTCTTGAGGGAAAGAAGTCCTCCTAACCGTTAGAAGCTTGTTACAACAATCTGCACGTCAGCTAATTGGTTAGTACCAGGATATCGTATCAGGATGTTACCAATATCCTAATCCGGTATCCTGATCACAAATAAACAATTAAAGCCAGAATATTATTCAGGATATATAAGCAGAAAATGACCCATAACAATTGTCCCCAAAATATATCTGTGGATATAGCACTATGTAACTTCCAACGCGCTTTCCACTCGATGGATATCTATTACGCCCCTATATCTTCTCTCTTCTTGTTCGAGAACCAGATATCATCAACAGAATCTCCATGTATTCACTCATCCATTCCTCATTTTCTGTTAATTTTATTCTTCTTCCAATGGCTACTAGAGTCCACTCTCAAACCGGTGAATCGTCGGAATCCTTCGTTCAGCAAAACCTTCTCAAAAATCCCGAGAAGGAGATCTGTGCTTTTAACAATGCAGACATTGCAGCGTTGAGCGCCTCTGGCGCTTTCCCCGATGGTACGGTTTTTAGACCATTCGATCGCTCGATTCGATCAGACGTTTCTTCTACCGATTGGGTCTGTTTTCTGGCATACCCTTTCTCGCTAGGTCTTCGGTATCCATTTCCTGAATTTATGATGCAATTTTTCCGAACCACTGGCATTTCCTTTGCCCAAACCATGCCCATGGTTTGGAGAGTATTGATTGTGCTCAACCAAATCAAAAATCTTCACTGTCCGACCTCTGCATCAAGGATATGCCGATGGTTTACCGCCTCCGATCACACGGATCCAGTCGGTTCTTGCTCTTTTCAACTTCCAACAAACCCCTTATACTTAAAGCCACAAAGAACGAGGATGGATGGCAACGTAAATTCTTCTTCGTCAAACAAGACTCCATCTATGGGGGTGCTAGTCTTCTGGTGGAGTGGTTAACCACCGGTAGGGTCAACAATATCCCCAGATACTTCTAGACTTTTATCCAATTACCGGCGGGTGACAGGAGTTTTACTACACATATCCCAAATTCCAGTCAATATTCATCATCTGAAATGTCTGGTAAGAGTTATTTCATAAATAACTGATTAGCGTAAAATAATGAAGAGTAATAAGGATGTAAAACTTCCCCTTTATGCAGCACCAGCCAAGATCCCAGAGGTTTTCGACCTTGATGAGCTGGACAGTTATTCCGATCACGTCCAGGTCAAGAAGGAGCCCAGTCCCAAGGCTACGGCCTCATCCAAGCCCAACAGCTCCAAAGCCATCATCATTCCCAAGCCTTCGCCAGCTACTAAGCCTTGGAGTTCAAGTTCTCGCAAAAGGAAAGAGACCGACTCACCTACCATTTCTGACACATTCCCCTATGAAAATCATGGGTTCATTGAGGCAAGCGGGTTCATGACTTCTTTTCTCAACCAGGTTAGTATCCTTGACCTATATCCTGCACCATATGCTGGTTATGGATGTTTATTAAGGCTAATACCTGTTCTCTTATTTTTGCAGGGTCTCGAACGTCTGGTTCACTTATACCAGGAATCCTGTGAGCTCAACAAGATGCTCGAGTCCAAGTTGAAGAAAGCCGAGGTCACCATATCCGACCAGGGCATGATTACAGCTGCCAAATCTCGGCATTACGAGGACAAGTTTAAGGCTATGATCCAAGAACACCAGGCCTCCCTCAACAAAGCCGCTCTTGAGGCCCAAGCCGATCTTGACGCTACCCACGCTCAGCATGAACGGGATATGATCAGCTACCGGGAAGGCCTTAAAAGTTCTATCGTCACTTCCCTTCTTCAGGCCAGGCTAAAGATGGCTCACGAAGCCAAGACACTGGGCTTCAAATGCCCTTCTTGGGATGTCAATGCCTGGGAGACAAAGCTAAGGAGTCTCGGCGGCAATCCTGTTAAACCCGCAGCTGAAGGATCTTCGAAAGCAATTGAAAAACCAACTGGTGCGAAGCTGAGAGAGATGTTCAAGCTGATCCTAAAACGGATGCTGTCGAAAATGCGATGAACGAAGAAGGCGTCGCCTTCTAAAACTCATTTCCTTTTAATTTGAGGGTTATATTTGTTTGAACAATTTCATTTTTTGTCCTTTGAACAATTTCTTTTCCAGCATTAAAACAATTCGATAACCAAAGGTGGATGAGTCCTAAGTTTTAGGATAAAGCCTTTGGTTATCGACTAGTATCGCTTATTTTAGATAATACCACTTATTTGCTGCTCTTTTTAATTTCTTTTGTCATGCATTACTTAGTTTAGATTTCAACTTTGCAAAATTATCTTTTGAAAATATCCTGATCAACATACTCGGCGGTATCTACGAAGACTTTCGCCAAGCAAGGTTTTTCAAAATTTCAAACAATTTATATAAAGTCTCTAAAGAATAAAGGATATTTTATTTTTCAAAATCCGTTTTGATAATATTTATTTGTCATGAACTTAGCTTTGATTTTAAATCCAGACATTATATCCCAAATATTGCAATCAAATATCCTGAAATATATCCCGAAAACAGATTTTGAGAATATATCCTAAGGATATACCCTAATCAGGATATTTAAGCCTTTAAACATAGTTTCGAAAGTTCAAACAACTTATTGTAGAGTTCACAAAGGAAAGATCATACCAGGAATAGAGTATAAGCCTAGTATCGAACTTCACTCCATTTGCAACTTCTTCCACTAAGGTGTCCCCAGTCTAAGATACTTAGTACACTAGGTCTAAATTTGATCTTTTGAGCTTCACACAATCGCCTTAGGAGGAATGTCCCCAGTTCATGAAGTCTTCAAACACTTAGAAAATATTTTGAATTAAAGTTCTAACTGTTTGGACAGTTCTTGTGTTACTGGGGTAAAACCCAAAAACATACTGGAGATAAATCCTTAGTATCCTGGGGATAAACCCATAGGTATCCTGGGGAAAATCCCAAATTTTCATGCGCTATAGGCGGGAGTGTATAAACTCCAAGACTTAGAAAGGTGATAACCTTTAAACCTTAGAGAGTATGAAAATACCCTTTCGTGAGAGAGGGTGATCAATCCTCATATACCTTTAGGATCCAGGATATAGCCAATAGTGACGAAATTGTCATCCACTTTTACATGAACTGGTCCCGCCGCCTTGAACTATCCCTGGATAACTTGCGCTCCAGGCGGGGTGTTTAAACCCTAATCGAGAGAAAGGTGAATACCTTTAAACCTGTGAAGGGATCAGGATCCCTTAAACGTGAGAGAGGGGGCCAGTCCTCTAGTCTTTCGAAATATCCTGAGTGTGTATCCTGGAGCTATATCCCGAAGCATATACTGCAAAACAACTGTAAGCTAAGGTGGGTGTTAGTTTGGCTAACACCCCTCCAATGCCTAAGTCAGTAATGGGTTCAAAACAATAAATAATAAAAAGATATATTAAAAGAGATAGAATCCATACCACCCTGAGTTAGAATTAAATTCCAAACTCACTTGAAATAGAGCTTTAGATGTATAGCATTCCAGGATCTTGGTAGCATATCCCCCTCCATATTCTTGAGTCGGTATGCTCCTTTTCCTAATTCTGAATCAATCTCATAGGGTCCTTCCCATTTCGGAGCCAACTTTCCATCGGTAGGATTAGTAGTATTCTGAAAAGCCTTTCTCAATACCCAATCTCCAACCTGGAACCTTCTAGTCCTTATATTCTTGTTATATGCCTTAGATATCCTCTGTTGATATGCTGCCATCCTTAGCCTTGCTGCGTCTCTTGTCTCATCAATAGTATCCAATTCCTGGCATAGGACTTCAGGATTCTGCTCAGGATCCCCGGAGGTTGGATCTTGCTGTGTATTACCATTTCTGTCGGGATCACCGCTTCTGCTCCAAATACCAAGGAAAATGGGGCTTGGCCAGTTGCACTTTTAACCGTCATCCTATCAGCCCATAAAACAAAGGGTAATTCTTCTGCCCATCTTCCCTTCTTAGCTCCAAGCCTTTTCTTCAAATTGTTGACAATTATCTTGTTTGAAGATTCTACTTGCCCATTTGCTTGAGGATGTACCGGTGTGGATGTAATCATTTTGATCCCCCAACTCTTGCAAAAGTCAGTAGTCCTCTTACTTATAAACTGAGATCCATTGTCACAAATTATCTCAGCTGGTACTCCAAACCTAGTCAGGATATTCCTTTTTATGAAGGATACTATTTCTTGATCTCTGACTTGAACAAATGCTTCAGCTTCGACCCACTTAGAGAAATAATCAGTCATTTCCAGCATGAAGACCTTTCCTCCCGGAGCCCTTGGCAATTTTCCTACTATATCCATTCCCTACTTCATGAATGGCCAAGGTGAGGCTATAGGATAAAGTGGCTCAGCCGGCTGATGTAATATGTTACTGTGTCTTTGACAAGCATCACATCTTCGAGCATATTCTGCAACATCTTTTCTCATCGTCGGCCAATAATATCCTGTTCTTAATACCTTTGAGAATAACGACCTGCCCCCAGTATGGTTACCACAATCCCCTTCGTGTATATCCTGAAGCACTTCTTTGGTTTCGGGATCCTCCAAGCACCTCAGATATGGTCCTGCAAGAGATTTCTTATACAAGACATTATTTATAATTGTGAATCATGATACCTTCATTCTAAAGGCCTTAGGATTCTCATCCTTTGGGAGGTGTCCTTCCTTGAGATATCTTATGATCGGGGCCATCCAAGACTTAGGATCCTCCTCAGGATATTCTTCATCAGGATCCTGAACATTTACTACTTCCTTATCCTGAGGATCCGTCGCAGGATATAGGATATGTAATATCGGTATTTGGGTTCCTTCCGGTATCCTGACTGATGATCCTAGATTTGCCAAGGCATCCGCTTCAGCATTATCCTCTCTCGGTACCTGTTCAAGTGTGAAAATATCGAAATATCCTGCTAATTTTTTGAGAATTTCGAGATACTCGATTAACTTCTCACCTTTAACTGCATAGGTTCCATTAAAATGATTAGTAATTAACAAAGAATCAACATATACTTGCAAACTCTTGATATTCATACTTTTAGCCAATTCTAATCCTGCAATTAAAGCTTCATATTCTGCTTCATTATTAGTGGCAGGAAACTCACATCTAATAGCATGGGGTAATATGTCCCCCTGTGGCGATTTTAGTAGTATACCCAAGCCTACACCTCTTACATTAGGTGCACCATCAGTATATAACGTCCAGGATTCTAAGTTTTCTCCTAGCTGTTGTACTTCTAGGTCTACTTCATTTTGAATATCACTACTGAAATTAGCCACAAAGTCGGCTAAAGCCTGAGACTTTATGGCACTTCTGGGTTCATACACTAGATCAAAGGCACTTAATTTCACTGACCACTTAGCCATCCTACCTGACATCTCGGGTTTCCTAAGCACATTTTTAATAGGATAGTTGGTTTTAACGTGAATCCTATGTGTTTCAAAATAATGTCTAAGTTTCGTTGATGCCATAACTAGGGCTAATATCAATTTCTCTAAGTGAGAATACCTAGTTTCAGCATCTAATAAACTTTTACTAACATAATAAACAGGATATTGCTGACCTTCATGATCCTTTACAAGGACATCACTTACTGCATTCCCTGATACTGCAAGATATAGGGATAGTGGTTCACCATCCTCAGGCTTCATCAATAGAGGTGCGGTTGAAAGATACCGCTTCAAATCCTGCAAGGCTGCTTCATGCTTTGCTCCCCATTCAAACTTCTTATTCTTCTTCAGGATATCATAAAATTCCTTGCATTTCTCCGAGGATCTTGAAATAAATTTGTTTAATGCTGCTACTCGCCCTGTTAACCGTTGAACATCCTTCATATTCGAAGGCGATTTAATATCCAGGATAGCTTTAATCTGCTCCGGACTTGCTTCTATCCCTCTTTTAGTCACCATATATCCTAGAAACTTTCATGCCCCCACTCCAAAATGACACTTAGCAGGATTTAGCTTCTTGTTATACTGATCCAGGATATCAAATGCTCCCTCAATATCCTGGAGGTGATCCTCAGCCTTCTTAGATTTTACTACCATATCATCGATGTACACCTCCATGGTGTCCCCCAGCTTTTCTTTGAACATCATGTTCACCAATCTTTGATATGTTGCACCTGCATTTTTCAAACCAAAGGGCATAGCAGTGTAACAATATATACTTGTTGGTGTCATGAAGGCAGTATCCTCCTGGTCTGAATGTTCCATTTGGATCTGCTGGAATCCTGAAGATGCATCCATGAAAGTTAACATCTCATGGCCGGTAGTAGCATCCACCATTGAGTCAATATGAGGAAAAGGAAATGGGTCTTTGGGACAAGCTTTGTTTAAGTCTGTGTAATCTACACAAACTCTCCATTTCCCATTTTTCTTTTGCACCACAACTACATTCGCCAGCCATTTAGGAAACTTCACTTCCCTAATCATCTTGCTCCTTAGTAGTCTTTCAACTTCCTCTTGGATGATCAAATTTCGCTCCGGAGCAAATTTCCTTCTCTTTTGTTGGACAGGCTTGAATGACCTGTCAATACTGAGCTTATGTGTTATAATATCCTTGGAAATACCTGTCATATCCTCGTGCTTCCACATGAATGTTGACATCCTGCATTTCAAAAAATTAGTCAATCGATCTTCAATATCCTGAGGGATATTGGTTCCCACGAGCACCGAGATATCCGGATTATTCTGATCCAGGATAACTTTCTTTTCATCATGTTTTGAAGCCTCCATGATATCCTGGCCTCGAATCTTTAATTGCTATGCTGCACTAGGCTTTGTTGAGGATTTCATCGAAGAAGAATAACACTCCTTTGCTTCCTGTTGATTACTTTCCACCTTGACAACTCCCCAAGGAGTAGGGATCTTGATGCATTGATGGTAGGTTGAAGGAACAGCCTTCATATCATGGATCCATGGCCTACCTAGTATAATATTATAGCAGGATAGAGAGCCCATGACACAAAAGCGCTGCATTGAGTTGACCCCTTGAATATACACGGGCAATTTTATCTCTCCTACGGTATTCCTAGCTTCTCCGCTGAAACCAACGAGAACAGTGGACTTTGAAGTACTATCCATTGGGGATACATTCATCCTCTTCAATATTTCCAGCTGAATTATGTTGACTGAGCTGCCATTATCCACCAATATTGATACGGATCCGACCCAAGCATCTCATCACAACCCGGGCCCAAACGATATGCGTGAAAGTGGCTAAATGGGCCGGCCCGTGTGACTTGTCTGTTTCCAGCCGAAAACAACTATTGTTATAGTTGTTTTTTTTATTTCCGTTTGTTTATTTATTTTCTATTTATTTATTTTGTTTGGATTATCCTAGACTTTGTTTTGGTTTACTATTTAAGTGATTGAATAAGATGGCTGGAAACTAGGTTTTTTTGACAATTGAATTATCCTAAATATTAGGACATCTTTTACGGCCAAGGAGTTTTGGACGTGTTTTCTTTCTTCGTCGACTGATTGAAGGAAGGTTCAAGCTAGGGTTCTAGCTTCCACTTATACGAATCCGTATCAAGTGGTATCAGCAGCTTCAGGTTCGTAGGATGTCTGATTGGAGAGATCGTCGACAGGTTCACCGCAGATTCGCCGCCGGAGGCAGCGGTCCTGATCAGCGTGATCCGCGAGACATCGAGCTTGATCGTTTAAGGGATCGGATTCGTGATCTCGAGTTCGAGAATGAGTTTTTGCAGAATCAAGATCAGAGATATGATGATGAACGAACCAGAACCAATTCAGTAGTGTGGGATGACTACGACCAACACGACGATTTTCATAATGTTTTTGCCCGACACCAGCGCCGGCCACCGTCTCCTCCACGACCACCGGTTGATCCACTACGAGCCCTAGGGTTACGGACGGAAATACCGGAATTCGAAGGACGCCTCCACGCTGATGATTTTATCGACTGGTTGCAAACAGTCGATCGAGTTTTTGATCTACGTGACATTCCAGAAAATTTAAAGGTAAAAATTGTGGCTATTCGTTTTCGTAAGTATGCATCATTATGGTGGGAAAACGTCCAGAAACAACGTCAACGGGAGGGTAAACACAAGGTTGAAACTTGGGAAAAAATGAGGCGGTTGTTGAAAAATAATTTTTTGCCCGTTAATCATAAGCAGGATTCCTTTTTAGCGTACCATAATCTAGAACAGGGTTCTTTAACGGTTGAGGAATTTATAACGTCATTTGAACAACACCGATTGAGATGTGGTATTGATGAGGAAGATGAGCAAATAATTGCAAGGTTCTTGGGGGCTCTTAGAACTGATATATCCGATGTTGTCAGCTTACAGCAATATTGGTCGTTTTCGGATGTTTGTCTATTAGCACATCGGGTTGAAAAACAATTGGCATCAAAAGGCAAGTTCACCACCCGGTTATCCACCCCACGGCCCGTCACAGCCCCTTCCAATCCTATTAAAACCGAGCCCAGCAAGTTACCAGCCCAACCCCCACCCGTCATACCCTCTTCGGCCCAAAACCAAGCCCAACGTTGTTACAAGTGCCACGGTTTGGGCCACTTAAAACGGGAATGCCCCAATAAACAAGTTGTTGCCCTTATTGACGAACCCAAGCCCGTTTACGATACCGACACCGATGACAAACCCGAACCCGAATCCCACTTTGTCTTACCCGATACCGGTGAGGTTTTGGTCATCCAACGGGTCTTACATACCACCGTCTCTGACCCCTCGGACGACACTTTGTGGCTCCGAAACACCATTTTTCGAACAAAGTGCACAACTAAAGGTAAAGTGTGTACTGTTATTATAGATGGGGGTAGTTGCGAAAACATTGTCTCCTCTACCATGGTCGAAAAATTGAGCTTACCTGTACACGATCACCCGGAACCCTACCAGCTCACTTGGTTAAAAAAAGGTAACATGTTGAAAGTCACCCACCGTTGCCTAGTTCAGTTTTCGATCGGTGACAAGTACGTTGATGAGGTTTGGTGCGAAGTCCTTCCAATGGACGCTTGTCACCTTTTATTAGGACGACCATGGCAATACGATCGAAGGGCCAAGCATGACGGTTTTCGGAATACGTATTCGTTTAAAAAAGATGGCATGAATATTACACTAGCTCCTTGTGACCCTCGGACAGATCCCGGCTCCTCCACTCTAGTGCCGAAGTCAGTTTTTGCCACGCTGCTTAAAACAGAACCGCCCCAAGTTATTTTCGGCCTCTTTATCACCGAACCGAATGTCGACATCAACATCGTTCCAAGACCGGTCCAGCCACTGTTAACCGAGTACGCGGATGTTTTCCCGGAAGAAATCCCGTCCGGTCTTCCGTTGATGCGAGACATTCAACATGCCATCGATTTTATTCCCGGAGCTAGTATTCCCAACAAACCACCCTACCGTATGAACCCCACAGAATTTAATGAATTGAATCGACAGGTGCAAGAGTTGTTAGAAAAAGGGTTGATACGGGAGAGCATGAGCCCGTGTGCGGTACCGGCACTTTTGGTTCCCAAACCGAACGGCACTTTCCGGATGTGTGTAGACAGCCGTGCGGTTAACAAAATTACCGTTAAATATCGCTTTCCGATACCGAGGTTCGATGACTTACTTGATCACTTACATGGGGCACGCATTTTTTCCAAAATTGATTTGCGTAGCGGCTATCACCAAATCAGGATGCGGGAAGGGGACGAATGGAAAACGGCTTTTAAAACACGTGACGGTCTCTACGAGTGGATGGTAATGCCGTTTGGGTTGTCTAACGCACCTAGCACGTTCATGCGACTCATGAATCACATTTTCAAGCCTTATATCGGTACGTGCGTGGTTGTTTATTTTGATGATATTCTAGTTTATAGCAACGACGTCGAACAGCATCTAGGTCATCTTCGAAAAATATTTGATGTTCTTCGAGAACAAAAACTGTTCGCAAATAAGGAAAAATGCAATTTCTTACAGCAAGAGGTGATTTTCTTGGGGTTTTTTATTTCCGAAGATGGGTTACGAATGGACACATCGAAGGTCTCGGCTATAACGTCTTGGCCCGCTCCTAAAGCGTTACACGACATACGGAGTTTTCACGGGTTGGCTTCCTTTTATAGACGTTTTATCCGAAACTTTAGTTCAATCGTTGCACCAATTACCGAATGTTTGAAGAGTACGAAATTTACTTGGACGCCGGCCGCCCAACTCGCATTCGATAAACTCAAAGCCGCCGTCACAACCGCTCCGGTTCTCGCGTTACCAGATTTTAGCCAGGTTTTCCACGTGGAGTGCGACGCTTCGGGACTGGGCATCGGCGGGGTTTTATCACAAAACAATCGCCCAATCGCTTTTTTTAGTGAAAAATTCAGTGACACCCGGAAGCGTTACAGTACTTATGATAAGGAATTTTATGCGATCGTGAGAAGTCTCGAATATTGGCGTCACTATTTATTACCGAATGAATTTGTTCTTTTTTCGGACCACCAGGCTTTAAAATTCATTCAAGGGCAGGCAAAATTGAATCCTAGACACGCCAAGTGGGTTGAAACACTACAAGATTTCAATTTCGTTATTCGTCACAAAGCAGGGTCCGCTAATTCAGTTGCGGATGCGTTAAGCCGAAGACTCGCCTTGATTACTACCGCTCGGTTTAATATTCGGGGTTTCGATTCATTTTCTGCTTTGTACCAGGATGACCCCGACTTCCACGACTTGTGGAAGCTCACGATTTCGGGTCCGTACAAATCGTTTGCTCGACAGGATTGTTTGCTTTACAAAGGCTCACGACTTTGTGTCCCGTTTTCCTCGTTTCGTGAAGCCATCATCTTGGAGTATCATCAGGGGGCCTTAGCCGGGCATTTTGGAAGAGATAAAACAGTCGCTTTGGTCAAAGAACGTTTTTATTGGCCTCACTTGTCCAAATCCGTTTCCATGGTGCTTAAGCGGTGCCGAATCTGTCACATCGCCAAAACCCGACACTCCAACCAAGGCCTTTACACCCCGTTACCGGTTCCTGAACGTCCGTGGGAAGATGTTAGTTTGGATTTTGTTTTGGGCTTGCCATTAACTCAACGAAAAAAAGATTCAATCATGGTTGTAGTTGATCGTTTCTCCAAGATGGCGCATTTTTTGGCTTGTGTTAAAACGTTCGATGCGTCCCAAGTTGCTAAACTTTATTTTCAGGAGGTGGTTCGTTTGCATGGGGTTCCAAAGACGATCACGTCGGATCGGGATGTGAAATTTATTAGCCACTTTTGGAGAACTTTGTGGAAGCGACTAGGTGCGAAGCTTCAGTTTAGCACCTCTCATCATCCACAAACGGACGGTCAAACAGAGGTAACGAATCGGTCTTTGGGAAATTTATTAAGGAGTTTAGTTGGTGATCACCCAAAGCAATGGGATCTGGTCTTACCTCAAGCGGAGTTTGCCTACAACCGTTCAAACAATAATACAACGGGTCGTAGTCCATTTTTTATCGTCTATGGCCGCCAACCATTCACGCCATTAGACCTAGCACCATTTCCCGAGACGGAACATTTTAGTGTCCAAGGACAGCAACAAGCCGATCAGATAAAGGCCTTACATGAGCAAGTTCGGGATCAAATCATAAAGCACAATTTGCAATATCAGTCACGGGCTAACGAACATCGAAAAAAAGTGGTTTTCAACGAAGGCGACCTCGTTTGGATCTATTTGCGTAAAGATCGATTTCCACCAGGCAGGTTCGGGAAGTTACACCCACGAGCCGACGGACCGTTCCGAGTTTTGAAACGTATTAGTGACAACGCGTACAAAATTGATCTGCCGGGCCATTACAAAGTTTCAGCCACTTTTAACGTTGCAGATTTGTCTCCGTACGAGGGTGAAGATTTAACGGACTCGCGGGCGAGTCGTTTTTTAGAGGGGGAGGGTGATACGGATCCGACCCAAGCATCTCATCACAACCCGGGCCCAAACGATATGCGTGAAAGTGGCTAAATGGGCCGGCCCGTGTGACTTGTCTGTTTCCAGCCGAAAACAACTATTGTTATAGTTGTTTTTTTTTTATTTCCGTTTGTTTATTTATTTTCTATTTATTTGTTTTGTTTGGATTATCCTAGACTTTGTTTTGGTTTACTATTTAAGTGATTGAATAAGATGGCTGGAAACTAGGTTTTTTTGACAATTGAATTATCCTAAATATTAGGACATCTTTTACGGCCAAGGAGTTTTGGACGTGTTTTCTTTCTTCGTCGACTGATTGAAGGAAGGTTCAAGCTAGGGTTCTAGCTTCCACTTATACGAATCCGTATCAAATATCCTGTGTACAAAATGGTTAGCAACATATAACGTTATTGCTAAAGCATCATGGTGGGGATCCTGGACAGTATCACTGTCATCATTGTCGAAGGTGATGACTTTGTCAGTCGTGAGGGTTGAAATTCTTGTTGGCTTATCTCCCCTCTCTGCCTTGGCTTCCTTCGCGTGTCTTTTTGCTGCAGAATACGATGTGCCGCAGATGTCGGATCCCCCTGAAATAAAGTTAATTATTTTTGCATCCGCATGAGGTGACGCTGCACGCTCAGGATCCTTCTCAGGATCCTGGCCCTTATTCTTCTTTCTTCCCAAGAGGTCCTTCAGATATCCCTTACTCAAGAGATAGCTTATTTCCTTTCTCAAAGCGATACAATCTTCAGTAACATGCCCGAAATCCTCATGGAAGGCACACCACTTGGACTTGTCCTTCCAATCAGCCTTTTGTTGATTCTTTCGGGGCCACCTTGCTTTGTCTCCTAAACCCTGCATAGCATACATCAGTTCAGGTATGTTAACAGAAAAACAATATTCAGAAAACTCGAGATACTCCTCAGGAACCTCGTCTTCAACAGCATTCATTTTTTGGTCGTCACTTCTGCCATACGGTTTAGAGCGTTGTGGTTTATACAAGGATTCTGATTTCCTGTTGGTTGACTCATAGGTTGTGGACGAATTCATCATCTCTTGCATCTTTTTATCATCCTCCAAGCGAATGTATCTCAAAGCCCTGTTACGAGCTTCGTCCAGATTCCTGCAGGGATTCATTACAAGATCCTGGTAAAATTGAGAATCTTTTTGTAATCCCATCTTAAACGCCTGCACAGCTATGGCAACATCAAGATGTGGGATATCTAAGGATTCCCGACTAAACTTGTCCACATAATCCCTCAAGGATTCCTGAGGTCCTTGAGTTATCCTGTAAAGATCGCTGGTTAGTTTCTCAAAACTCCGGCTGCAAGAAAATTGACTATTAAACAAATTAACTAAATGAGCAAAAGAAGTAATTGAGTGAGGAGGAACGTTTAAGTGTCATTTCAAGGCTGATCCTGTTAAGGTAGAACCAAAACCCTTGCACAAGCATGCTTCTTTGAGATCTGGAGGGATAGGGTTGATTTCCATCATTTCCCTATACTGGGCAATATGCTCCTCAGGATCCGTAGTCCCGTCATAGAGTTTCATGTTGGGGGTTTGAAATCTTTTTGGGATTTCAGCATCACAAATGGGATATGCAAACCGGGATATCCTGTTGCTGTCCTGGGACACTTCAGGAATTGGCTGAACCACCCCAGGTACACTGGATATCATGTCCTTCAGTTTTTGAAGCTCCCTGAAAAATGCTGATGTCATACCTGCATCCTGCAAAGATCCAACACCATTAGTAGCAAGAGTATTATTATTATTAGATACATTACCAGCTTGGGGATTCTGGCCATATCCTGAAGCATATCTTGAGCTTCTCACAGTTGATACTCTTACTAAAGAAGGTATCTCAGGAGTATGATTCTGGGAATGGCTAGGCACAATATTCCCCCGGTTATCCTCAGTATAAACTGTAGAACTGAAGTTCAAAGCCCTGGGTTGCAAGGGAGTGACAGTATCTTCAGCAGGCCTACTCGAGCCGGATTTCAAGAGTTGTATCTCTCTTATCAGCATCTGATTGGTTTCCTGCTGCTGCCTCATCTGTTCCTGTACACTACCAAACAAAGTTAGAATTTCTTCGTTAGAAGCCAAAACAGGACCAGATCCC
Source organism: Helianthus tuberosus (assembly GCA_030545235.1). NCBI lineage: Eukaryota > Viridiplantae > Streptophyta > Magnoliopsida > Asterales > Asteraceae > Helianthus > Helianthus tuberosus. The sequence continues at coordinate 84,057,536 of CM060440.1, forward strand.
TGGATATTGCGAGCGGGGATAACATCCCGAGCCACATGACTTTCAGTTCACTGTGAAGAGGCTTGCATTCTCGGAGGAGGTGGTGGAAGCACCGAACCAATTGTTGCTGAGGTCGTAGCAGACATGGTGGAAGAGCTCATGTTTGATCTCGAGGCCATTGAAAATAGTGTAGCAAAAGGTTTTGAAAATAGAAAACCAAGTAATGATTTTGCAAAAGTTTTTAGTAGAAATAGCACCACTTGCCCCACGGTGGGCGCCAAATTGTTTTGGTCAAAAATTACCAAAGCAATTAAGTGATCAAATTAGTTAAGTTAGGTAGTGTGCTAGAAATGTGTGTCGAAAATATGTTGATTAAGTTATTTGCAAAAACAGGTTCAGGATACGGCTCAGGATATAGAGCTGTATTTATGATCAAGCAATGAGCGAAAATGTAAAGTGTGACACAGGATGTACGAGGAAAGCCCTTGATCAATCTAGATCGCCGGCACAAAACCTCGGGAGCTGACAATCGCGGCTGTCTTGTTCTTCTATTACTTCAAATATCAGGATACAGTGCAGGATATGATGTGGATCGACTAGGTGTTACAACGTAATTCGAGTACAAGTGTTTGAGTGTAGTGATTGTTTGCAACAGGAGAGAAAAAGTGTGCGTAAGAGTGTGTGCCTTAACCTGATCCAATCAATCTATTTATAGTAAAAGAAAATAACAAACTACCCTATTAAACCGGGATACTTCGAATATTCCTCAAGTAAACGTTGTAGTCCACTTCTTCCGGGTTCAACGTCTATAACCCAACCGATTTGCCCGAGTCTTGAGGGGAAGAAGTCCTCCTAACCGTTAGAAGCTTGTTACAACAATCTGCACGTGAGCTAATTGGTTAGTACCAGGATATCGTATCAGGATGTTACCAATATCCTGATCCGGTATCCTGATCACAAATAAACAATTAAAGCCAGAATATTAGTCAGGATATATAAGCAGAAAATGACCCATAACAATTCAACTTGCTGATTTGTTGACCAAAGGGTTGTCCCCGTCTCGTTTTGACACTCTTCGGTCCAAGTTTCAGGTAGTTGCAGATGTGCAGCTTGAGGGGGGCATACTAGTGTATATTTGTATATCAGTGTGTATCTACAACGATTGAGATTTAGTTAGCCATAGTTGTTAACATCTTTCTAGTTAATTCCTCACACTAGATATAAAGGATATTACTATATTGCACACTGATTAATTCACTTGTTACGCGATAACGATATTACATTGGCTTCATCTCTCCCCCATGGAAAGGTTATAACCACATTACAGGAAAGAGTGCTTGCCCTCATGGTTGTCTTTGCTTTGTCATAGACTCATAGTAACTCCGACCTATTAGTTCTATATAAGTTTACCCTACTCCCAGATATAACATAGAAGTTGTGGGGACAACCTCCCTGTCGCAACCCTCGACCCCGCCCCGGGAGCGGGAGCCGCGAACACGAGCCGGTGGTATCGGTGTTTATTAATTTGGCAGCGGAAATGAGACATCAGGATCGTAGTTATGAAATAATTTCAGAGTTTCAAAACACCAAACTTTTATATTAAACAAATGGGATGAAACCCATATTTCATTTATAATATCTTTATAGGGATAAACCTAGTTGCTGAAAACATAAACTTCTTCGTTTTATTCAGGTAAATTAAAGCCAATTTCTTTAAGCCTTCAGTACTCCATAGCTGGCTTCTTATAGCTTCACATTAAGTTACCTGAAACGCGTTTTAAAAATATTTTATCAGCAAGAAATACTGGCGAGTGCATTCTAGTTTATAAAAATAAGCTTTTAAACTTTATAGTATTAAGAGCGATTACAATGTTTATATCTACCCAATTACTCGTTCAGTACTTATCACTCGACGGATCTGTGACTATGGTCATATCACATATTGGCTACCCATGTCCAATTATGAAGATTATCAAGTACTGTATACAAACCCCATAATACTGGCAGCAATTGTAGAATACAAAGACTTAATCACTGTAATTATAACTGATAAACATTTAGGGTTTTGTAAAACATTTGAAATAATGGCTCACAAATTGTGAGAAAAAGAGAATGAACTCACAAACTATGAGAAAAGAGAATTGACTCACTTTGTAAACTTATGTTTTTCTACGGACTTCCTGGTGATATCTTCTGATTATTTTCTTGAGTTTCTATTAAAAACATACAATGCACGTGTGTTAGTAAATAACCCAAATCACATTAGCCATACATCACGAGACAGAACCCCAACGGACTTAGTCAGACAGAGCCTTGACATGCGTTGTTGGGTCCTAGATCAATCGGGTAGGATAACGAATTAGTGATCGAGGGTTAAAATAATTACAACGGGGCAGAGCTTCTTGTTTTCGGGGGTAATATTACTATAATTTTCATCAGAGAGAGAAAAGAAAACTGAACGGCTTGAAATGCCGAATGTCTGCTCAATTTATAGCTGAATCTGATCTCTCTCGCGCCCCGCGACCCCCTCTCCTGGTCTCTCTCGCGCCCCGCGAGGGCATCCTAGCTACGGCTAGGGTTGCCGGTGGCCCCATAGGTGTAACACATGGCTCGACACGTGGCGCTTTGGGTGTCTGACAAGGAATGGGTCTGTCGCGCCCCGCGACACACCCAGGTGTATCCGGTCGCGGCCCGGGAGCGACATAAAAACATTATTTTATTTGATTTTTAATAAAAAATAATGTTATACGGGTTCGGTCACGTATATACGGTTAATTTAGGGTGTTTTCGAGGGTTGTTATACTCCTAACCTAGCAATCCCACTTTTTGTTCAAGAAAAAAAAAACCAACAAGCCCATTTCGTGTTAATGAAAAGTTTTTTTGGTATAAGGCTATAGGGTGTGGTCATGACCCTCATGACCATCATGACCCTCCATGTTAGTGTCATGTAACCCACCTCTAATCCACCATCCAAAACCACTACCCTAAGGGTGTGGCTATTACCTAAACCACTAGCCCCTTATTTATTTTAATTTATCTTTGTCTAAAGAAAAAAGGAAATGATTTGTTGAAAAAAGAAAGAAGGACCACGGTTGCCATGGTTTAATCCATGCAAACCATGATGGATCAATCAAGGGAGTAGTGTAGTCTTTCATTCATGTTCCTAGATGACAAATCATGTCCTAACCATGACCTTCACACCCTATAGCCTAAGTTCAATTAATGAAACATGTAAAGAGGTCGGTGACATACTTTACCAAGTTTTAAAGAGGCCACGACCCACTTTAGTATTTTTTGGAAGTACACAAACTTAGTTGTGAAAAACTTTGGTTGCACTTCACAATTTGATGATATTTTAATAATAGGTTTACTTTGAGTTACTATGAGCAAGCTCGGTTACTAATTATTGGTTGCATCATGTGTCATGATTGTTGGTCTTAAAATTAAGACCTAAGTTTGCCATATTAAAGATTACAACACGCCTGAAGCGATGGTTTTGTAAATGATACAAGATTTTGATAACATTAGACTACGGGGAAGATTGTTGGGTCTAATTGGGTAGTCAAATGTTATCAGCAATATCAAGTCAACAAAGTCAATGTCAACATGTCGAAGTCAATGAGGAAGTCGACACGAGAAGATCAAAAAGAACTTGTGTGTTAAAGTTCAAGATATGATTGTCTATATTGTTCTGTTAATTACATATATTTTGTTTATACAAAAGATATTTATTATTTTAGTCAATCAGTTTTTACTGCTTAGTAAAAGTTTTAGTGTTTTGTTATCTCTAGGAATCTACATATAATTAGCCTAAGCATATTTAGGTTATGTATAGTAATAGATTTAGGATTCTAGAACAACACACGTTCTAGTGATTTTGGAGGTTAATTGTATTATCATTTGCAAAATCAAACCAAAGGTTTTCATTAAAGATAGTTGCGTGTTCATCTTATTCTTCATCATAATTAGATTTTAGACCCCTTTGATCTACATTAATTATCTATGCCCAATATATATTCTTTGTTTCTTTCTTTCATTTAACTTCTAGCTATTAATATTTCTTTTAGATTTATAAATTCTTAACATACTAGTTAATAATTGATTATTGATCATTATCATTACCATTACCGTTATCAATTATCATCATCATCATTATTATTATTATTATTATTATTATTATTATTTATATTATAAAACAAAATTTATGAATAGTGGTCAACCTAGAAGTTAACATGTGACAACTTTTTTTTATTGTTTTTTTTATTAATGCTATATATTTTTTTCTCCAATAACTTGCATTTTTAGTTCGGGAAATTCAGTATTACTACCTGAAATCATTTGCTCATCCCTGATCACGGGTACAGTACGAACAATAATGGTATCGTATAACTTTTTTGGTTGATTTTCTTCAACTTTTAATGATTTATTTTTTTTAGTTTCAGGGGTAGTGATGAGCTCGGTGTCAACCGATACCGAATCTGTACTAGTACCAAAAACACCAGTTACAGTACCAGTATATGAAGGTAAAAACCGGTAGCGAACCGGTATCAGAAACGCCAAAAGTCCATACCAAATTAGTATTTAAGATCTTTCGGTTTGGAAAATTCGGTACCGGTACCCAGTACCATTTGCTCATCTCTGACCATGGGTTTCATATGAACAACATTATTACCATACAACTTTTTTTGGTTGATTTTCTTTTACAGTTTTTGTCTACATTTTTTTTATTATTGGCAGCGGTTCTATGCGCAACGCGTTAGTAGTAATTTCAAAACACATGTAAACACAGACTAAATAACAAAAGAAGTTCGCCGCAACACGGCGAAGGTGATAAACCTAGTTCCAATAAATTTAAGAAAAAAAGTTACTCAACTAACAATCAAGCTATTAATATTCTATATAGGGTTGACAATAGATATATGTGTAAGACACGATTATACATGTTTACTGAAAAAGCATATAATGTGATTTTTTTAACTTTTTTAAAAATAAATAAAATTATAAGGTTGTGATCAATCATTTTTTTCTTGGTACATAAAACATAAAACTGTGTTATAGACATGAGATGTCAAGTAGTTAAACGAGTTGTTTCATATTTAATGCTTGTGTTTTAAACCCAATTAGACATGATTTGCTAGCCCTAATTCTATTTCCTATCTTGACGTCTTTTTTACCTAAAACAATCTAGCTATTAATATTCTATAGCTTATCTTCACGCCTTTTTTACCCAAATATTTAACTTGGATACTATTTAATGGGATATCTTAAGGGAATACGAATTTTCAATCATCACCCAACTAAATAATCCAATTTATGAGAAGAAACATCTCAACCATGTGATATGATTTTTTTTGAACACTTGCGTATGTTGAACAATTGAAAATGAAAAAAACAGGATTTGTAAATATTACTAATGAAAATATAATTGAGCGTTTAAGAAAAATGAAAACACGTAGATGTATAATGTAATTTGACATATGATTTGAAAGTACACACTTTGAGTTAATCAATTCTTATGATTTGTTTTCAATTTTTTTCATAGTTGGTTTATTTGACACTACCCATCTTTTTCCTAACAAATATTCGTAGATCTACAATTGCTTCACGTAATAATCTTGAGAATCCCAATTAGTAGGAGTGTTGTATTTCATATGAGTTGGTCCCAGGTATGACTTTTAACTCTTTCTAAAAAATGGGCTTTTATAGGCTTCCAACTTTTAGGCCTTATACACAATTATATTCTTGATAATTCAGGCCCAAATACAAGTACTTATACACAAATCAGAAGTAACTTCCAAAAGTTTTCTTCAACATAGTGATCAAAACATTCCATCAAGGGACCAACCCCTTGTACCTTGCCTGGGGCGTTGCCCCGTAATCTATTGAATGAGTGTGTACGCTATACTTTTAACCCGTACAAATGTTTATTTTTATTTTTATAATCTTCGGCAAATCACATTCATCAATGGATCACTTTGAATTTAAGTACCAGATCACCAATTAGGGTATTAAAATTAAAATGGGTCATGTTCACTACCGGTTTAACCGAAACTCGACGTGAACAAGAAAATCATATCAGGCAGATCCACCTAACATGATTAATTTTTCAACATCATGACAAGAATAGAACCCATTAACTAGAGATTTTTCTTTGCATATTAATACTTTAATATGGAAACTTTGGACAAAATTAAAAATATATACAGGCAATTACTTTTTTAAACTATAAAACTTGATGATTTTTTATTATCTTTTAAATTACGGCATGAAATATATGGCCTGTTTAAGTTTCGACATATTGCGTATGTGTGTGTGCACACACAAAGACACAGAACAAACATGCATACCGCACTCAAACAAATGCGCGCCACACACATATATACATATATATTAAATTGTAAAAATAAATAGATTCAAAGGCTCACCCGTAAACATGAGTCATGTCGACATGAATACAACACGGTTAAAAGGCTCGACCTAAAACTGACTTGTACTCGTTTAAACCAAACCAAAACCCGGAAAAAAAAAATTTGTGTTGGGTTTTGCAAGTGTTTTTCATGTTTAGAAATTCATACCTTTGTTCACCATCACACTATTATCTAAAGGTTATTTTTCTTTTCTTTTTTGGAGTTTGATAAAGTCAAAGTCATTAAAAGTAATTTTTCTAATAACGTTTACTATTATATTTAGTTAGTACTAGACTTTTTTGGTGCATTACTAAGTTATTGCTTCTTGGTAATCATATTTCAAAAGTAAAAGCAGACCATAACTAATTTAAGTCCTTTACCTTTTTTATGTGTTGTTAGTAATGATTGCTACTACTTATAATTTTTTTATTCACAAATGTTATTTCTTTTCACTAATAATTTTAAAATATATCTTTTGCTTAGAATTGAACTAGAGATCTCCATTTTAAAGTCATGTGTCAGTGGGCTATCCCACATTAACGTTTACACTAACTTATAATAAAACTCTTTAAGCCAACAAGTTTCATCTAATTTAAGACGCCTACGAAGGGTATTTTTAGTATTAAATAGTTCTGGTAGTTATGACATAAATTGTTACCTAGTGCAATTTTGGTATTAATGACATAATTTTGTTATTTAATGAATACTTTATACTTATCTTATTACTAATCTTTTAAATGATTTAAAACCTAACAAAAACTTAAATAACTAACAAATAAACAGAAAACGAATACTTTTTTTTTGGAAGGCGAATTTCAATAAAAACATAAACCCGCGCCAACGATCTCTAAGATCGAGATCGATGAAACGCGGAAAAGATTACATCAACGGAAAATCAAACATACACCAATTTCTCCAATCTGTCGAACCCTCCTTATGTCTACTCTTAAACCAAAGATACGCCAAAGACTTGACATCCGAGACAATACGCACCACGTTAATAGCTAAACCGTTGAAAACCTTTTCGTTCCTAGCCTTCCAAATTTGCCAACAAGCAATAGAAATGATGCCACGCAGAATCTCCTTCTTCTTGTTTGTGTAAGGCAAATCGTCAATAGCATGGATCACATCAGAAAACGAGAAAACAAAGAACCGAGGAACCTTGCACCATGATCCGATAGCGTCCCACACACCACAAGCAACCCTACAACCGGAGAACAAATGATCCACCGTCTCGTCTAATTCGCTGCATAAGGCACACGCACCATCACCAACATTAATGTTACGATACCGAAGAGCTTCCTTGGTAGAGAGCCTATCCAAGCTAGCTCTCCACATGAAAATGTTACATTTACCCGGCACCCACGTACACCATTTATATGTCAGATTATTAACGGATTGATTGCTCCCTTTCATCCATCTCCGAGCTTCTTTAACCGAGTAACCTTCTCCAGGATCATGAGACCACACCCAATAGTCCTCGCGGGTACGTACTAAGCACAACACTAGAGAGAAGACGGTGGCATTGTATGAGCTCCTCAATTTCCAACTCGCTACTCGGATATCGCTTCCAGTTCCAGCCTATCATACCAGACCCGTTACCTTCAGGAATACAATCAGCAACTGTGCAGCGCTTATTGCCGTCCAAACGGAACAGCCTAGGAAATCTGAACTTTAACGGCTCCATGGTGAGCCATGGATCGATCCAGAATCTGAGATTCAAACCGTCACCCACCACCCCTTTTATCGAATTAACAAACCCATTACCGTCAACTCTAAGATTGTAACCAGCTCTGACCAACCTGGACCATGCACCGGCAAATCGATTATTACATTGGATAGTCTCCCATCTTCTACTAGACCCGTGTATAGCGTCCACCACCTTTTTCCACAACGCTCCGTCTTCTATGCGATACCTCCATAACCACTTAAGCAACAACGCATAATTATTATCCTCCAACTTAGCTAACCCCAACCCTCCATCTTTAATACTCTTCGTCACTCTATCCCAAGCAACCCAGTGTATTTTATTTTTTTCGTCACATCCACCCCATAAAAACCTCTTTATAATGATCTCTAACTTGTTAATGACCGTAACCGGAGCCTTGTACAATGAAAAATAATACGTCGGAAGACTCTCCAAAACCGCCTTGATAAGAGTCACCCTACCCGCCATCGAAACCACATTAGCCTTCCACGAAGACAGGCGCTTTTTGAAGGTATCAACAATCACGTCCCAATTAGATATACGATTCATGTTTGCTCCAACAATAATACCCAAATATCTAAATGGAAAGGCCCCCGGTTTACAACCCATTCCCCTAGCGCCAAAATCAATGTCCTCCGTGCTTTTTCCAATCCCGAACAAATTAGATTTGTGCAAGTTTATTCGAAGGCCCGAGCACATATGAAAAATTCGGAGAATCCTCTTCAAAGCATTTAAATTTCCTTGAGACCATTCACCCATTACTAAAGCATCGTCGGCGTATAGTAGGTGTGAAATAATATTGCCATCATTATTCAACCGCACGCCTTGAAACATACCTTTGTCGCACGCCATTCTAAACAAAGACGACAAACCCTCCATAACAATCAAGAAAAGAAATGGAGATATGGGGTCGCCTTGTCTAATACCTTTTTCGCAACTAAACTCAAAGGTAGGCGACCCGTTCACAAGAACCGATGAACGAGCCGAGCCAAGAACGCCTTCTATCCAATTACACCATCTATTCGGAAAATTCATTTGCTTCATAACGGATATCAAGAACCCCCAGTTAACGTTATCGTAGGCTTTCTCGAAATCAATTTTGAAGAAGAATATCTCTTTCCCCGTCTTTTTTGCCCAAGCATAAACCTCATTAATAATAAGCGGACCGTCAAGAATGAATCTCCCAGACAAAAAAGCCGATTGCGTTTCGTGAATAATATTACCCATCACCTTTTTTAGACGATTAGCAAGGACATTAGAAATCACTTTACTAATCACTCCAATCAAGGTGATAGGTCGGTACTCGTTCAGGCCTACCGGATCTTTAACTTTAGGAATAAGCGTAATAAAAGAAGATCCCGCTCCACGATTAATATGGCCTGTATCAAAAAATTCCTGCAAAACTTTAACAAAATCATTAACAAGAAGAGGCCAAAACTTCTTAATAAACCCGAAGTTAAAACCATCCGGACCCGGAGCCTTATCGCTCCCGCAATCGAACACCGCAACTTTAATCTCTGCTTCATTAAACGCCCCCACCAAGCTTTCGGCTTCAAGGTCTGATAACCTTTTGATCCTGTGACCCTCCAACATCGGCCGAACGGCCATATCCTCAATGAAGCGATTCTTAAAAAACTTATAAACTTTTTTTTTCACTTCGGAGGGCTTAAAAATCCACTTGCCATCAACGTTTAACCCCGGGATATTATTAACCACCCTTCTCATATTAAGACAACCATGAAAGAAACTAGTGTTTTCATCCCCCTCTCGCGCCCATCGGATACGAGATTTTTGTTGAATATCTTTCTTTTTAAAATTTCCCAACTCCCTAACACGATTCTTAGCTTCATCAAACACCCACAATTCCGCTTCCGTCAAATCCCTATCATCGACTATCTCGTCTAAATCACGAATCTCAGCCTTCAAGTTCACTTCCTCTTCCTCCTCAATACTCGTCCAACCCTTTTTCCAATCGATAATACTAGCCTTCAATTTTCGGAATTTCCTCATCAAAGCAATCTGAGCCGTAGCATTACCCACCTCCTCCTAACACACCTTCTCAACCAAACCGCTTAGACCTTCCCTTTGAAGCCAAGAATTAAAGAATCTAAACGGTTTAGGACCAAAATTCCGAGCTTCAATTTTTAACACTAACGGACAATGATCCGATTCCTCCTTCGCAAGAGCCCGGTACTCCGCATTAGGCCATTCATTCACAAAATTCCATGACACGAACATGCGGTCAATGCGACTACATTTATTTCCAGACACATAGGTGAACTTCCTTCCTTTTAAAGAGAACTCATGCATCTGCACCTTATCAATGAAATCATTAAATTCATCAGAAACCAAAGCATTAAATTTAGAGTTCCGTCTTTCGGTCCGATCACGAACACAATTAAAATCACCGCCAATCACCCAAAAAGCAGAGTCTTGAGAGATGATACCATCAAGATCAGCCCACACAACCCTTTTATCTCTAAGTCTTTGGGGGGCATAAACATTAACCACTGAAAATACCTTCCCGTCATCATTTGAAACACCACGAATACATAGAAAATACCGGTTCTTAATGACTTGAGATACCGAAAATCTTTTCGGATCCCATAAAGAAACCAACCCACCCGACCTGCCTGTCGCATCAACCCAATCACAATCAAAAAACCCTTGCTCCCAGAATTTACCTAAATCAAAACCTTCAAGAGAAGCAAACTGTGTCTCCTGAAGCATTATAAAACCAATCTCATTAGCAGTTCTAAGTTTACGAATCCATGTACCTTTATCATCACTACCCAGTCCACGAATATTAACAGAGAGGAAGTTCATTGATCAACGCCTTGAAAACCTTCATTGACAATCACCTGAGCCAGTTTATCCGAAAAATTATCCATATTTTTAACACCCAAATCGTTAGCCAGGGTCACTGTAGCTTCCGTTTCTTTAATCACCTCTATATGATCTCCCAACCCATCAAGCGGCCGAATAGAATTGTTATCTACACCACTCACATTATCCAAGCCCACCCCAACAACATGCTCAAATCGACCTCCCTGTTGATGAATATCTTGAACACCCGTATTTGCCTCCTTCTCCAAAGCATTTTGCCCTTCATTTACTGTAAAAATAAACCGGTCCAAATCGAACAAGTCCTCACCATCACGTTGTCTTTTTTTCAGTCTATCATTCCCGCCCGGTGACACCGATTTATTTCGAGTCCCTTTCTTCCTACAAAAACCTTTCC